>JAHWFO010006931.1:1980829-2108964 GCA_023313115.1 Rhysida immarginata | reverse complement strand
ACTTAGGACACATTCAAATCCTATAATAAAAACCGTAACAGATACACGAAAAATTCCAATTGAAGACTTGTTCAGCATAGAATTCCGAATAAAATAAAAAACAAATTTCCAAAATCCGATAAACGGATCACCAACAATCTCATGTTGAATTTATTAGTTACCTCCCTGTGCACTTCACAAAGACATTTGAATGTTCAATATGCAAATCAAGAAATTACCAAAAATTACTATAATCACATTCACTTTCGTGTATCTGTTATGGTTTTTAAGATAGGATTGAATGTGTCCTGCTTTGCATATTTGGGATGATGAAAAGTGCACCATGGGATAGGTCACCCACAACTTCCTATTCATTGGATTCATCAAAATTGACATGTCTGCTTCGGTTACGAAAATAAAAGGGGGGGTAGGGGCTCATTTTTATATCTACCCTGATAGAGAGAGAGAGAGAGTACCAACCTTGGGTTCTGAGTACCAACCGTGGGAATTTATCAACAGCACGGTGCCTTGCCACATTGGGCATTATAAGTTCGTGAATTTCTCGATTCAACGTTTCCCAACCGATAACGTTGGTTTGGAAGAGATGGTCCTACACCCTTAGACTTTTTCCCGTGAGGATATGTTAAATTATTGATGAAAAATAGGAAAGAAAATTCCACAGCCTGGGATCGAACCAGGAACCTTCTGCTCATCGTGCAGATGCGCCAGCCAATTGCGCCACTGCGGACATGGAAGCATTACGGAAAGATAATCTATTGGGTTATTTATTTGGAAGCATTACGGAAAGATAATCAATTGCGCCACTGCGGACTAGTAGGAAAGATAGTCCCAGCCTGCGAACTGGATACTGCTCCAGCCAGCCCAAAGGGCATGTAGATAGCGTAATGCTTCCATGTCCGAAGTGGCGCAATTGGCTGGCGCATCTGCACGGTGAGCAGAAGGTTTCTGTTTCGATCCCAGGCTGTGGAATTTTCTTTCCTATTTTTCATCAATAATTTAAACATCTGAGGTATGGCGTGTATAAAAATCCTCATAGATCCATTTATTATTCTTTAACGGATATGTTAACTTAGGATAGTGCTTGCTACATCGGGGGACCGATGTGAATGCTTTAACGGCAAGAACAACGGATGCAATATTGAAGGTAACAGAAGACATGCTGGCGAATATGTGGCGAAAATTTGAATATCGTCTAGATGTTCTCAGAGCTACGAAAGGTGCAGATGTTGAAGTGTACTAACAATGTGAGGAAAAATTTTTTTGAAATTAAGATCATAATACAAAAAAGCATATATATTAATCTGTCATAGTTTTTTTTTTTTTATTAATTTTCTTAAAGACTTTATGTTCACCTTGCATATCCGATGAAATGTAAGGTTGGACGGTTGTAGATCCAGCTGCGTGAGGCTCTGGACGGCGAAGAATTCTTGCTTGAAGAAGAGCTCCGAATTATTTTTTTTCAATAAGATAAGAAACGAGATTATTTAGCAACTGACGGATTTAGTGAGAAATGATTATGGCGTTTTCAATAATCATTGATTTACTGTAAAGAAGGTGATGAAAAACAACTACTTCCCATAAAATATTAAATAAATAACTATCCAGTCATAAGGTAATTTAATTTTTCTTCTCTTTTAATCCTTAATTTTTATTTGTATTGAGTTCTTAACAGCATCATAAAAAGATAATGTTATTATAAAAATAGTATTATATTTTTTAAATTTATTTTATGAGTGAACGAAGCAAAAATAGGTTTTTAATATTTAAAAAAAATGAAATCCGTTCTTTCGGAAGTTTACCTGATCTTCTTTCGATTGCAAAACACTGTCGACTGAGTTGCCGTGGCAACTTGTTTACGCAGTGTCGTCTTACTCGGCTTTTGGAAAACCGCTTCAAAATTAACCATACGATCGTGAGGTAGAAGTTTGAAACCAACCGTTTCGATGCTTCTACGAAATTGTGAGATGATTAATTTTCTTTGGTTACTCTAAATTGAAGCGACGGCTACAGTTTCTATTCTTTTCAAGAGGCTGCTTGAAACGGAAACTGTACGATATTGCCTTTTGAAGAGAAAAGAACATTGAAGTTCGTAGGAGCACTTCGAGAAATTCATTATATTTCTGTTTGAGTTGTAGGTTCCATAAAAAAAAACCTACTTCAAAACCCTACGGAAATAGATTTTAAATATTGGTCCTTCCGCAAGTTGGAAAATTTCCTGATTTCGCAATAACAATTTGTATAAATGTGCAAGGAATCAAAATAAGATATAAAAAATATTTGCGCATTCTTAATTTCGCACTGCTATGACTAATTTTGCAATAGTTATTTGAAGAGCAGAACGCATATCATCTTGAAAGCGCTGTCTACATTCTCTTATATTTCTCGTGTTCATTCTTATGCTGCAAATCAATTGAAGTAAATTCGAAAAGTCGTTTTACCCGTAAGAGTGGTCCTTGATGCCTTGAATGGAGATGGTTGCAACAAATTTATTAATAGCGAAAATTCCGTCTTATGCCATTGTACATGTTGTCTAAGATCGAAACACCTATCACCAGTCTTCTTAATAGAAAATCCATATAACCAAATACGTAGACGTAATATATGCGATATAAGATGAATAATAATAATAATAGTCAAATTATTTTAGACCCCCATGATATTTTTCACTGCAGTATGTTAGAATTTTTAATTACATTTATATATCTTTCGCTTAATGTCTGATCCATTCAATATTTATGACCAAATAAAATTCTTTTCTGTACGAACGAAAAACACTTAAATTGATTTACGCCGTTCTCACTTGTGTGCCCGGCGTCGGTTAATATGCTAATGGATTGGAACGGAATCACTTTCTAATTAAACGGTTATTTATGGCACTGAAAGGAGATAAAACAAAAACAGTCTTTTTTTGCTATTTACGTAGAATGAATTGCCAAACGAATCTAATAAAACAAATGGTGGCAAAGTAAATCGAATCGGAGCCATTTTTCATAAATGACAAGGCAAGTTAAAAAAAAAGGAAACCTGAGTATTTTTATGCGCACTTTCTTTTGCGAAGTGAGAGATTAATATAAAGAAAGTAATTCAGATCTAAATTAAAGTATTTGGAAAATATGGTAATTCATACATAGATCTTCTTACCAAAAATAAAAATTCTCCATACGTCAAAGTTTGGAAATGTGATTGCCAAGCGCGAGTCTCCTATTCTTTTACATGGGAAGATAAGTTAAAAGGTACACATAGGCTTATTTCGACCGATATCAGAAAATGAATGAAAACATAACAACATTTTGCTTTTTTATTTTTTTAACTTGAAAAGTTTGCTATCCGTTAGGGACAGTTTAAAATTTGGTTTATACCATTTGAGCCTTTTGTTAATTCATAAAACAATTAAACATTGAAGTTTATGATTTTAACAGTTAGAGAGATCAAATTCTATGATTATACATTTCATTCTGGCCTCTATGGTTCGAGGAAGACTTTCTGCTAGATTTGGAGGATAGCTTCAGGAATTTTCTTTCATTCTTCCTCTATGTTGAGATGATATGGTTTAGCCAGTAACCATCGCTCCAACTCTTTCAACTTCAAACCATTAATTTTCATTAAACTAGCATCGTACAGGCCAGTCTACTTATATTTCCTCAAACCATTTCTGTACACACTTTGCTTTATGACAATGAACATTATAACAACGTTGGTATATTGGTATAACGCAATCCCAAACTGTTGATATAATGTTAGCAGTGCAAAATTGACCAAAATATCAAACTAAGCTGCAGACTTCATACTTCATATTACTAGAACAAGTTGGCCCAATCGAGACAATGGGCACCACAGATAGTCAGTTTGAAGGGTTACGGAATCCGCCAGACTCAAACTCGATCGTCTGATAGCCACTGTGTATCCAGACTTTTGGTGAGCTATACGGCATTCTAAATGTCGCTTCTGCTGATGCGGCACTTATGAGCAGCAGCACGGGCATGGTAAACCTACGTGATTTTTTTCAGCTGAAAACTTCCGATTGCATCGTGATAACATAGGAAAATATCTATCTCTCATTTTATTTGGTTCAATTCGCGGTTTAAGTGATATTTCATTCGCTGTCATTCGAACGAAGTATTTGCAGAAGGACACAAATCTTTCGTACAGATTTCCTTCACAGGTGATAGGTGTCCGTTGGAAGAATCCAAATGAAATTTTTTAATATTGGAAAGACTCTTAGGCCACCTCGTCCTACTGAAATACACTGAGTGGCCAGTTTATTAGGAACACCCCTATAATACGGTGTTGCACCACCACTAGGAGCTATACCAGCACGAATTCGCCATGGCATGGATTCAATTAGCCGCTGGAAGCATTGTTCCGTGAAGTTTGTCCATGCGGATGAAACAGCTGCTTCCAGTTGATGCTTATTGGATGGTGGTGGATCCATGCCTCGAATAACCCGTTCCAGCTCATCCCAAAGATATTTGATTGGGTTAAAATCTGGGGACTGTGGTGGCCAGTTCAATTCATTATCGTGCTCCTGGAACCATTCCATGACGATAAGAGCCTTCTGACATGGAGCATTGTCCTCCTGGAAGTATCCTTCCAATTGGGGAAACACACTAGCCATGAAGGGATGAACATAGTAGGCAACAATGTTCAGGTAGCCCTGACCATTAAGGCGTTCTTCTACAGGTATCAGCGGACCAAGAGTATGACAGGAAAACATTCCCCCAAACCATTACAGAACCCCCACCAGCCTGAACAGTGGAAACCAGACAAGAGGGGTCCATCGCTTCGTGCTGTTGTCTCCAAATTCTGTTGTCTCCAAATAGGAAACGGGATTCATCCGACCAGCAGACCTTCTTCCAATCGTCGATGGTCCAGTGTTGGTGAATTGGTAAATTGGAGACGTTTTTTGCAGTTTTGGGTGGAGATCAAAGGTACCCGGACTGGCCGTCGGCTGTTGTAGCCCATCCTTGCTAATGTACGGCGTGTAGTGCGGTCCAGTGTTGTACTTCACGGTTAATTGACGAGTCGTGACATTTCTATTCGCACGAATAAGTATTCCCATCCTACGCTCACCCCTTGGATTGACGAGTCCTTTGCGACCACAGGCTTGTCTCTGGCTGGTTGTCTTTTGATTGTTTAACCAGACCTGGTAAACCCTTGAAATGGTTGTTCGGGAAAAGCCTAGAAGACATTGGGGGGATGTTTTACCCATGGTGTCGGTCAAACACTTGCAGTTGACAGGTGTGTTCTCGCTTTATATTGGTACCGACTGTCACGTGACCAACTGATACGTAGTAATTGCTATGCCAACGGATTTGCATAGTCATGGATGTTCCTAATACAATGGCTACTCAGTGTATACAGGTATGGTTTATAAAAGTCAAGAGAGACACCTTTATCACCTTTAGTCGGCCCTTACGGAATGTTCATTCTTGAAAGATACTTGAACAGCATGTCCATTACGAATAAAGATCAGTAAATGGTAAAGGGAAAAATGGAAGAGAACTCTGTAATCATTTCATGATCTAATTGAATCATTGCCGTTTTTCACGGACTCATTAAATTTTGTGTGTTGCGAGAGGTTCTAAATCAAAAAAATTTGAAAGCGCATTGAAATTATTACGATGTACGTAATCATATATCCAATATGAAATATGAAAGCGCTGCCATAAATTTTATCTTTTTGAGTTATATTGTAAACGGCATTGTATACGAAAATAGAGATGGGAAAGTATCTGATAAATCATAAATTATCTTTATAATGTTTGAAATTTCTATTATTAGGTCTTTGCGGTGCGCATATATACACCACATGAGGAGCGTAATTCATTCGATTCCCCCACCGAGAGATAGCCCATCATTAAATCAACACGTATTGGTTCGTCTCAGTTTGATGTGTTCGATTTCGATATTTTTTTATTCTTTAAATCGTACCCTATACCACAAGTTGAGAGAACTTGGAAAGTGATATAGGTGAATATATTTGACGTGTAAATGCCGCGCTGAGATTTGATCGGCCGTTCCTGGTAGGGATTTCCAATCGATTGGCGATGACATATATTGGGTCCGGTATTTTCGTTATAGGTTCCTTGGGGCACTTATTAATTTTTAACGGATCATCATATTTTATGATTATTGTCAAACCGTGTTTGAGTTTCCGAGGCGTTAAAATGACGTTGTGCGGGTGTCGATCTGATGAACACTGACAGGATCTGACCAAAGTATTATTATCGTCGAATTTTATCTTTTATCGTCGCTTGCACCGAAGCCATTAAGCGGGGAAATGTAGTCATCACTCAAGGGAGCCACTTGGGCGAGGGTGGGGATAATATAAGGGAGAAGGTGGTGATGGCCGGTGGGGAAGGGAAAAGACATAAGAGAGTGGGTGAGCGGAATGAATAGAGCGAATGAAGGAGATGGGTTCTGATTTAGAGGTGTTGTTGGTTGAGGTTTGGAGGTTGAACGTTCTGCTTCGTACGGGTTTCTAATTGTTGACAAAATGTCGCTTTTCTCTTTTGGAAAGCGACGTTGACGCAAAGAGGCTCGCTTTTATTTCCCAGTGGACATTGCGGAGATCGAAAAGAATGTTGAGACCATTTGTGATAACAAGACTTGGACACGGTTATTCCATTACCGGTGATTGAATCCACACCCCCGTTTCGTCCCTTCCCTCCCTGTTCCACAGACTTCTCTCGTCTCATCTGCGTCCTTGGTCGACATCTTCACACCTGTCGCTCGCTTGCTTGCTCCTCTTCATCAACCACCCAACCAACCCACCACTCCTCGATGAATATCTTCTACATCATAGCCATCAAGAGAATATTTTAATTAGCCCGTTAAGTTTTGTAAACAGTATTGATTAAAAGGCTGAGCGCGTGGAATTGATATGACATTCCATATATCTTCGTCTTCGCTAATCGTCTACTTCCACGCCTTTCCACTTTTGACGATAAGAATTTGTCACCACCGAGAATGTAATTATCGCTTTTCACGCTTAAGAAACTTTATTTTTCCCCTAAGGAGATGGAATTATAAACAGCAACTATATTGACAGTGCTCTTTCCTGATTCATTGCATGAAAAGTGAATTTGAGATTTCGGCAAAGATAAAGACGTGGCTTTTAAGCGTCATTAACAGCATTCACTTCATTATGGTTAATGACTTAAAAAAAAGCATATATATGTTTGCGGAATTTTTTTTTGCTCACTAGAGCTGAGAAAGTTTTAATTACGTTATCTTTATTGTTTTTGATAAGCGAAGAAATTATCATGGAATTAAAAGTTGCTTTCAAGCAAGTTTTTTAGAACCGCGATTTCTTATTTTTTTTGTAGTTTTTATAGATAAGACTGCTCTTAGCTTTAGTTTGCTAGATTTTGGGGTTAGAAAGGCCTCCATAAACAACAAAATATAATATCAAAATATATGCTTTACAGATTATTATGACTACTTCATCAGTACTTCGTTGGACCATCTTTTGTCTTCAATACTGCGGCGATTCTTCTTGGCATTGGCTCCACGAGATGTTGAAAGGTGATGCGAGGAATCTGACACCATTCCTGATGAATAACACTGTCTAGCTGTGTGAGATTTGATGGTTGTGGAACCACCTGCCTGATGGCTCTTTCATCTTCGTCCTACAGATGCCCAATTAGATTGATATCTGGTGATTGTGGGGGGCCACCTAAGCAAGATAAAGTCTCTCTCACGCTCTTGAAACCGGTCCTGCACAATACGAGTACCGTGGTATGGCGCATTGTCTTGTTGGAAGAAGCCATTCTCAATTGGGATACGCCAACCACATGATAGGATGAATTTGATCAGTAACGATACTTAGATATGTTGTGCTATCCACACGGATTAAAGGGGCCAAATCATGCCCCAAACCATAACACTGGTCCCACGTTTAAACACTTAAACAACACTGCTCTGGAACATTTAACGAATGCAGCTGTGTTGCTGATCCACGCTCCATGAATCATCCCACGTTCAAAGGCTGTTAAATCGCGTCGTTTACCCTTTTCTATATACTAAAACTCTTGCGTGTATTTATTTATTTATTTATCTGTAATTCTATCTCCTCCTAGACGGTTTGAGCTAGCGACTTGAAATTTTCAGGGTAGGCTTATCAATAAAGGACCTGCTCTATCGCCAAAAATCAGCCCCCTACGACCCCCCCCCTTCCCCACTTTCTGGGGTTTTCATTTAAAATTATCTGCTTTTGCTTTATAATTCCCCTCAACAGACGGCGCGGGCGAGCGAAGTATCTTAAGAAACAAATGACTTCTACTGTCATGGTAACAACCTTCTTCCCTATTTATAATAGTCTGGTTCTCTAGTAAGTTCAACGCTAAATATCATAGCTAATTTGCCTACAAATGTTAGGTGGTCATAATAATCTGGCCAGTCAGTGTACATTCCGATCCAAAAGTGAACACAGAATTGGATATTACACGCAAAGCTTTCAGAATTATTTTCTTTACATGAAACTACAAAACTAATATCCTGCGAAGCAATTGGTATCGTATGAACATGAGAAAGCCCAAAGTGCATATTAATGACAAAGAACAGAAAGGATTGAAAAAAGTTTATCATACTGATCCATCGTGTAATGAACCAAATAATTAAAATAATAATGTTTGGTTATTGGTTAATGTTTTGGTTAACATAGGATATGACCTCCTTTAGCCAGGATGCATACTTGGCATCGTCGATCAACTCTTTCATTAAGGTGATCAAGTGCTGCTGAAAGGAGCAATTGCCACTCTTCTTGAAGAGCTGATGAGAGTTCTTGGAGTCTCTTAGGATGAAGTTGGCTTACTGCTGCTGCTCTCCCGAGAGCATCTCACAGTTGCTCGATAAGAATAAGGTCAGGAGAGAATGCACGCCAGAATATTGGATGTGCCCCGTGGTCCACAAAGTCTTTTCGCTTTTTGTAAAAGCACTGCTGTAATATTTTGAGAGAAGAAGTACTCGTATAGACTGTTGGCGAGTAATAGCAGCTTACGGGAAACAATAATTCGCTGTCACTTGCAAAGTAAATCTACGAAGCAAATTTCTCAGGAATTCAATAGTGACTGCGCAAATTACCGATTGATTCAACTATCTGTGAAACAATACAAGGAGAACGGTAGCGTCCAAATTCAATCCTGGAGTGGAAGACCTCGATTGATTCTTACAGCAGAGAGGATCAAAAAAAGTACGAGGAAAAAATTCGTCTCAACTGTCAGGTCAATAAAGAAAGCTTGCCATACAGTACAAGACGTCGAAACAGTCGACGCACAAAGTGATTCACGAAAACCTCAGACTGAAATGTTTGAAAAGACGCAGATCCTATACAGATTGTTCCTGTGCTTTGGAGTCCATAACCGTAAGATCACAGAATGATGAGCACCAATAGAACGGGCGTCTTCCAACGGCTTGCCAGCGTGTTGCATCATCATCCGAACTTCTTCCTCACATGATGAAGGATAAGCCTATCCTCGATTTTCTTGGAACTGTTCTCAGCTAATGTGCCTCAATTTCGCTGCTGTAATTGGTGTCTAAATCTTAGTGAGTCCTACGAGGAGCAATAAGAACATTAAAGGGCAGAATCGGATCTCTGCCGAAAAATAACAGGAACGGGCTACCCCAGCTGATTACTTTGCATATTTCTGGCTACCCCAGAATGTTTCAGAAAAATTTTCATATTTGTATATGTTATGATGCAATACCGCAGACAATTTGGTTGAAAACTACCAATTGGTTTAAAGAAAGTAGGACAATTTCCTACCGGCCAGTTTCCTACCGCAATTACATTTTTGGGGTTACATAAATTTTCCTGGGGTTTTTTGGGGAGGAATTTTGTTGTAGGTGGAATCAGTGGGTGGAATCAGTTTTTGGAGAGCACGTCGACATCCGTGGCTGTTTTTTTAACCTAACGCAAAGCACATGGAGAAAAATTCAAGAAGTTGGGCTTGCAACACGATATCGAGAGGACGAACGTTTCCGTCACTTTATCGGGATGTTGGACGATCTTGCCTTTCTGCCTGTGAGAGAGGTTTCAAACGGAATGGCTTGGCTTCGTGCCATAATGCCAGATGGAGCATAGGACGTTATTGACTATTTCGACAGAACTTATGTCACTGGAACACACAGACGGGTCCAAAGTAGATTAGGGACTTTACGAGTTAGACACTATGCACCCTTGTCTGGAACATGTTCGAGGCGACTGTGTCTGATAGTCATAGAACGAATAAGTTCTCCGAAATCTGGAACAATAAGTTTTTTCATATGGTTGGGCACCGTCATCCTACAGTTTGGAAAGCCATTGGCTGTCTCCAGGCGCAGCAAGCTGCAGCGGCTACTGCGATCCTACAGGAGGCTTCAGGACGTCCGCCCAAGAAACAGCAGAGTTTAGAGTACAAAGAAATGCAAAGAAAACTGAAGACGCTCTGCAACCAGTTTCGAGAAGGAGTTAAGACCATAGAGGAAATTCTGACTGGCCTGGAACATATCATTCGGCTTTATCAATTCAAATTGTTTAATTGTATATGTATGTATGGTTTACTTTGCTATTAATGTTTGTAAAATCTTCAAAATAAAATTATTAATATGAATATATGAATATGAATGATATATTTGAATATTTTTACTTGTGATATAAATTTATAAACGTGATATCTATTGCGATATATCTTTGTGATATATATTTTTTAATTGCGGTAGGAAATTGTCCGAGTGGGAAACTGTCCGGTAGGAAATTGTCTATCACCCCTTAACTTCGTGCTTAACTTTTGGAGGGGAGTGTATTTGAAAGCATACCCTGAAGATTGACTTTTAACGACCCCTTGACGTATTTTAAAGGTAAAAAAAAGTCCCTATGGGAAAATCCGAGTTTTCTTGCATAATATTATTCTAAAGGAAGTCGAAAAGAAACAGATCATCTTGTGATTGTTCCTGTGCTTTGGAATTGGATAAAGGATCTCGAAAAGAATGTCGTTGGTACTCTTGTAACTGCAGCCACGGTCGAAACAACGAAGCAGCTGATTGAATTCTCGAAAGAGTATTCAACCGTTGGAAAAAATTATCCACAGTTATCTCTTTTAAACAGTCAATCATGAGAGAGACCGCCATCGTTTAAAATGACTTGTACGGAGAACTCCACTGTGCAAAGATTGACTAATGATTTTAACCAAGGCCGTTCCCGATCCATATCTGCAAAACCATACATCGAATTGAAACTGGTCCAAATTTAGAGTGGCTCCGTATACAAAAACCCCTGATTGCTGCAAAGAACAAAAAAGTTCGTCTACAGTGGTGTTTGGAAATTCATTTCTGGATACGTGAAGACTGGAAGTTAGTTATGTCTGACGAATCACGATATACATTGTCTTGAACCGTAAGTTTTGGCGGGAGTCTCATAAAGCCATTGCTTCATAAAGCCGATCCTCCAAACCTTATCAAAACAACTCAAGATTTTAATGATGATGTCATAGTACGGAGCTTCTTCTGCTGATATGAGACTTGTCCCCTTATATTCACGGAGAGTCAGGTACGTTCTACGGACTACTTGAACATTGTTGCCGATTAAATCCGATTTTATCCTGCTTGTGACGGCTTCTTCATATACGACGATGCTACTGTTCATCAAGGATTTAGCAGTGGTTCAGACAGTACCAAGACCCGTAGAGAATGTTTGGGACATGTTGCCATATCTGACAGCAAAAGCTTTCAGCAAATGTTTGAATACTAAGGTAAAATTACAAATAGAAAACGGAAGGAATCTGGACACGAACCAGGGACCATGCTTTCGTATATATGCTGTAATTTGGGCCATGGAGGGACCCAATGTATTATTAAACAGATGTTTTTAATTCATTGGTCCGTGTGCGTATTTATCATTCAGGGGCCCAATTAATAGTTTAGGTAAAGAGAAACCAACTTTTCTAAGTAGTGTATTTACATAATAATTTTTGAAATTGTTTCATTGTACCGTGTGCACTTTCAAATTTTATTTTTGTTAACGGCCTACTTCTTTTAATTTCTTCATTAGCGGTTTCGTTTCAAACCGAGTGCATTGCTAAGATTAAATTTTGCGTCCAAGGTGAGAGACGCTGCGGCAGACCGACGATATTATTTTCGGCCGAGTTGTTGTACGTAGGAAGAAGCAGGTGTAACGAGAATTTTCTCTCATTCTATCTGATTTGAAATTATGGCCATAGAAATTGGAGGCTGCGCCTGCGCAAATGATGTTAACGGGGGAAGAGGGGGGAGAGACAAAGAAGGGTTCGAATCCCACACTACATCTACCGCCTAGCGGATGTAGATCAATCATTTGCTCGGCGGTGTTTTGTCTCGTTCCGTCCGGCTTCGAACCAAGCGCTTGCGCACACACACACACACACACTTGTCACGAGGCCATCGCTTCGTATTATCGTCCAACTGCGACAAAATGGAAATTATTTTTGTCCGACGGACAGCACCGTTGTGTAGTTTTCTGCAGAGGTCTCCCTCCTTCCCGCTCCTCTTGTCTCTTCGGCGGCTCTATCCGATTAGTCGTCGTGTCGGAATTGATGGATCCTCGGCAATGTTCACCGCCGGATGACTGTTGTTTCGGAAGGGTTTGTGTGCCGAGGAGGGGCGTAAATAAAGACGAGGAACCGAGGGTATGACGGTGAATATGTAGAATGGAAGAGAGCGATGGGAGCTTGCAAAATGTGGGAGTTGGAGTTTTAGCGATATGATGAAGGCGTAATGTCATGCGCACTTGTTTCCCCATTCCGTTCACATGGCTTGCAAGTGACAACTTTTACCGTATTGAAATAAAGAGAAAGAGTTTTGTGAAGTTCTCTTTAAAATCTCTCTGAGGATAAAAGATTTGGATTTATATAAACGAAATAAGAACCGTCATTTTTTTCCTTGCTTTTTGAATTTTTGTTTCTGAGTTGAAACTGAACTCAAGAAACCATGAAAACATTTTATAAGAATCACCATGTCTTTGTTTAGAATAATTTATATTCATAAGAGGCTTCTTGTTTAGGAAAAAAAAATCTAGGAATGATGTCCTTGGATAATATTGTTCAAATTTTTCATAAATTTTGCTCTCTGATTTTCATAATTAAACACTCTTTCTATTTATAATGTAGCAAGAACAAGGCAATCTTTATAAATAAAAAACAAAATAATCAAAGTACACAAGTCCCCACTCCCATTAATTACACTGTTCTACAATCTTTTTTTTAGTTTCGGAAATGAAATATGCTATTTCTTAATGAATTTCATATGCTGAATTCAAATATAACAATGAAATTTGTCAATTGGCTGTAGTTTTCATGCAAATGGAAAGATTACGTTTTTCAACTACGGACAATAAGTAGTATACACTATCCTATCAAAAATCATGGGACAACCCTGATTTGCATGAAAATGAGACATTCCTTTGCAGTTTCACTGTTGGCATTCTTCCCAGCACTACATAACAGAGAGTATGCTATTATGAGATGATGCTTGCGTGAATGCTGTAAGAATGTCTCAAAGAAAAGAGCTTTCAGACTTCCAAAGAGGTACCATTGTTGGGTACCATCTCGCAGGCAAAACTGTTAGAGCGACGACATTAGACTCTGGGTCAGTGGCGAATGGTTGAATGGAGTGATGAGTCCCGCTACACCATCTGGCAATCGGTTGGACGGGTTTGGGTATGGCGAACGCCCGGTGAACGTTATCTGAAAGCAGCCTTAGTGGCTAAACCAAACCAATGCGCTCAAAAAAACTCACCATGCCCTGCATTCAACCGTCAAGTTTTTACTGAATCTCGCCAGTTGTTCAAAAGTTATCAGGTTTTTGTTTCATATGGCTCAATAACTGTCACCCTGTATCATGGAAACTAGAGTCCGTCAGCATTTTTAAATGTAATTTTCGGTTTTAGCCTCCCAAAATTATGTAAGATCAGCTGTTTTCATGCCCGCAACTTTACCTGTAGCTCAGTGTTATTAAGCTTAAGCTAAAACTTGTACAAGGTTTTTTCTTTTTAGAAGATTCAAATATACTTGAAATTTTAATAAAATCGTGTAAACATTCCAAGAAGAATCTTTATCTGTGAAGCAGAAATACATTTATTAGGAGCTTTAGCATAAAAACTACTTATAAGAATGCGCCCTTGGTCTGTACGTTATCCGTCCGTCCGCCGTTTGCACGGATTAACCTTTTCAAATTCTGTTTTCGGAAATATGACCATCAAAGTCTTAGCTCGGCCGTATCAATTTTTCAGAATATTTCGTGGACCTCCAAGTCGAATTTACGTGCTAAAACAATGAGTGTAAAGAATACCAAGATAATGGCATGTCATATAACAGTCGATTTGTCAAGAAGGAATACATTGTTACTTTCTGTTCATCTTTTAAGCATTTCATTGCCGCGCACGTGAAATCGCTTTGTCGACGCACGATTGCTCAAGCGCTGATAATCTATATTATTAAGTAGCGGAAGAATGGAGCTACTTATTGGTTTTATAATGTCAGTCCGCCCCCTTCATAATTTCTACATTTTTTGAAGTAGAAGGTTGAAATTCGGAATATAGCTTACTATGGGCATGTCCATCTGCACTATTTAGTTTGGTTTTGATGGGTACACTGGGATCGGAATTACGGGGGTGGGATTCAGAGAGGACAATATGAGGATCTATGTGCTATTTAGGTACGTAAAGGCGTAAAATTCAGTATCCAGATTCCTCTAGGCAAATTCTACATTACTACGAAGTTTAGGCGCAGTTGTTCCATTGGGGTCGGATTTGCGGTGATGGCAGTCACTTGGTCTTTAGAACAATGGCAACATATGGCGAGTGATATATCATACGTTCGGAAATGATGAGAAAGGAAAGAAAATACGAGTTTTTTTTTACATTTTCTACATATTACTTTCGAGAAAATTAATTTTTGGATTAAAAAACTTGGGGAGAGGTTAAAAAGTTCAGATAAAGTGGTAAAATAGATGACTGCAGGATTTGCTACTTGCCTTACCTTACTCGGGAGGGGAGGGGAGGGGATTAATTTCTTTTTAATAAATGTATAAATTGTATTTCTGCTTCACTGCTAAAGCTCCTCCTTGGAATGTTTACAAGATTTTAATAATTGAGCAATCGCACGCCAACAAAGCGATCGTGGCGTGCGCGTGCTTACGTCAACAATGCTTAAAAGACAAACAAAAAGTAGCAGTGTATTCATTCTTGACGAATCGATTGTTATATGACATGCCATTTATGCCATGTATATTTTGGTATTTTTACGGTCACTATTTTAGCACGGGAATTCGATTTGAAGAGGTATACGAAAAATCCTTGAAAACACGAAAAATCAACTGAAAAGTTGATATAGCCGATCTAAGGCCTTGGTCATATTTCTGAAAACAATTTGAAAAATTTAATCAGTTTTCAAGTTATCGTGCAAACGGCGGACGGCCGGGCAGATAACGTACTGATCAAGCGTGCACTCTTATAAGTAGCTATTAGCTAAAGGTCCTAATAATCATGTATCTTATTTTTCCATATTTAAAATGGACGTGAAAACTGGTCAACAATGACAATATTGTTAACTTATCATCTTAAGTTGTCAATGGCCATGTGTGTGTTCGTTTGAGTGTGTGTGTGTGTGTGTGTGTGTGTGTGTGTGTGTGTGTGTGTGTGTGCAAACGTATCTAGGAATAAAATACACTTGGTCTGTACGAAACTTGAAAACGGATTAACTTTTTCAAATTCTCTTGAATCAGATCAGTCTTAGCTCGGTTGCATCAGTAGACTCAGTGGCGAATGTTTCTGGCAAAAAATACCAAGTCCTCTAAGATTATCGAGTAGTTGGGTTATGCCTGTCAATACCAACGATACACTGTTTATGCTAATTTTACGACTTTGGAAATTTTTCTGAATATAATTTTAATTGCAAAATAAGAAAAAAATATGCTACGTGGAAAAAGTTATGCATTTTTAGAATTTCATTGAATCTCTTGGTGATCGCATCTTCCAAGATTATCGGTTAGTTGTTTCAGATAATAATGGCAAACTCTTTGTTGTGTCACATAACAATGGACAATTTCAGTAGATCGCCTTGAGCGTTACCACCGAGAGAGAAGGCCTCCGCATTGAAATTTAATACATTATTACATCATCATAGATAGTGCTAATTCAGGGCTTATTATTGGTTGAAATACGAATAACAATGCACTATCTATGATGATGTAGCAATATATTACGTTTCATCTCATCTCTCGGTGGTCACGCCATGAGTCAGCCATCCAGTAGTATTAGATATCAATGGTATCAACTTTTTAGTCTTTTCGTGGAATCCTTCAAGTCAGTTGTACGTGCTGTGACCGTTAAGAATACCACGATATTGCATGTGATATAATAAAAATTTGAATTAATAAGCCTTCAGGGAGATTTATACCGTACTTAATGTAGTCGTACAACATTGCTTTTAATCTATTATGCAGCATAAATATTTAAATAGAAAAGCAGATAGGCCTAGTGATGGACTCGTATGAATAATTCAAAGCGTGAGTGAGAAGATTGCACATGGTTAAATGAGTTTAATAATAGTGGCATGTATATCCATTGCTTGTGGTTATTCGATCCAATTAAGCTTCATTTCCTTTCATTATTCTAGGAAAGCTAGATTAACATTTTCGTGCTTTTACGACATAATATTGATACAAAGTGCCATTGACGATAGGGTTTCTAAAATAATCCGACAGTGAGGGAGGTTGATTTTATTATGTGAAAATAAAGCTAGAAATATATTCCCTTAACGTTGAACAACAATTCTTCACTGCGTTTTTACTAAGAATTTTATGAAGAGAAAAGGGTAACCGGCGTAATGTTGGGTGTGTTTTATGCTTTAATGTTTAACTCCTGCCTTGTTGAAATTGATCAATTTTTTTCCACCGTTAATCCATCAGTGTCATTTTCAGATGTGAAGTTTTCCACTGGCAAATATCATAAGAGAGAGAGAGAGAGAGAGGGCGAGGATGGAGGAAAAGGGGTTGGGAGGAGGAAAAAGTCACCCTTTTGCCTTGGGAAGGCGACATAAGAGACAGAGCGATAGGGGTAGGGGAGAAAGTGTTGAGTTGCCGTATTACTTTTCTCGTGATCCGTAAAATACTTGGACCACTGACCTCCTGCCACCGACGTCATTTATAAATCAGCCGCGTTTGTATCGTTGGTCGTAATCGATGGTTGGTTAACTTTCGCGATAATTTATACAAAGAAAGAGAACTTGAGGAGAAAATGGAGGTCTTCGAGTGATTTGAAAGTAAAATGAAGGCGTGTTAAAGAGGCTAACTGTTAGGAACTTTATTTATTAACGTTATAAAATCGAATTTTTGTGCTGCAATCACTTAAGCATCGTTCCTATTTTTGGTATAAACGGTTTTAAGGGGTTTGGTTTACATTAGCTAATTCCTGCTATCGGAATTAAACATACTCTTGAAAAAGTAAGTGACCACAATGCTACACTTGAAGAAACGTAGCACAGAGTCACTGCAATCGACTGTCAATTTTTTAATGAATTCAATAGAGTACAGTGAGACGATCCTTAGAAATATAGGCATCTTGGTCAAACACATATAAAATAAATAATAAACTAAAAATAAATGGTCAGTTCCATTGTCCCCTAAGTATAGGAACTTTACAAACAAAGCAAGCAGAAAATTTAAATAAAATCACCATTGTTTCTGATCAGCGTGAAAACACGCTCTTTCCTAGATTTAATCCTGTTTTGCAAATTTTCTGGGACAAGATGGTACCAGCACTCTTCTATTGCAACTTGTAATTCTCTGACATACGAATACTGCCGACCACCTCGATGCACCTCACTAGCCATGATACCCCGTAGATATTCTATAGGGTTCAGGTAGGGACTTCTTGATGGCCATTGCATTAGATGGTCATCTAGCTAAGTTTTATCGATCTGGTTTATTGTTAAATTGAAACATTACATTTCTGCCAGAAAGAATGTTCAAAAATGGCAAAAATTATCCTCCATCGTGTTCTGGTACAATGCAAAAGTTTGTTTTCTTTTGAGAATGGCTATGCTTGTAATGTCATTAAATGCAAAGCCTCCCCAAACAATCACAGAAAAGTCACTAGGCTGTATATTGAAAAAAGCCTTGGATTCATGTCGAAGGCAATGCCAATACTGACGATTCCCATCTGGACCATCTAGATTTTATTTTTTTTATCGTAGAAGATAGTAGACAGTCATTCATCGTCCATTTCAACGTGTTTCTAGCCCATTCCAACTGGCAGTGACATGTCAGATGTGGATTCTTGACCATTTTTCCATAAAGACATTATAATTATTTAGTGTTGTTGATTTTGAAGGGGTATTTACCATTTCAGAAGATATTTGTCTAACACTGCAATGACCCTTCGTTACAAGTGTCAGAATTCTTCGATCATCCCGATCCTCGTGCTCTTATGTCTTCCAGATCTCCGTTTTCTGATGTTACTTCTTTCTTCTTTAGAAATTAATCTATAGACAAATGCTTTTAATCATCCTGCTGCAATGCGAATGTCTTTTACAGTTTTGCTTTGGCTTTCAAACTCCAAACATCACTAATTTCACTGTCGCAAATTTCCGTTGCACGTTGCATAGTATATCACTGCTAACACTGAGAAATATCTCTTCTCATCACAAAACAGGGATAGCTCTCATTAATTGATATAAGCTATTATTTTTTTGCTTCAGGATGATTTCATTTCATTAATGAGGAGAAGTCTATATTTATGGGACAGTGAAACTGACCAGTTGTTCTAAGTTCTTAATTATTTATGTGCTTAATCAACATTCCTTGAAATGTAGGAATGTCCTGATTATATGATACGGAATTCATTAAAAAATTGACAATCGATTGCAGGGACACTATGTTACCTATTTTCAAACAATGCTATCTCTATATCTTTGGGACAGACCTTATGGAGACTTTTATGGGAGGATGCACTTTATACTTTTGAGTTATACGGATCCTATCATGATCGTGCATCCAAGATCTTAAATAATGCATCGGATGTTGATCGTGGGTACTCGAAACAATGTTGCGAGCGTTATCAAAACAATTCCGATTGTGAAATCTTCGAAATCAATTGTTAAGGTTTACTGAATTAAAAATGTCTCAGCGAAATGTGTGTCGTCGAGGTGAGTGGATAATTGCCTGGTTTGTTTAGTCAACAGAAGCAGAACAGTACATCAAATTACAACTAATCTTAACCGGGAACAACTCCAATGACTGGCATATACTAATAATTCGATATAGTTTAACAGTAGGCCTGTTCGTAAATCTTAGCTGTCTGTAGCGAACAAGAAGAAACGTTGCCAGTTCGCACAGGAGAGCACAAGAGTTGGACAATAAACGAGCAGAAAATTTGATCCGACAAATCACGCTTTTAACTACACCAGAATGGGGATATAGAGAAAACGGCACAAAAACATGCATCCTTTGCCACAACCCTTCAAGCTGATTTGGAGCATGTTTTCATAGAATTGTTCCAACCTTTGATCCTTGTACTGCAGCAATGTCTGCGGGCCAAATATTTACAGAACCAGTTACATTGACAATTTATCTTGCTTGAAATGAGTGTTTCTAGGCAACAGTGCTTCATAGAATATAATTTCCTTTTTTATGCAAATAGTTTGAAGAGCATGACGGAGACTTTACCTTGCTGAATTGAATACTTGTGGGTGAGGTTGAAAGTGGCATCAGACAGGTGCATCCACAATCGTCAAATCTTAGAAGGCTGAAGAGTGCAATTCTTGGGATTTGGTAAGATATTACCCATCCATCGACTGATATCTTATAAAGCTTATACCAAAGCTAATTAATTCAGCATTGAGGGCAGAAAATGCCCCAACAACGTACAGAAAAGGTTATTATTATAAATTGGTCATTTAATGTATGCATGTAATTTTTTTTCACAGACGAAAATGTTATTAATGAGTTACTGCAAAGCCTATTTCCAAAGACTTTGCGGAATTTCTTAAACAACCCAAATGAATTTGTATTCATTGACCAGAAAGCATAATTGATAAGCAGAATATCTCGTTTCATGTTATCCACTTTAGTCTTTTAAGATTCCTCTCCTGTTTTCAAAAGCTTTTTATAACTATGGAAGTCATTCGAAGTTATTTCCGTAGTGATAATGAATAGAGTGGCGAGAGAGAGAGAGAGGAAGAGCATTTCTTCGTAGAAATTAAAGGGGAAAACCTCCTTAACATTATTGAAGAAACATTCAGAAGTTTAAATGAGATTTCCGACACTCGCGAAAACGATTCTCATAATTTATGCAAACAGTTGCGTAATAAATTTTTAATATTGCATTACCCTCTTTTACTTTGAGAACCCGTTAAGTGGATTGGAACCCGTTAAAGTATATTAAACGCTTCAAAAATAAAAATTTTAAGGGCAGCCCCTTAATTTTAACGGAACATTTTTTGCTGTTTTTCCTCGTGTTTGTTGTTTGAGATTCAGCTTTAAAAAATAATACTTAAAGACCCCTTAAAATATGAACGAACGTGTGTGGGAGTCTATTGGAGTAAAATTGGATAGGAACGATAGAGGAATCCATTAGTTGATGTAATTAATGCATGTCTCCCCCCCCCCCCCCATCCGGTATTTTTCAATAAAGGCGTTTATAGTATTTGCCAAAGACTGAGGAAAAATTGCTTATTTCTCAGTTGAGACGAAGGACGGGGATTGGGGAGGTGGGGTCAATAGTGGAAGAGTAGAGAACGGAGAAAAAATAAAGAGGAGGAGAAGGAGCAGGGGAGGAGGAGATATTTTTCTCATGGCTTTCTTTGATGGCATCAGCACGAGAGTGACATGCATCTGCACTTAAATTAAATAGACTCAAACTCATTAGTCTGGCTTTGAAGGGAGGGTGGGAAAGGAGGAGGAGGAGAGGGTAACGGAGGAGGGGTTAGAAAAGGGCGGGGAATGGATGGAAGGAAAAGCGGATGGAGAAGAATTTTTTTATCTGACTTCGTAGGGTTTTTTTTTCTCCTCGGCGTCAGTGAATTTGAAAACTCTCACTGAAATGGCGACAAAATATGATTCAACAACAACAACAACGGCAACAGTCGTATGAGCGCGTCTGTACGTGAGTGTCATTAGTCGGCTGGGTGGATGGGTGGGTAGGAAGCAGGTAAAAGTTCCTCCTCCTTCCACGCACTCTATCGGAATGTGTCGAATTCCACAATGGGAATTTCATTTGCAGAGAAATTGTTATTGTTAATGAAGAGAAAGAGAGAGAGAGAGAGAGCGAGAGCGAGTGAGTGAGTGGTTATTTTGAAAATTACGCATTCCTATCTATGTAAATAAGAACCAGGTTCTCCTTGCTTCTCATTTTTTTTGTCAATGCAAATCGATAAGACATTAATTTCGGAACTCCTTGTTTACTTTAGAGTAATAATTGAGTACAGTCTCAATGCTGTGCTCGAATTTCAATAGTTTTTTTCCCCTCAGAATCTCTGGCGGTTTATATGGATCTTTTGACGTCCCGATCTACTTTATTTATTTGTTTATTTACAACGCTCAGAAATTGAACAAAGCACACTGAATAGAGACAATAGCCTTGGTACAATAATATCAAAAAACACATTAACAATTTCAGCTATTGGATAACCAAATCGCATTGAAACTGACAAGGGGACATTACGACCTCGGAATTTTAGTTTAATACGAGACTTCGTGTAGTTGTAGTGTATCTTTAGGATGTTAATACACTTAAATATTAAGGCGCACTATTCAGCCAATTTTGAAAAAAGACTGTTTAAAGTTTCGAGCACCATACATACGGGAAAGTTTTCCTCCTTGATTGTAAGTGATCCGATAGCTCAAACGGCAGCGTGGTTGCTAATCACAAGTCAAAGTGTGAGGTGGCGGGTTCGAATTCCAGTTGTAACAATTTTTTTTTTTCACCCAAATAATTATTCAATATATTATATTTACAAATTTATTTGTGACAACCAACTTTTTTACAAATTTATTATGCTTATTTATTATTGTTACAAGTGTCTACGGAGTAATAAAGTATTTTCTGCAAAATATTTTGTATAGAATCAACATTTTAAAAGCAATAACTATTTTATTTTATTTTTCGAGGTGGCGGGTTCGAAAGGGAAATCTTTGTGAATGTAAACGAGGTGTGCTTTTCAATGGATTTTCTTAAAACCCCTTGTTCTTGCAAAAAGTCCTCATTTATTTGTTGTGCGAATTGTCGTGGTATCTCTTGTTTTCCATGCTTCTATGACAATTATCATTCTGGTTCATGTATATCATTTTAATTTAACTGATTAACATTATTACTTCTGTGTTAAATTGCTATTTGCATGAAATGAATTTTTTACCCTCTCCATACATAATAGGCTATTTTGCTGAAAATACTTGTGTTACTTATATTACTCCCTAGACACTTGTGACAATAAAAATAAGCATAATAATTTTGAGAAAAGGAAAATTTTGTGAAAAAGTTGGTTGTCACAAATAAATTTGTAAATATAATTTATTGAATAATTATTTAGGTAAAAAAAAATTGTTACATCTGGAATTCGAACCCGCCACCTGACACTTTGACTTGTGAGTAGCAACCACGCTGCCGTCTGAACTATCGGATCACTTACAATCAAGGAGGGAAACTTTCCTTTATGTATGGCGCTCGAAACTTTAAACAGTCTTTTTTCAAAATTGGCTGAATAGTGCACCTTAATATTTAAGTATACTGTATTAACATCCTAAAGGTACACTACAACTACACGAAGTCCGGTATTAAACTAAAATTCTGAGGTCGTAATGTCCCCTTGTGAGTGGGTGATTAAGACCAACATGGAAAGAGTTCTCACTATGTAATATACGTATTGGCTTTGCAATAATTAATTGTTTAGTTTTTGAGCGAAATGGAGTAACGAAAAAATACAGTCCATAGAACTATAACACTGAATTTCTAATCGAAGAGGGTAGAGTGTTCCATTGTTCCAAGGCGCTAAAAGGGAAGGTGCCACTGCTAAAGGACTAATGCGGAAGTTTGTCTCAAATTTATAACGTCTAATCGTTCGAGCTTCAGCTGATGTAGTGAGCCATTGTTGGACAAACGATGCGGCTTGGTCTGTAACTTGGATAGCACTAGCTAATTCATTTAGAATGCATTTTGTGACAATGTTGTTAGGTATGGTAGTTTCACATTTATTACAAATTATGGAGATCGAATAGAACGTGAAAGATGATAGGCATTTCCAATTACATCTTTGTATGCAAGGGAATGCTATTTTGAGTGCGAACTTTTTTAAGAATTGTGCAAAAATTATTAATATCATTTGCAATTACGATTCAAGAGTTAGGCATGTGTAATTTTCATATCATTATTCGCAGTTATTTTTTTACTACTTTGTATCCAATAAGTATTATTTTTATTACTTATTACGTCTATTATAGATTAGAGAGTTTATTTATCAATCAATATATCATGAAACCTACGAAACTTCAACAAAGAAGGCGGATTAGTGTTAAAAGAACTTTACACCTGGTTGCAGTTTTCTGTGTAAAATAAGCCTTTCTTAGCATTGGAAGACGAATGGTTAGGCTAGGTTAGGTGGATAAACAAATCTCATTCAAGTCAGCTGTGACACATTAATCTATGAGAACCGGGCAAACATTTTAGTAAGTGCATGTAAAAGACAAAATGTCAAAGTAAGAAATACTTTTGTATCAAGAAATAATATGAAATTTAAAATGTCATTCTATAGATTTGCTAGGCGTTCTATACAATATTGGCAACATACCGGCTGTTATTAGCACCTTAAAATCATGTATTTATAGGTGGACTGAAGAAACGGATAAACAAGCCATCCTGTTCAATATTTCGTGTTCGTATAGAATGAGTTATTATAAGTCTAAAAGTTTATATAAACAAGTAGTCTTTTATTAATGGTTTCTGAGATACAGCTATTGGTTAAGTATTGAATAATTTAATAAAACAAATAAAATTATAATAAAGTAAATACTGTGGCGGGCGCTTCATGTTGATTTCGCGGTGGAACATTAGTTGGCCACCAAGTTCACCTGACCTAACTCCCTTGGATTTCTGCTTATGAGGTTGGTTAAAGTATGAGATTTATAAAACTACAGTCAATACACGAGGCAAGCTTGTTGCACGTATAACAGTTGCTGTGGAACAAATAAAAGAAAGTGAAGATGCCTTCAGGCGTGCAACTCGCCAGAATCTAAGAAGAATTGAAAAATGCATCGAAATATTTATTATTATTTTTTTTAATTCATAGTAATCCAATACGTCCATCCAGAGCCTGTATGGCCTGAGGCCGACGAGTTGGGTCTCTGGATGGACCTGGATTAACGACTGCTGTATGATGGTCACAGCAGCCGGGGGGGGGGGGGGGTGAAGATCCTGAGTCACTGATGAGCCGCCCATCCAGTGAAAGCCGCCCAGTCACTGATGTTGCTTAACTTCACTGAAGTTGGGTTTCAGTGAAAGCCCACCAGGCCACGGCCTCCCCAGTGATTATTTGTATTCGAAAATTTGCTGTGATAAATGTATTAGAATGTTAATGCAGTAATATAAAAATCATATTAGAAACTTCATAATTTTAATTTCAAATAGCTGTTTCTCAGAAACCATTAATGAAAGACTACATGTTTATAAAAACTTTGTGATTTACAATAACTCATTCTATAATCACACGTAAATTGACCTTCCTCCCAGGACCGTCTCTATAATATAAAACAACAGACAATGTAAAGTCCGCTAATCATTTTAATAATTGTACTTTATGCTTATTGAAAAGCTCTCAATTTATTAAGCTAAAACTGTTGTTATAAAAAACTAACTCCTATTTTAGAATCTTTATTTAAATATTTTTTTTTTATTTATAAATTGGTTAAGAAAAAATACAGAAAACATCCACCAGGGCCAGTATGGTCAAAGATCGACAAGTAAGGTGGCGAAAAAGTAATCAAAATTAAACATTACAGAAATGTTAGTAAAAAAAAAAAAAAAAACGAAATCAAAGATCAAATATAATAATATTAAAAACCAAATAAGACAAATAATAAAAAGAAAAAAGGAAACACAAGTATCATCGTAACTAACGCTATTGATAATCATATAACAAATAAAGTAGGGAGCATAAAAATTGGCAAAACTGCAGTATTTACCTAATGTTAAAGTGCAAAATCGGTGAATGGGTTCATTATAAATGTAAGTAGGGGAGGTATATCGCATTGAAGCCATATAACTAACGTAAGGTTGTTGCATAGTTACTTTACGGATAATATGAGCAATGGAGCAGCAGAATAGAAACACACTCCGAGTTCTTTGGGAAAGTGGCATCAGAACTAGACAGGAGGCCAGTGAAACATCAGGTATACCTTTGAGAACATGTTAACGAATAATGAAGAAATTGGATTCAGGAGAAGACATCGAACGCAAGGCTGGATCAGGTAGACCCAAATACTAGAGGCTAATGATGGACGCCGTATTGCACAGTTGGCCCTTGACCATCCACACATTTAGTAAATGTGCTCTTCCCAAACATGGCCCAACAAATTTCAATGACTGGAAACGTCTGGTAGAAGAAATGTGGTACAATACGTCGTTTGATCTGTTGGAGTCGTTTTTCGATGGCATGTCCGGCAGATTGCAGGAGTGCTTGCAAAAACAAGGAGGGAAGATCAAGAAATGATTTTGTAGCACACATTATTGTCAAATGTTGCCGGTACATAACGATACCTTACTTGTATGGATGTCATGTTTCTTATATTAAAACGCTTGTTTTGGTTCTTGCCAATTTTTATCTCCCTACTTTATAAGCAACTGTGTACGACATAGTAAATAGCCTAATGGCTAAGCAAAAAAAAATTACTAAATAATTAAGACAAATTTCTTTTTAGGAATTTGCGATAAATATGGGGACAGAGTGCGAATTACTGATGGCACCTGTGCCCAACAATAAATACCTGCAAAAGATATACATTTACTTCGATAGTTGCGACGTGACACAAGTAAATAGATGTCATGAGCATTTCTGGTAGAATAATTATGTCTGTCGCAATTAGAAGACATAACTATAGGGGTGGATACCATAAGTAAAGAGTTAAAAAATTTTATAGACAAAATAGCAAAGTTGTAAGAAATATATCTGACATATAGTGAACATTCGCATAGGGGCAAAACAATGGATAACTGAAAACCGTTTAGGATTAAATATTAATATAATATATTTAATCCAAATTATTATCTAATGGATATTAAAATGTCTTTTGTCCAGAAGGATAAAATTTCAACTGTTTTCGCCGCTTAATGGAAAAACTCTTTCTGTTTTTTACTTTGACGGATCCAACAATAAGCAAGTTTTTCTGTTACAGTTTTTCTTTCAATGCAATTTATTTTCACTCGTAAGCATATTTTTTCCATCTCTATTATTTACCGTGAAATATTTTATATATATTATTGCGGCCCGTTGGAATTAAAGGGATAAACGTCTTTGTCAGACAGTATGAACTTATTCCAAGTATAAATCTGTTATCATGTCGGTCATGCTGCGCACTTAGTTTATCCGAAAATTTCCGAATTTCAAATGGCTATTAATCCAAATATTGAACCAACATTTTCACTCTCTGCCTTGACGGTACACAAAATAATTTTTTATATTTTACACTTTTTCACCAAATAAAAGTGTCAAAATAAAATAACTTTAAAATATAAATGAAGAAAAATTCGTATTTAATTATTCACTTAGCATTGCAAGCTCAGCTTATTGCTCAGTTCAATTTAAATCTGATGTAATTATTAAATGTAAAACTGTAAGATTATCTGTGTTTTTTAAAATAATCTTTATTTGTGCGTGTCTTTATATTAAAAATACAAATATTTAAATAAACTTATAAACATGGGATGTAGTTTTATACATAAATAAATAATGTAAATAATTATAAAATTCAAAATAAAAAAGTAGTTTACAATTATAATGCTTCTTTCTTTTCTTCTCTTTATGAACGAACTTTCATTTTTATTTTGAGGTTTTTAATTGTTAAATTATGTATTTCAAAATAATCGAAAAGTAGAAATTATTTGAAATTTAGAAGCAATCTGAATTTCCCAATGTGGTCAACACCGACTTCCCCCCTCCCCTCTGAATAAAGAGAACGTTCATGCATATCGTAGTATGTTATAAAAATTTTCATTATCTTAATTGAATATACATATTTCGAAAAAAGCTTAAAATTGTAAATCTAAATTGAATATTTGAGATTAACGCTCACAGATATTATACACAAAAAAAAACAAAAAAAAAAACGAACGTCCATTCCAAACGAACGTCTCCATCGACCATTCAGAATTGAAGATGGCGGAGGAGAATTTCGTTTCATCTCGGGTACTTATTTCGACCTCATTTTGTTCTTAATTTTACGCGTAATTAATTTTGAAGATCATCTTTCTGCGAAACGTTCATTTAAGTAATCGGATGTAATTTTAGCTTTCCGCTTAAGTGACCAGAAGTGAAACGTAAGTAACGACTTCTTCATTGCGTGAAGAAAGCCCGAGAATTGGCTGTATCAGCACATTCGGATATAATTCACGACTCGGAAATACACTTCGTTCGTTTACACTTTTCTAAAGCATAATTAATTGTGGGCTTAAAAGCCTTAGACGAATGTAATAAACTGGATTGATTTAAACTCGCCAGTTTTTCGATCTTCCTTCCTCATTGATTTCACAACTCTTCCGTGCAAATTAATACAAGTTTGACAGGTCATTTGGGGTTGGCTGAGTAATTGTCCAATTGCCTTTCTATTCATTGTTGCTATAAATGTGATGACATTTTTTTCCTGTTTAACTTTTTTGTTCTAAGAAAGTTATTATGTTAAAAAAAGAAACTTTTATGACGGCTAATGCAGTATTCAAATAGAGTTTACAGGATAACCATATTAGTTACGAAAACAAGATTTATGAAATAAACACTTCATCTTTTTGAAAAAAAAACTCATTTCGGTCATATTAAATAATTAAATTCTCAATCTTTTTAAAATTAAAAAGATCACGGGACCTGCTGCACCTATTTGATAAATTGAGGGGAAAAACTCTTTCTATATGTATCATCAGATTTACTGTGCAAATTATGTCGCAAATGAAGCTTTAATAATGACAGTCGTCTTCGCATTGTTTTTCTCTCTGCCTATCCTGGTGGATGAAGTCGGTTAAAAGTGCTGTTTATCTGGAAACGATAATAATTATAATTGAGGCTCCACCCCCCCCCCCCCTCCCCACTTCTCCTCCGTCGTCCGTTCGTTTAGTCACCGTCTCTTCCAATCCCCTCCGCATATTGTTTTCATCGATCGATCCTCTCATTACCCTTTGATTTATGGAAAAAGAGGGGGATTCATTAGCAATAATTGGGAAAAAGGAGAGGGAACGGTGGAAAAAACACACTCACACACGTACATTCCCCTGCAACTCCAGGCTCTCCTCCATTTATCTCTCATTTCCATAACTCATTAGTCAAAATAATCACGTCGCTTTCTGATCCGTAATTAGTTGCGTTAAATGGTGCGTACATACCCATACGTCCCTCCTCCTTCTCTCTCTCTTTCCTTCTCTCCTGTTCCATTTCTCAATTTCTCTATCCTCCTCGGATCTCTGAAATTTTTTACTGGGGGGCTCCTTTCTATCTTCCATCTAAGGCGCCGTCATCCATCGTTCTTCTTCTTACGTGCCCGTTTAGAACGTTTCCATATCCGTTTCCCTCCACCATCTATGGAAATCGTCAGAATAATTTAAAATAGTGCCTTTCTTCTGCATGATTGTAAAAAAAATTAAAATCTGAATATTTTAAAAATCATTTTATTTTATTTTACATCATCGGCACAGATACGCTTGATTCATGCCAATTTAAACGTTGAAATTATTTTCTGATCACTAGTTCTGGATAATTTCATTGTCTATAGAGCTGCGGCGCGGTTGCTCGTTTTCCTATCTCATAGTCGCTTAACATTTTTTTACATTATTTTTCATTATTTCGTTTCATTTTGAATTAGAGTTTCCAATTAATTAATAAATTATTTAATATCTTATTAGCTAAATTAGCTTTATTAGATTAACTTAATCTATTAACTAATTAGAATTAATAATTCTGAAATCTTTAATTGTAAGCTTATTATAAATTGGTGATTCTGCCAAATGGAAACCATCAAAGCTTCTGCGAAGGCTTATAGATACCTTCTTCAATTGTCTTTGAGTAACGTCAAAGAGTTTTATAGTAATGTAATAAACAGCCACTGCTTGTTGTAGTATTTTATGCTTAAAACTTCAAATTTTACTAAATAAATCTCTGGAAAACATTTTTTCTAGCAGTAATCACCAGCACTTTCCATTGTCAATTTTGCTTTTACCATTTACCGACCTATATTCGTAATGACTAATTGTTTACGTACTTCTCAGGAAACTATATAAATTAATTTTAATTTTGAAATGTTTGATTATTTTAAATTAACACGCTCCCTCTGCTTTTCTAACTCTAATTTAAATGCATGAAACTTCATTCTGAATGACGACCGCTATTCGTTTACTTAATCTGATAGTTGTACACAGCTGCAATAGCGACAATTCCACTGAAAATTTCGGTATAAACTTACATTGTATTTTGAACCTGTCAAATGACAACTTTTTCTCATTGAAAATTTTAATTCACTGAGACATAAGATGTTTCCATTGAGATTACGAACCATTCGCCGTAGCGAATCCTTCTAAGCTGTAAGTGCATGAAAAATATTTAGATAGAAATTATAAATTCGAGTTTTAATTGTACGGATATAAGTTACGAGGGGCAGTCAAAAACTTCCCTGAATTCCGCAACAGTATAGGGGGTCGGCCAAAGACTCCAATTATACACCCAATTCTTCATATATTGGACTATGTTATAAATGCTTTGGATACTGATCGTGTGTGTTACTTAGAATTACTGCAGGATTACTTTATAGACCGAGTAAATTATATAAAAAATGATACACATACTGTTGAGTATATGTCTTCGCGAGGATTACTACAAGGTGCACCGACTGCTACGGTGCTTTATGCTGCGGCAACTGCGGAGATACATGATTTACGTCTATCCACTAAATTAATTTCTTTTATGGATGATAATTTTTTGCTCAAGGATTGTGATAGGATGGATACTATACTTGTACACAATGACATCAATCAATTAAACAATTGGTATACCCAGAATGACTTAAAATTTAATCAAAATAAAACCAAGATATTACTATTAGACAGAAAAGCTGATTGTGCTGACCAAAGTTGCAAAATTTAAGGAATAGTCATCGATAATAAAATGACATTAACCCCGATGATTGAAAATATTATTATCGAATTGAATCGACTAAGCTTCTTATTAAAGCGTCTGAGAACCATATTAACAATTAAAGAAATGATTAAGATAATAAAGGCAGTCTTAATCCCAAAACTACAATATGCTATTTTAATATGGTCGGCGGCTACAGATAAACAGGTATACAAAGTTCAGAGTGCATATAATAATGCAATACGTACGGCCCTTCATCTCGCTAGATATGTTTCGACTACTGAAATATGTAAGACACATAGTATACCAACATTAAGCAAATTAATTATGTATGCCAGACTGAAGGAATTATATCATGCTATTTCTCAAGACCAACATCCAATGCATTATGTAAAAGATTGGATTAATGATAGTCCACATACTCGTCAGACTCAAAGGTTTAAAATAGTCCCGCCGTACGTTATAACTAAATTTAAATCGGCGTTCTTTCCATATAATGCATTTTCAACATGGAACTCTTTAAACACAAAATTAAAAGCCGAAATTTTGATAAGTGTTATAACCATAATCAACATGTCGCGAGATTATTTCAGCAATATGTCGAAGGATAAATGAAAAAAATACCCTGTGTTTGTAAAATATCCTTTGTTGGGATGCAACTTTAAATAATAATAATAATAATAATAATAATAATAATAATAATAATAATAATAATAATATGTCTAGACGTTTTTATAATAAATACTGTATATCCATAATTATCCGAAATGCTTAGTCTCAATTAAATCATTCCCCTGCCAATCGTTCCACCTATAGATTGATGAACTATTAATTATATCTAGATTAAATAATAGATTACAATTTAATTAATATTGTTGATTAATTATGTTATCATTTAAAGTGAACAGTTAGCTGTGCAGCATTTCGTTTCTTTTTAATATGAAGGCAACATAGGGATACAATCGTTTCAATCCAAGTTTAAGCATCAGTGCGAAATTCTATCTCTTGAAAAAGAAAACAAAAAAAAAAAAAAGCATAAAGTTGAGTTGGATTTGAGCTCAATGTTGTTTGATTCTGTTGAAAATAAGATTTAAAATTTAAGACAAAAAAAACCTTGATTCCTGTATTTTCGTCTTTGCAAAACTTTTTTAAAACATCTTCCAAGTATCAACTAAATATATTTTGACCGCTCTTATTTTTATACCCTAAAGAGATCTTAAGAATCTTTCATCTCCCAGCTAACTTTATTTAAAAAAAACAAACTTAAACGAATATTTAAAATTCAGCCTAAGAGTGAAACGCGTACTAGAAACGATGAGCATTCCGTTCTTCACTCTTAAGATACACGTGACAATTTCTAATGAATATTTTAAAGTATTTTTTTTTCATCTTGGGAATTTCATTTTCTATCTCTTCGCATTGGTCTTGGAAACTCTAGAAGGGTTCGCTTCCAGAGATCACTTGGCTCCTCTAAATTTTTTCAAAGCAATTCACATGGGCGTTGAGTTCCGTTCGCATAGTTATCATTTTTATTAGTTGTCCCTTTTTTTATTCATAGTTTTTTCCCCGTTAATTTTTCCCTTGTCGTTATGTTTTTTCCTTTCTTAATATTAAATTTATGCATTAAAAGCGGACTCCGCCGAGGGCGTATATTTTTCCCACTGTTGTCTTTAATTTTTTTTCCCTACCATTCCCTTCTTTCTCTTTATCATTCCTTGTAGACTGTGGAGCGTAAGATGATGGCGATGATAAGTGTTCTGGCTTCTTCCCTATTAAGTTTGAAAAAAATTAATATTGAAATTCAGAAGAGAAGGGGGTAGAATTCCATCAACAAGAAGACAGAAGAGTTTCTTAAGAAAAAAATAAGAGGGGTAATTGTCAAACGTAATAAAGAAAATGCAGCGATATTCGTGCATTTCAAATGCGTTTTTGTTCTTCTGAAAATAATAATAAAAAAAAAAACTACACGCATACGAGTGCTTTCTTCTTAAGGGTATTTTCTATTTTTGGATATTTTTTTTTGTCTTTGATAATGCACTCGATGGGGACAAGGCTTTGTTTTGTCGAATCTTTTCAATATTTCTCTCGTTTGAAACTCTTCCCTCCCTCCACCTTTTCTTTTATTCTCTTCCCATTGGGTGTCGAATGTTAACTTTTTTTTTTCAACTTTTAGACTTTTTTTTCTTTCTTTCTCGCATCTCCTTCATTTCTTCGTTTCTGAACGTTAATCATGGACCGAAATTAAAAAAAAAAATGGGGAGAGACAAAAATAAAAACGAAGAGACGAAAGGAAAAGGAGAGAGGAGAGCGCAAACACTCACACAAAAAAAATGGTGGGGTGGAAAGTTAATCTCGGTGCAGTTGAAGATTTACAATCAGTTGGCGGCAAGTGTTGAAGGGAGCATTTGGCATGGAGCTCTCTAATTACTCTTTGCCACTCGTGTATCCCCCCCCCCTTCTACACCATACACATTCAACTTCCCCCCTCATCTTTTTCCGACCTCCTATCAACGATCGCCATTAGTTGCCTTTGTTGTCATCGTCTGCCGCCCCCGCAATTTGTTTCTTCGAAATCGTTCCTGACGTCACACTCCTTACCCTGCCCACCCCCTCTGTCTTTTGGAAGAATTCGCTATTTTTGTTTCTCTGGTGTGTTAATTTAATTACCTTCTAGTAGAAGTGAATAATTGAAATGATTCTCGCCTCCTTTTCGCCCCAGTCTCCCCTCCCACAGCTGACTTCAGGTTAAATAGAGAAGAAAGCGAGGGCAAAGCGATCCAGTTCACACCTGAAGGAGAGAGAGCGCGAGGAAATATTGCTAAACAAATTTATGAAAATTCCAACTCAGCCTTGACCCCGATCAGAGAAATTAAATTCCTATCATTTTGAATTGGAATATAAAAAAATTTTAAAATTATACTGCAGAGCCTGTATATGGATTGTCTCATTGTAAAATTTTAGAATGCATATTTGGATATTGCTAATGCTGTAAATTGTCAGTGTGAATTTAAGCCCAACACATAAAAAATTAGTCACCTGCTGTTAATCGTGCGCCGCACATCCCTTCGCTTTAATTGCAGCTTTAATGCGTTTAGGCATTGATTGTACGAGTGTCTTTTCGGACACCAATAGTCCTTTCCTATCTCCAACCATGCTGCATAGAATTTATCCCACAGGTTGGCGATATTAGTCGGATGGCGATTCTTCTGCTTAACACGCTGCTCCAGGTGGTCCCACAAATTCTCTGTTGGATTCAAATCTGTGGATTTGGGAGCCAATCGAGGTGCTGCACGGTCTGATCATGCTCGTTGAATCACTCCTTCACGGATCTAGCCTTGTGAACCCTGCAGTGATCGTCTTGATGACAGACATCGTCCAGGTTATAGACATCTTTGACGTGATCCACAAAAGGCAGCAGTTGTCCATCGATAGTGATGCTGGTTAAGCCTGGTGCTAATTTCAACGAGAGATCACTGTTCATTGTACTGAGAACTTGTCCACAGCATCACAGAGCCACTACCCGCCTGCATCATACCTTGAACACAATCACTGTGAAAGGTTTCATTGCTTCTTCTATGCAAACAACTTTAATTCAACAAATCACGAGTTTCCAGTCGTCTACAGTCCAGTTCTGATATATCTTGCACCACTGTACTCGAGCTTTCTCGTGAGCTGGAGTGAGCATCGGACGCGTGCGAGATGACCGACTCCAGATGTTGTTTCCTTAAGGTTCCTTCACAAACTTGTCTATCCGGAACCATTATTGGCTTCCTGCAGCAGTTCTCGCCTGGTTTGAAAGCGGTTGACCGTGACCAGGCGCGATATTCGTCTTTGGTCCCGTTCAGTCGGCACTGACTTCCGACCACAGTTTCGACGTTTATTGCCACACATCGTGTCTGCGGACCATTTCTTGAACTCACGGATGACTATGCGCTTTGATACTACCTACTTCTTGCACGGGATGTCCTTTTTCCCGCCCAAATGCTATGACCCCTTTTTGCCACTGAGATACGTGTGGCTTACGATCCATTTTTCGCAGCCAAGTTCGACACGAAATAACACAAACTTCTGTTAGCACTGCTTGTACGTTGCTTAGTTACTACTATCTCGCAATGAAATGTGCTCATGCGCATTCATTTGTATATTACAACAACTTAGAAGCGTCGTAGAACTCTCAAAGTGACTAATTTTTTGTCCGGTGCGCTTATGATAATGCGAAGGCGTTTTGAAAAGTTTGCCTCTCAGCAATTTGCGAGACACTGATCTGAGCTTTGCTTGGAATGTCCTCTACCAGACGTCTTATTTTTCAACGTATTTACCATCCATGCCCATACACTTGCGCCAAAAAACCGGACTTCTCTCTGGCACTACTGCTTTTATCTCATCATCACTGGCAAACGATGGGTCTTCAGTTTTTTTTCAGATGTTACGGGTCTCCACTACGAGGCTGATCATGAAGACTTGCTGCGCCTGGATTGCTGCCTTTCAAACATCTTCCGCACTAACTTTTTTCACAGTATTCACATTCATACATGCGTTGCTATAAACAAAACCAATTCTTCCATGACTTATGGGTGCACAATCTCTGCGTTGAGAATTCATTCAGGCGCACTGTTTCACCCAAAAGTCCATGTCCGTCACTATTTTCTCAACTATTGTGCGCATGCATGACATTATAGATGGGCGCCGCTATGTATCGTGATAGTCAATGAACTAGGCTTTCCTGTCATTGCAGTTTCATTGTAAATTGTAAATTGAATTTGACACTATTAGTTTCGGATTTTATTCCCGCCTTTCTCTTAATCTTATGGCTATTATCTATACACTGAACGACCAATTTATTAGAGACACCCCGCTAATAGCGTGTTGCGTGTTGTGACAAGGTGTTGAAACCGTTGCGGAGGAATAGCAGCCCAGGCTGACATCACAGCGTCCCGTAATTGGTGCAGGTTGGACGGTAGTGCGGGAAGGCGTCGGATGGTTCTCTCTGTTTCATCCCATAAATGCTCGGTCGGGTTGAGATCGGGCGACCGAGCTAGCTACTGAAGCAGGTGGAAGTCCGCGTCATCTTCCTCGAACCAGTCCAAGATCATTCGAGCACGGCGACAGGGAGCATTGTCCTGCTGAAACTGTCCGTCACCACCAGGGAACACAGTCATCATGAACGGGTGCACCTGATCGGCAACAATGTTCAGGTAGTGTGTCGCATTCAGGGATGTGTCTACGGATATCAGAGGACCCAGTGTGTCCCAAGAGAAAACACCCCAGACCAGCACTCCTTCTCCAGCACCCGCTTGTACGGTTGTCTGGTGACAGGTTGGGTCCATGGCCTCGTGCTGTCTGCGCCAGATGCGCTGTCTGGGTCCGCATGATGAAGTAGGAACCGCGATTCGTCGGACCAGGCGACCTTCTTCTACTCATCCAGTGTCCACTGATGATGCTTGTGTGCTCATAGCAGGCGCGCTTTCATATTTTGCGGTGACAGCGACGGTACCCGTACTGCCCGCCTGTTGTTAAACTCAGCTTGGTACAAGGTGCGCCGCACCGTGTGCTCCGAAATGGGTTAGGATGCTTCCTCATTGAACTGCGCTGCAATTTTTTGGGCTGTTCCCATCCTGTTGCTGTGGATGATTCGTGCCAGTCGCCGTTGGCCTCGTTCATGCACGGCCCTGTTTGTCCGGAATACCCTTGACACTGTTGCACGGGAAAACCCGAGGAGGTTCGCGGTTTGCGAAATGCTCAACTGCGCCCGTCGAGCTCCAACGCTCATGCCTCGTTCAAAGTCGGTCAAATCCTTGGATTTACCCATATTCAGTCCACTTCTGCTGCTGACTGCAACTTGTGATCCAATGCATCCCTTTTCTACACCGCTTCGGCCTGTTCCATTGTTTGGGTGTCACTGGGAGGCCGATCCATTTTCTGTAAGAGATGTCTCTAATAAATTGGTCGTTCAGTGTATATATAAAACCCAAATACCACTCACTGACTCACTCATCATGAAATCTCCAGAACTATGAAGCCTACAAACTGGAAATTTTGCAAGTATATGTCTCTTGGCTTCTAGGTCCTCGCTAAGAAAGGATTTTATTTTTTCTTTCTTCCTTTCCATTGTAGTTTATTTTTTCAAATTCAACTTACCCGGAGCTGAATGGGATTTTTGCCAGCCTTAAAAAATTGTGACGTTTGCATTGTTAATGAAGATTTTTGCGATTGTTCCGTGAAGCATCATCAACAATGATTGCAAGTTTTTCGCGCGGGAATACAATGTATCTTTTATTTTCTACAGAACCCGCCAAAAAAATCTATACGCACTTTACTAGATATCATCTATAATTTTTTCGTAACAGCAAAATCGAAAGCTTACACCCCAGTATTATTACATGTATTGAATGAAGACGATCCCGATAAAAGACATTGCTACAATTGCCGCCTAGACATACGAGATTACTGATATGAGTTTGCTAGAAATTGGATAGGAGCAACTGTTCGCCGTATTCAAAAATATCTCAACGCTTATGATAATCACTTTGAAGAGCTGTCATCTTATTTATAGAAGTCAAAGAGGACTTATATTCATCGCTTGATGTCTGTATGAATTTAGTGTTATTTAGTGTTACAACTTTTATACAGCTTTTCTTTTGCTGAAGTGTGTATACATTTTTTGGCGGACTCTGTATACAGGGTGTTCTCGAATAACTGTACAAACTTGGGGGGGGGGGGGGTTGATAATCAAATCTAAGCAGCATTTCCCTCTTTCATTTTCTTCTCTTGGGCATTGTTTCAAGATGACTACCTACGCCATGGCTATCAACAAAGCACAAGGGAAGAATTTCAAGATTGCTGGCGTAGACCTCAGAAATGACTCTTTTTCCCATGGCCAGTTGTACGTAGCTTGTTCCAGAGTCAGCTCACCTGACAGTCTGGTCATCTTTTAGCCAGAAGAAAAGACAAAAAATATTGTTTACAAAGAGGTTCTTAGTACATGAGTAAAAGGTATAAAACCAATCCTGAAGCCTTCAGTTTCAAACTCCCATTTTAAGGATTTCCTAGAAATATATAGCTAAGAAAGGCTAAGTCATGGGCAGTGCGAAGCCTGTAGGTAACATCTAGCAATACCATATATTGTAAAAAGTAAATCGGTGTAAATCCTCTCGTATGGACACCTAAGAAAGGTGGGAATAAAGGCCAAAGCCGAGAAACATTTTAGTCGTGTCAAATTCAATTTGCACCATGCTGTATTGTAAAGCCTCAATTAAATATGTTATACAGAAACATGCCGTACTATTGGACTCATTTTTAATTCATATTGGTGTACGGGTCGCTCAACACATCCTAACCAGTTCCAACAATAAATGATATCCTTGTCAAGTGGAAATCTTAAGGAGCAACGTCAGCGAAACGGTCAAGTGCCAAAGAAAATGACAGATCATCAAGTGCTAGCATATATGATACGATTCAATCTAAATTCATCAACTGAAACAATGCTACAGAGTTCCGAAATGCCACTTCAAGTACCGCCAGTAAAAATCGCCATTCGGTAACATTGCCGTGGTGCTGCTCATAAATCCCATATTAGAGAATTGTGCACAGCTCGGTGAAACTGGGAGCGACAAATCTCGATATGGATCTCTTATGGAGCGACCAAATCTCTGGCAACGAGATGGTTGGGTTTGGGACTCGTGGGTGTCCGCAGAACGCTTCCTGCCATGACTGCGTTCAGGGCCAGCTCAAGGTACCGGCGACTAGCGCAGTTGCCCGGAGCGTGCCGTGTGCTTAGTAAGATAAAAAGGGCGCCAGAAAAAGTGCTTAGTAGCGTTAAAAGGGTACCAGAAGCTCAGGTTCTCCCAGGGTGCCAGCAACCATAGGGCCGTCACTGACTTCGTCCATTGACTTACAAGTGCTTCAACACCTTAATGACTCTATACCTAACCGCATACGTGCTGTAATTGGGACCAAATTGTAAATATAATTGATAGAGACTTTATAATAAATACAGGGAGAACAGACTTTCCGACTAGTTTCGCCATTTATTTCCGGGTTTATCAAGGATAAACACGAGAGGCTTTTTGCTCTTACATACAGAAATATGGTACCATGGAGTAATTTGATTGGATAAAATTAACGAACGGCAGTGAGTAATATAGTCTGGATATAATGTCTGAATAAAGGTAGAAGCAAAATAAACAGCGTAGGTGTACATTGATTGGATAAGAAAACAGCGAAATAAGAGAAGACATTGGGGGCAACAAAAGATAGAATTACACTAACTGGATGAAAGCAGAAAAATAACAATTAGATAACAAATAACAGACTAATAAAGCTGATAGACATAATTGAATAAAGAAAGGTTGATAGATAAAACGTGTTAAGAAAATGAAAATAAAGTATTATAGTAAATCTGAGACAGAATTAAGAATGAAAAAAAAAATGTCGAAATCCGTTTGACAGTTAAGGAGGAGACGAATCACTATGGATTCTAGAATTGCGGTCTTGAAAAGGTCAAGTTGTAAATACTGTAATTGGATCTAATAAAATATTAAACAGGTATTACAAACTTCTACTATCGAAGTCTTCTGGAAAGATTTCATTCCCTTCAGTATCAGTAGATCAAGATGATATACCGCTTGCCGGATCTTAATTTCATTGCGATATTTTAAAACAGAATACGGAAAATCTAAATATATCGTAAAAACAATCTGAAATTTTTCTTTGTTAAATAGAGCAAGAAGCCTCTTCAGATCATATTCAGCTGTTCCTTAATGATGTATTCGTTCCGCTAATTTGATAATATAAATTTTAAGGAAACTCCCGATTTAAGCGTTTATTACACTTTCTCGGTAGACTCCATTCTCTTGTTTCGAGTCGGAAGATTTTTAGCGATGGGATGTTGGTGTGTCTCGGCGCAACATTTGGCATCCATCATGGCGATGAAATAGATGTTATTCGTCACTTTAAATGAGTCGTATAATGGTGTCAGCTGCATCCTTCTCCTATTCATTATTTTCGTGCATGGAGTGGGCGGGCGTCCAACGAAGAACTTTTCAAGTTTAATCGAGATAGCGATTTTTTTCTCTCTCCTCTCCTCCTCCTTCTTTTACATGTTAAAAGACTCAGAAAGGTTTTAAAAGAGAGTAGGAAGGGGAATCTGGTTTTTTCACCCCCCGCTGAGTCTGAAAATAATAGGATGGAATTGCAGCAGCCGCTGATTTAGAGGAACAAGTTATTTTCATGTTTGGAACGAAAACAATTTCAAAGACAGTTTAGTTTGCTTAATGATCATTGGATGCGCCTGGTATTCATTCTCTTGCTCTTTTTTTTCGTCCTTTCTTTCATTTTTTTAAACATCCCTTCGCTTTTATTCTTTTTGTCTCGTTTGCACATTAATAAATAAGGGAGGACAGTAATTGCATCTGGATGCGCTGAATTAGCTTGAGCGATTTTCTCGGGAGAATCGTAAAGGATTTATTATGCATTCTATACAGAAGAAAGCTTTTTATTTAGAAATTGCATATGCTAGTGAAAGCAAAATTGCAAGCCATTGCGAACTCACGTAATTAGGGCTTATTCATATCCAGATATTTTTTTTTAGCTTCAAAGATATCTAATAATAAAAATAACAATAATAATAATAATGCTAATAACAATAGAGAAAGACGAAGAAAGGTGGTTGTGTAGCAAGATAGCGAAAAGGTTGCTCTCTCTTTTTTTTTTTTTTTTTTTTTTTGCTGCCGCTGCTGCTCGGGATCATTACAGAGATAACAAGGTAGCTTTAGCAACTTTATCCCAGACTTGTATCCATGGCAACGGGATGCTGTTGCTCCTGGATGAAAGCCAGAAGGAAGAAAAGAGTGGTAGGAAGGGGAGGAAAAAAAAAGTGGTGGGGCACTAAAAAAAACGGTAAACCTTATTACTCTAGCTCTCAATAAGAAACATTGCCATCCGAAACCAATAGGATCGACTGGTCGTTGTAACGGAGCACGGTTGGACAAAGAAGGGAAAGAAAAGAGAAAGGAGATCATTTATTTATGTAATTAGCCGTCAACAAGTGGAGAAATGCGAAACAGACGGAAATGAAAGCGGGGGAGGGATGAGACAGGAAAAAGAATGAAAAAAAATGGAAAAATTTGCAGGAGGGGGTGGAAGGAAAAATGGAGTTGAAGGAGACTTTGACGGACGAGAAGAGATTGTTTGGTAGAAGAAGCGACTGTGAAATGGAGGCGGTTGTTAGAGTTTTATGGAGCCGGGTGACGACAGGTTTAGGACACTGAGTTTTTGCTACAGGAAAGAAATAAAGAAAGAAGTGCTGCTTGGAAAAATAAAGGGGAAATTCATGGAAATAAAATAAGGATGCTGTATATTGATAGTTTCCCAAAGTTTCGTAAAGTTTTAGGGAAAGCTTAACCCGTTGTAGCCAGTAAACTGAGAGGCAAATGATATTTTGGAAAGCAAAATTCCTGAGTACATGTATCACTATTTTGAATCACGTATTTAAACTTTTTTTCTTTCGCCTTTTCTTCTGAAGAGATATAATTACAATAGAAAAATACTTGTCTCATAACCAACTCAAACTATTTACATTATGAAAAATCAATCCTGTAAAATGTCTACTGTATGAAAGAGCATATTTTTAACTAGAATTTATTTTTGCGTTTATTATCTGATTATGTATATCTTCATATTATTTCGTGGTCTCTCTTTCTCGTTTCCCACACTTTAGTAACTCGTAACTCACCAACAAGTACGAGAGTATTTATTTGTCTGTATTTCTATTTATTTGTAATCAATTGCAAATCTTACAATCAATTTTTACCAACTTCCAGACAAACTTATTACACGTACTTAGTATGATGCCAATGCATGTTAAAAGAAATAAATCAAATCGGTTCACCGGAACGTGTTCTAAGAATACAAATTCATTAATCATTAATACGAATTGCTTAATTGCTACATCAAACAATTAGTTTTACTGAGGGATGGGTAATGAATGCGTCCTTTATTGTTGTACATTTAAGCGTTGCCGTATTTCCCCTTTTTTGTGTCACCGTGTACAGAGGTGGTGCGAAGCGGCAAGTAAAGTAAGTGTCGCATGCGGGCACACTGTAGGATAGGGCGCCAACCAAGGTTGAAACGGCGCATATTTTAGAGGTTTGCATAGGGGCGCTAAAGCAGCTTGCGTGGTCTCTGTCCTTGTATTTTCTCACTGCGACAACGGCTTATATCTTTACTATCAGGTCAGGGGAAAGTTTTTTCGTTTTTGCAAATACAAAAGTCGCCGCTTATTGTAATCACGGTTAATGTAATCAATCGGTAATCAATCGGTTAAACTTCGGTTAATATCATCAAATTTTTCCCAAATTGAGGCTTCTGTGCATGGGTAATGACCTAGAAATTCCGTATAAATATCGCGAGTTGTTAAATTCAACAGTTCTTCAGCTCTGCAGCATCAAAAATAACGTCATGTTGCACTGTTTTACACTAATAGTGACGATGTTGATGGCTCTACTGCAAACACTTCCACGATCGCCTCGTTCGCACAGGATAACGATCCTGTTTCATGTCGCCGATTTTTTTAATCAACGCGTTTTCCCATTATTAAACATCTCGATAAGAAATCTTTTCAAAATCATTAATACACCTTTTACAACCTTCTTAGCCGTGTCAGTTTCTAATTGTAACGAAAATTGTATATTTTCTTACACAAAATCGTCTTCACTCATGATCAAATATATAAAATTATCTTTCGTAAAATAAAAAAGGACACGAGAGGTTAAGAAAATAAGTAGGTTGAATTTACAGTTTGTGCTTTTCTGCTGTTTTATTCTTCATTTTATGATAATAAAGTGACATAAAATTTGTATGAAAGATCATGCAACAGAACAAGCAACGAAACAAATAAATGTCGCTTCCAGGTTGATTGAGGATCAGGTCTGTGAATTTGTCACATCCATAGCGTCTGAAGTCGCTAAGCCGGACGAACTGGAAGAGAATCGTGAAGAATATTCTAATCCACCAACATGTAGCGAAATGCGAAAAGCCCTCAATGTTTTGCAAACAAGGAGATCATTTCTCGCAAGACTTTAAATGGCATTATGATTATGAGCGCTACATTAATGATCTCCTTAGGACCAAAAGCAGGCAATTGAGAATAGTGGATTTTCTTAAATTCCTATACTGTAATGGTATGTACAGTCAACCAAAGGAAATAATCCACACGAGTTTAATACTTAATATTACATTTCATGCTAATGTGTTGTTTTAATAGTTTTTTAATTGCAATTATTTAAATTTAATAATCTTAATAATGATAACTCTAAATGCAATATTAAATTATTAAAACTAAAATTCAGTAAATGGAGGCTTCAATATTAATTTTAAGGACAAATCAAAAAATGAAATATCAGAATACCTTCTGTCACTCGTTCTTATCCACGTATTCAAGAATATACGACAAGACTGAATTTAGCAATAAACAATATATTCAGCAATTTCCCTCTACAATCCGGGACCATACATAATTTTTTTACAAATTTGGGTCAGATTTAAAAAAAGAAACCATGGTAAATAACATATTCACCGTACGGAACCCTCTCCACGCGAGTTCGACTCGCACTTGTCCATTTTTTTTATTTCAAAATTGAATGTTTTCACTTAGACAAATAAGTGAAAAAATGACCAATCAGCTGCCATGTTCTTGGTAAGCTTAAGGAAACAAGGACGTGGTGAGGGAGGCGATGTTAAATTTATAACTTCGATAACTATCAAAAATGCTTTATTTTACAGCAGTGGCTTATCAACCGCTGGTAGTCGTAATGCTGGTGGTATGCAAGCAGTTAACTGGTGTTATTTGAACAGGCAGACCTCCATAGAACTCAGAATGTCGTTGACAATGTTTTTTTAATTACGGACTCGTATAAGTACATGATCGTTAGTGGTACGCGGTATTAACCTTGTAGAAATAGGAGAAAAATGAATTGCACAATGACGGTGACTACATCTTAATTTGGGTCTATAGCTTGGATAGAAACATTGAAGGTCATAATTTATTTTAATACAAGCAATTATTTAATGCAAGCAATTATTCAAATTTAATGTTACAATTATTAATCTATTTAAACTTAAATTTTTATCGTTATTTTTAAATATTTTAACCAGTGGTGAGTTTTTGTGATTTTATGTTTCCTAAGTCCAAATACACTCCTGCACAGAACCATAAATACAGCAGATATTAAATATTATCTTACTGATACAGCAGATAAATCTTACTGATGTTAAAATTTGTGAACATAGGATTTTAAATATTTGTAAACAGGTTTATCTAGATGGGAAGAGTATAATAATTTATTTTTTGAAATTATTTTGAGATCAAATACACTGAAAATACTTTTTCGTCGTGAACGGAGACAATAAAGTGTGCTCAAAATACAGGTTGATTTAACCTAACTTTATTCCTGAAATTTAGAAAATAAATTACTTCTCGAAGTTTTTAATAGTTAATTGAACCACCATGATTACTTATAACTTGTCCAATACGTTGTGGCATGCTTTGGATGAGGGACTGAACAGTGATATTGGGCAGATTAAATCAGCAGTTTAAAGCTCAGATACACTTTCATATTGCTTCCCATTGGCCTATATCTGGCGTGAAAGTACCCCCCACAAAGATTTTCCATCGGGTTTAAGTCAGATGAAAATGCTGGCCATGTTAAAATGTAATGTTATGATCTTGAAGAAAGTCTTGGTTTTGCGAACCGTGTGTGGAGATGCATTGTCTTACTGAAATAAGCATTGTCCACAAGAATATTCCAGAATGGAAGAAGATGCATTTCTAAGAAGTCCTGGTATGCATTGGGATTCATTCGTACTGTTGTCATTCCTAAAGATGCCCGTTAAGGACATTCCTCTCCACACAATAATTCCTCCCCCACCAGTGTATTTTCTTGACATATCCCGCTCTTCTTTCCAAAGATAATGAAAATAATAATGAAACTCGTCTGGTCTATCCAAGTTAAAGAGTTTTTCATCAGAAAAAAAATCACATTCATCCACTGACACCCATCCAACTTTCTCCATTGCCCAGTTGTATTATCTTTGTTTATGGGCAGTTTTCAGTCTTGGAGTTGCTTTCACTTTTTTCCAAAGAAGATGTTGAATTTTCTTAATTAATGTTCTAACAATGTTTCGTTGATAGCCAGAAGAATGGTCATCCTTGCTTCTCTCACTGAAAAATTACATCGCTGTCTACGATTCTTCAAACTACCGTATTTCTCTCCAAGTTTTAAAAAATTGACCACAACTGTATGTGTACGATGAATTTGAGCTGTAATTTCCCGAGAAGATTTGTCTAATTCACAGATTTTGATCTGACCTTTATCATATTCAGATAATACCTTTCCTTTTGGCATTTTCCTACAGAAAAGTAACCTATTTGAATATTAACAGCTTAATATTTTGTGGCTACACTATACATCGCAAAAAATCACATGTTATTTGGTATATGTGATCAAAAATTTGTCCTTTCTAAATAAAACGAACCGTATTTATAGTTTTGTGTTTTCTTCCATAAATGATGTAGGTAGCGTAGGTATGAGATGATTTTTTTTGTATTATGTAAATTAGTATTAAAGTTGATCACCATCTTATTAAAGTCATGTGTGAACTAAACTATCTCTTAATTTAATAAAGGCATTTCTGCACAAATTCACGTCTACAAATTATAATATAAAATTTATTTTGGTGGTTGTTTTTATGGCTCTGTGCAGGAGTGCATATCGATCGTCCATGATAAGAATTTTGTGTTTGTGAATCTTATTATTTCTCTTTATTTATGCAGATTCAAATAGGGCGCATAGAATAAAAGGAAATGAAACGGAGCAAGAGCATATTAATAATGAAAAATGTGTTTGAAACAATTTCCGTGGTATATACCTGAAAAATACGTGGAAAAAAAAATCTTTTAAACGTCTAGTTCCATGTCTCTTTCTAAATTTTATTATCTCTAAAAGTTTAATTTTAAAATATAAATTTTTAATGCTGTTGCAAACAAATTAATGCATAAATAATGGATTCATTAATAATTTCTTTCTGAATGCAGGTTTCTACGAAATATAAATATTTGAACATGCCGAGTATTTCTTTCGTATTATCGTCAACCGTGGAAAGTATTTTTCTTAATTTTTAAGAAGGTAGCAATTTGTATTTGGGTTTCCTGTTATATGTAAAAGCCTTTCATCTCATCCGCACATTATTAGGTCTCTGTTTCTCTTCGATTTACAAGAGGAATCTTTCCTCATAAATTAATTTCGTAGCAGCGATCATACTAAGTGGATCAGTTTCCTTTTATGAATTTTATACCCATATAGAGAATTTATGAAATTATCATTAAAGTGTTCTGTTTTCTTCTGTAAGCTTCGTGAAATGGAGAGAAATTTACATTCTAATGAATCGGCATATGTAATGGAATCTGTTGAATTGCAGTCTCTGTTGAATTAAGGGGGTAATTAAAACATAAAGTTTACAAGAATCGATCTCACAGCATCAATCACGACTGCAATTCAACAGATACCATTACAAATGCTGAGAAAGACTATGGACTCTCTCAAGCGACGTGCAAAAACTTTTTGCTGAATGTTATTTTTAAAACGTAGTACTCACATAAAATGCTTTTCTACGAGGGTTGGGGCATAAGTCATGGCAACTATTTTTTTTCTTGTAGATATGTGAACGGATCACAAACGTATATGTGTCGAGTGGAAGTTCTGCAGGCATAGTGTGTATGCAGAACAACAGATGGCTCTATGATAGCTGGTAGTAGCGTAGCGAGGGCTGTGAAACCAGTCAGTTGGTGAGTGTCGTGCGAGATGGAAGTAACTCGTGTTGAGCAGCGCGCTTACATCAAAATGCGATGGAATGTCACAGTGAATTAGTGGAAGCCCTTGGGAATAATGCCCTACCATACCGTACAGTAGCACGGTGGGTAGGAAAGTTTCAGCAAGGACGTGTGTCAACCAGTGATGAGCCATATTGCCCTGTATACTACCGTAATAAATTAGTGTGTTACGATATTTCAGTGCTATTCATTGTCCACACATGTAGTTAACACCTTGTCCTTTCGTCTGTATATGTCACATCTTCAAGAAAAAAAATAGTTGCCATGACTTTTCCCCCAACCCTCGTATAAACTTTCTAATTATGTACGCATTATTATTTAAATCTAATCAATAAATCACTTATTTTACAAATTTAAATCATCTAACCAATTCTACCGCACTCTGTATTACATTTTAATATTACTTAAATGCAGAACGAATCAAAAAAGTGCGAATAAAATACTTATGATAGAGGACTGTCCAAGCAACAATATAAAGAAAACTCCCAAGGTTTCGTTTGAATTTCCCCCCACCCATTATTACAAACAGATGCGTGGTTATCCGAATAAGCATTTGCCTAGCTGATGGTCTGGCATTTCACAAGTGACCAATCCAGTGTCACCGAAACTGACCCTTGTGATGTTTTTTCCTTTAATTTATGGGAAGGATACTATCTAGAAACCACCATTGCCAAAAGATATGGCAGAACTTTCGAAGCCGTATCACAAGTGCCTTTGAAACTATAGGTACCGATATGTTATCGCATGTATGACAAGAATTGGATTTAATGCTGTTGTTTGGACGTTATGGTGTTTCACAAGAATTGTTTTAATTAACACGTTGTGAGTTTTTCTTTCTATAGGTACATTACGCAGTTCTTTATCATAAACTGTTAGATAAACACCATGTGTAAATGTAACGTAAACAGGCAACCAGGATCATCCAGAAATCAATCTCAATGAAGTACGCTCACATACGTACAGGCAGCCTGGCAGGGAATTCCCCAAGAATACAGCGAATTTTTATTCCATGCCACAATGAATAGCAGCTGTTGTTGCAACTCATGGAGGCTTCATAAGATACTGAGTTTTTGCATATGCGAAATCTGTTCATATTTTGGTGGCGTCGGAGTCAGCAAGAAATCTCCAATTCAACTTGTGCAATATACATTTATGTTTGAACTCTGATAAAAAAGTATCCGACCTTAGGCCAGGAAAAAACCTTTCACAATGTTCAACTCACGTAATACAGGGCGAGTCAAAGTGAATGTTACACTTTTAAACATGTGACAAGTATGATTAAACTGCGGCGCAACATACTTGACTAATTTCGATTTGCTGTCTGCATATTTAGGTATGTTTGAGCTTCCTACAATGCTTAACATTTCCGTGACAAACAATTAAGGAGGAAAATTAACCAAGCTATATTGAAAAAGCCAGCATCTAAAATGGCCAGGAGAATGAAGTTCCATACACATGTAATTACTTGTTTTATGGTAGTTCGGTCAATTAAGTCAATTTGAGTATTAAAGCAGAGTTTGTGTAACTACTTATTTTGCATGGACGTTTCTTAGTAAGTCTCCAATACGATCGCACATTTGAGAAATTGATAGAGATGAAAAATTATCCGATGTTGAAATTACCCTTACGTATACGTAAACAGATAAGGATTTTGCGGATAGTTAAGTATTGAGTCGCTGTATTCTATTCTGTGGTAGATGAAGGCAGTTACCTAAAATCAATAGAACGTATTGCCTTACCATCCATTCGTTTTTGTCGTGGGTGGGTCACTGTATTCAGTTTCTTGGGCGTAGATTCTACCTGAAGTCATTTTTCTTTGCTTGCTATTTGTAACTGCCTGTTCCTAATATAATAGGGATGTCGTTGATAAAATAAATTAATGCAGTAACGCTGAAGGAATATTAATTCCAGAAATGATATATTCTGGTTACTTCTTTTGGAAATCTCAGATGCCTTTAGGAGCTTTTACTCTTTCGGAAGAAAACTCTATAATATAGAGAAAAACTTTCAAGTAGAAAAAAATGAATTTAGTAATACATTAAGGTGGAAGTAGAGCAATGGCATAGATTTTTCAACCAGTTCTTAGAGAAGAAAAATTGATTCAGTTTTTATCATTCATGAGAGCAAACTTTGAAAACATGCTTTGCACATTTTGATGGAACGATGAGAAGAGCGGTAGGTGATGCACGAACGTGCTTGTGTGTACGTACTCTTCCATAAGAGATAAAAAAAGTGATTGGATAGAATTGAAACCTTGATTTGTAACGGTTCCACTGTCTCTCGCTCTCTCGTTCTTTCGTTCTTCCCTCTGTCGAAGATGACATCCACGAAACAGAATTTAGTAGAAATCGGGCAAAATAAGGAATCCAATAAATTCAAAGATCAGATCTGACAGATTGTCAACACCACTAGCGTCTCCATGACGACTAATACTCTTGCCTTCCAATTCCAGCAGGGAAAACGAAATAAGCACAGATCACGCTCATCTCGTGAAATTCGGGCAGCTTTTGAGGTCGCATCTGCTTAATTTACAGCAATCTCGTTGTGGTTTCCTGAACAGTTTTGGCGTTTTTTATATATAAATATTTGAGACGCAGAGCATTCACATTTCTTTATTTTATTTTATAAATTTTGCTCTTAATACGAGATTTATGTCAGAAACTTTGTTTTGCTTTATTTTCAGACCTCAAACACTGAAGGTAATCTTCAAAACATTTGTATCCAAAATTGTGGTGATAAAACTTGATGTTAAAATCGTTTTGTTCCTTGATAAATGAACAATTGTGTTTCATTTTGGGAGTTGAGAAAAGTGGAGTATCCTATTATTGCATCTCATTATTGACAATGGTATCACTTACAATTGAACGGGGATTTGCAAAATGACAGAAATCTCGTATACAGACTTGTTGCATTGGTGAACACTATGTTGTTATACGTTGGACACAGAAATCTCGCTGAGCTTTGTTGAGCGATCCATAATGCACCAATATGAATCAGAAATGAGTCTAGTAAGACAAATTCCTATTTATACATGATGCATCAAAAGTCTTCATCCGATTTCAAAATTCTACATTATTTTTTAAAAAAAAATCAACATATAGAAGTGGGTCAAGCAGCAAACTGCTCAGAATTTACCCAAATTTTGACATGGTAGCTTCGATGTAACCCCTACTGGCTGCACGCCACGCGTATATTCTATATTCAAATTCCTCACATATTTGCATGAAGCATGTTTGGTGTCACTTCATTTGAACTGTTGGGGGTTTAGTTCCGAAAATTCGGCGAAAATCGCGCCGCACGAAGTTATGAATTTGCACTTTTCGAAGCAAACGACCCAAAATGCTTTGTGCTGCGGGGTCGCCATCTTGACATAAACTGAATGGGAGACCCCTAGTGGCAGTGAAACAACACTTGACGATCCCTTCTTTCCAATGAAATGCAGATCGTTTACCTGCGGTCAATAATTGTGGAGTTATAGCATTTTGAAATGGATGAAGACTTTTGATATATCTTGTATTATTTTAGAGATCATAGAGATGTAACTTTGTTTTTGTTCACATAATGTTTTCATACATACTGTCATTTTAACAGTTAAGATATCTTCAACACGTATCGATTAATTAGTCTCATTGTGGATATGCGGTTTCCTTCCTTTCAAATCTCTACAGAAGTTCTTAGCCTTTTTTCCCATAGAAAAAGAATTTGTGCCAACCAATTAAGTCTCTAAATTTTCATATTTTGCTCTTCATTAGGTTCACAGTATAAGAAGTGATTAGATTAGAGGCATGAAATATCAAATGGAAAAAAAGAGAATTATGACACTTGCTGCTTTTTGTTTTGAATCAAAGTTTGAACGTTGGCTGTTCCTGAATCTGAATGCCACAAGAGATAAAAAGTGGTGTCTTTACGCCGATGGCCGATCCCTAATAAGAGGACAACATTTCAACCGAAATCGAAATTGGCTCGCTGCATTTTTGTCGCTATTTATTTCAGTTCTACTGCAAATACATTGAAAAGCCGTCCGGACGTTGAAGAGTTTTGTGCATAGTGAAGGAGAGATTTAGTAAAGGACTGATTTGTGGGATTTCTAATTTTTATTTCAGTTGAAATTAAAACTAATGCCAAAATAAAGTACGAATGTTACTGTTAAAACCAATACTTTACTGTCTTTCCTAATCTAATCAAAAACTTAAGCCAATCAGTGACGCGGCAGTTTGTTTCAATGCTCTTTTTTTTATAATAAACAGGGTGACTAGCGAACGTGAAAACCGGAAAAACTCAGGGAATTTTACAAAAAATCAAAGAATTTACAAAAATCAGCAAAAAAATGCGAAATAGGAACGAAAAGTTTGAAAAATGTCAATAATATTCTATCAAAATAAATTTTTTTTTGCTGGTGATGGTCAGGGGAAATTACGTGATCAACCGGGAAAAGTCAGGGAATTTTACGAAATCGTTTTGCTAGACACTCTGAATAAAAATAGTTTCCTGTTTTTCTGTGATAATGGCTTAATTGCTATCCGCCTTGCTCTACTAACAGTATAGTGAAGTGAAACACTTAGAACACACTACATTTTTATAAAAGGTTCAAATTTTTTTTTACACATTCCCAGCATCAAAATAAGTAACTCACGGTGTTAATTTTGATCTAACATAATTTCTTACAAAAATATTCGTTTTCAAATTTACAGACATTGGCCGGTTAAGATGTTCTATAAAGACGTGTTTCTCTGAAACTGTACTTCGTACAGATTTAATTCCTAGCTCAATTTAAAGCTTAAAATGTGGATTCTAATAAACTTTCTTCAAGAATTCAAATTTAATAGTTGAAAAAGCCAATATCAAAAATAAACTTAAAAAATTATAAAAGACAATAAAAACTTAACCATTTAAAATCACCTTGAAAGTTTAAAAGATCACCTCCCCTCACTAAAAACAAAGAATGTAATGTGCTAACAGTAAAAATATTCTTTGCCAAAACCGTTTTCTTGTGGCATAGCGCAGTTCATTATGTGAGGTGTTTGTGCAGAAAGTTCATAAATGACGTAACGACGCAATTTAAATTTTGAGTTTTCGACATTTTCGATAAGAAACTATGTACTTATTGTCCTTCCATTTAAAAACACCTGTATAATTTCAAAAAAAAAATTGAAATTAAAGAAAAATGTATTTAGCATGATTTTAACATTAATTTTGAAAGTATGAAGTTAAAACAACATGTTAAAAACCTATAAAAAATACAAGCATATTTCTTGATGTTTGTTCTAATGGCCACCCAAGTTTCAAAGTGGAATTCCTTTTAGAAGTATAGAAATGTGAAATGAGTTATTCTAATTAAAAATGTTAACTGCTATATTCGTGATCGTCGCTTCACGAACTTTGCCTGAGCCAGTGTTATATCCCGGGTCCTGCCAACACCTCCTAGAAAGAAAGCCTTTGCACGGAATCGTCATCATTGTTACATCAACGTAAAAAGTCAGAATTTAGGGCTTATTATTGGTAGAAAAATGATAAACACTGATTTTTTTACGTAGCCAACGAGAAAGACAGGCCCCGGCGCGGAAAAGCCACCTGACCATAGTAGTCCGGCCAACAATCCAACCTTCATTGTTTCCAACAAACGAAAAAATATCGATTGTTAAAATCCAAGATGGAAACAATGAAGTTTACATTGTTACTCAGACTAGAATGATCAGGTGACTTTTTCGCGCCGGGGCCTGTCTTTCTCGTTGGCTACGGACTTTTTATGATGATGTAACAATGTAGGATTTTACCGTGCACAGATCTTTCTAGAGGGTGTTGATCTGCTCACACATCAACGCGGCGCACCTGACCTCATAAATAATTTACTACTGAACTATTTTGAACTATTTGGAATTCCATCCTATAATTTCATAGTGTTATGCAATGGATATGAGGGAATTAAACTAATTTTTTTAATAATTATAGAGGATTGTTTTCAGGTTAATATGTGATTTTATAAAATAAAAATGCATTTTATCTCATATTTTATTTTGAACTCCATAAAGTAAATTAAAGTAAAAAGTGGTTCATTTAGCTTCAATTTGACATATACGGCAATTCCAACGACGAATATAACTAGAGATATGTTTAGTTTTAAGTGATGAGATGCGCGAAATTTTGATAACTTTGATAATTAATTATAACTAAAATATATTTTTATTTGGCAAATAAAACTATGCAAGTCTTAAATTTTATCCATTAGAATACACTGAATTTGAGAAAAATCTGTTAAATATCAGCCGCATATATGCGATTTGACGTCTAATGACTCAATATTCTTTTTAAAGGAGACGTCTGTCAATTTAATAAAATTGTCATACCCATAATAAATTTTATTTTTGGTTATATGCAAATCCTTTCTTCATTGTTCCTACCCAACGAATGGATTTTCAAAGAACAGACTCAAGATAGTCGTTTTTTATTTTTGAATGTCCAATTTTGGTCGTTTCTCCCTTATCCAACTATTTTTCTATTTAAAAGTTTTTACTAAAAAAAATCCCCCCATCTCATTTATAACCCCGTTCATCTACATGTTCAGTAAACATTAATGGCGGCAAATTGCTTTTAAGTTCCCTTTCTGTTAGTCCAGTCTGATGAACAGGTGAGATTGTTATTAACCATGAATCTTTAATTAGGAAAGTGCTTTAATGATTTTCTTTTTCATTACATGTGTATACACAGCGTGAAATCCGAATGCATTAAGCGCAATACTCCATTCCATTTAAAAGTAAATGAAAGAAAATGCTTTTGGGTTTGTTTTTTGTTTTTTTAATTCGTTTTTGTTTTCGTAATTTCTCTCTCATGTTTGCGCTATTGGAAAGAAAAAAATTTCCTTATTTTCCTTATGCACATTAGTTGGTTGCAGAATTAATTTCGCTTGACCGGGGGACTGGGCATTTTGGATGGGGGCGGTATTTCCTTTTTGTTCATCCAATTTGAAAAGAGCACGTGCCCCGAGGAATTTCTCTTTTGTTTCACGTGGCTTCGTTCCAGTGAACCCATGGTTTTCGGTTCGCCTTTGGCGGCATTTGCATTTGGAAAGTCCATGTTAATGTTTACACACGCGATCTCCGCTCTCGTCTCTTTCTCTCTCTCTTGTCTACGAAACATTGTTATTATTCCCCAGTTGCACTTTATTGTGTAAGAGGAAGCGAGAAGGGAGACCCTACATTGTCTCCGAGGCATTGTTTAACTGGTGGCGCGAGATGGGCTCTACACTACCCCCCTTTCCCTATTTTCCCTTTACCCCCATCCCCCAACCTATTCCGTCTGTTACCCAATGCTTGTAACAATATTGAGTTTGAATTCCAAAGTGATTTAATTAAATTGACCCCTTTCCACTACCCCCACCCGCTTCTCTGTTCTCTCCGCTCCTTCTGTAGTGAAATTAACGCAACAAAGATGGCATTCACCTATCTCCGTGGAAATTGTTTTCCTTCCTTAACTGAGCTTTTTCTCTCTTTCTCTCTATCTCTCTCTTTACTACATCTCTCTCTCTTTCTCTCTCTTCCCGTTCTCGGTCGAGTTCGCTCCTAATTGCCATTCGGCTATAAAGTTGCGGTGTCAGGAGATGGTTGGCGCCGCACACGTGGAGCCCAAGAAACCCCCGCACCTGGTTCACGATGTTAACAGAGGCAATGGAATGAAGTAATGGTACCCTCAAATAAATGGAGTCATTTATAGCAGAGACATTCTAGATTAACGACTTTAGATAGCCGACGCCACTGTTAATTAAGCATATTTAGCCATAATAGACGGTTTAAATGGCGTTTATTTATACTTTCCATTCTATCCTCTCTTTTTCTATGGGATCCGGTCCCGACGATTTTATTTTCAGTGAGTATGGAGATCTGAATATAAATAAAAAAAATTCCCCTCATTTTTAATTATAATTTTACGTTATTATTTTAACAGCATCGTTAAGATTTGCTTATTATCCATCTTTGTAAGTCTCTTCGAGAAATACCCTTAATTGCACAATGTTCTGAAGAAAGTGCAAGTGCAGCAAAACCTGGTTATAAGAATTCATGTCGGAATTATCACATAAGCGAATTTTTCAGTAGAGTAAGGAAAAATAGACAAGCTTTCGTAAGCAGAAATCTTGAAAGTGAGAGAGAAATGCCCAATCAATATCTTAAGGAATATTTTTCAGTAGGATATTATACCCTAGAACATGTGAAATTAACAGTAGAAAGCAAATTAACAGTATGGGTATCGAAACATATGAATTAACAGTAGAAAGCAAACGAGTTTTCGGTATTTTTTAGCATGTTTCAAATAAATGGTGCAAAATAAACACGATTTATTCATTCCTAGCTGAAAGAAACACAACTGTAATTACATGAAAAGACACGTTAAAGTACCTAATTAGCGCCATGGTAGCAAAGAATGTGGATCAGCTTTGCCCAGGCGCGTTCTAGCATAACCTGGAATATCAACCCACTGTTTCGGAGACGCATTGTTTCAGGTCGTCCAATTGTTATTGCAAATGGGGAAGGCCCTTTTCCAAAGCTTTGTCGGGAAGATCCTTCTCTAGCTGGGGCATAAGGCATTCTGTTAACATGTCCAGGTAGGAATGGGCAGTCATAGTAGGTCGGGGAAAAAAAGAAAAAGGAAAAAAAAAAGAAAAGAAAGAGGCCACACATTTTGCGTTTTTTTCATTGCTCAAAACGCGTTCATTTTTGGTGACTCCCTTAAGTTCTCTACAATAACGTAGGTTTTCTGTATCCCAGATTCTAATGTTGTGACGATTGACATTCCTCTGTCAACGAAGCCGTCATCTTCTAATCGTTCTATCCTTTTAGAACAAAAGTTAAGGCGTTTTGCTATGTCTGATGTTAGAGAATGTAGGACCTCTAATCTTACAACGGCGACTTAAAATGCGCCATGCATGTGTCATCTCTTGTGCTGTATAGCCAACACCTCCTAGACAGAAGGCCTGATAACGGAAACGTCATAAATTGTTACATCATCATCCGAAGATACGTTTAATCGCATTTCAGGGCTTATTATTGGCAGTAATGCGATTAAACCTATCTTCGGATGATGATGTAACAATGTATGACGTTTTCACGCTCAGGCCTTATCTTTAGGAGGCGTTGCCAAATTTCGGGCTTATTATTAGTAGAAACAGGATTAACAAAGGTCGACTAATGATGATGTAACAATGTATGACGTTTCCGTTATCAGGCCTTCTGTCTAGGCGGTGTTGGTATAACCCGCCTAAACGACTTTCATAGACTTCGTTCGTGCACTGTGCAAATCTTCTTTACCTACATCAGTGAACAGCCCGGAATTTGCTGGAGGCATAAACAGCTACCGATTTCAAACTCTTTAACCCAGCGCGTAATACAATTTCTTTGCACATTATCAGAAGAGTGTCTCTCCTGTATCCCATTTCCACAAAATGTTGATTTGAAAATTGATTTTGTCCACATTGTTGCTCGGACAAAGATGGTCAGGTGACTTAAATTTCAAGGCCTGTCTTTCTTGTTGACTTTGGTTCATCCAACGCCATCTAAAAAACAAGGCCTGCTCACTGCGTCATCAAACGAGGGCTGACAATCCAACCTTCACTGTTACAACAAACGAAAAAGTACTGATTATAACAAATGTTTTGTCGTTTGTTGTAAACAATGAAGATTGAATTGTCAGCCCTCATTTGATGATGCAGTAAGCAGGCTTTGTTTTTTAGGGTGCGTTGGTTCATCCCGTAGCCGACGCGAAAGACAGGCTCTGGCCAACACGCCCTAGATAAAGGAAGCCTCTGCATATTATTATTAAAAGTCCAAATTTAGGGCTTATTATTGGTAGAAATTCGATTAACAATGGCCCAGTATAGGTGATGTAACAATAAATGACGTTTCAGAAAAATATCTAGGTGGTGTTGCACTGGCGCAAAAAAGTCAACTGATCATATCAGTCCGAATAACAATGTAATCTATCTTGTTTCCATCTTGGATTTTAACAGTCAGTATTTTTTCATTTGTTGCAAACTATGTAGGTTGGATTGTTGGCCGGGCGACTATTGTCAGTTGACTTTTCCGCATCAGGCCTGTCTTTCTCGTTTGCCTCGGTTCATTCGCGCAGCCGACGAAAAAGACAGGCCTGGGCACTCAAAAGTCACCTGACCATAGTCAACACCTCCTAGAAAGAAAGCCTGCTCACTGAAAAATCATACATTATTACTTCATCATAAGTTATTGTTAATCGTATTTCCACCAATAATAAACCATAAATAAGGACTTTCTCAGACTTTCTGTGCCCAGGCTTGTTTTCTTCATCGGCTGGGTTCTTCCAGTTGTCACGTTACTAACTATGTTCTACGTGGCAGCAGAGTAAGGAAGGAGGACGTGTTAGATAATATTAACAAATAATTTTAATTTTGCAATTAATGCTTTATCTATCTATATATATAAAGAAGGATGTTTGTGGGTCTGTGGGTCTGTCTGTGGGTGGGTCTGTGGATCTGTGTGTACGTTTTTTATACAAATCTACAGTTTTATTCCGATCTTGATAAAATTTCGCATACATGACCTTTAAAGCATGAGGAAGGTCACTGTCTACCTCAGATGTCGGAAAAATAATAAATATCGATAAAAAATCGATATTCATGGTTATGGCAAGGCATATTAATGAGAAATATCTCATGACCAACAATGCAAGGCAAAGTTGGTACAACAATAGGTATCAACAATGGTATCAGCACGCAATTCACAAACACACTGCATGAACCAACAATATATATCTCATGACTAACAATGAAAGGAAAAGTTTGTGCAAGTGTAATTATCCCGGGCAACGCCGGGTACCTCTTCTAGTACAATATAAATTAGCAATTAATAAAGTTTGTAATTTAACACTTGCAAAATAACACAAAAGTTTGATGAAAGTATTTTCAATATAAAATGACAAATACAAAAGTTGCGTGTCTTGATGTCTCTTCTATCATAGTCGAACGAGGAAGGGTCCATAGCCCACCATGAGGAAGGTGGGGGCTCCGTTCTAATGCCTTGTTCACACTTAAACCAGAGTTGTAGAAAACCCACCCACTTTCAGAAACTTCGGCATTCACACTTGAACTCATTTTGTAGAACTCGTACCAAGATGGCGACTTTTCTACAACTTAAAGTTCTAGAAGAGAGTTCTACAAATCTACGTCAGCATGACGTCACAAGTGTTTGTCCCGCCTCTACTCGCCGCTCAAACTCTCTCGATCATAATGGCTGCCAACACGTGGGCAAATTGGTCAGAAAACGAAACGAAAGCTTTGCTGGAAATATGGCACGAAGATAAGGTGCAGGACGATTTGAAGTCCATGAAGAGAAATAGGGCGATATATGAAAATATCGCTCAGTAGTTGGCTGCGATTGGGTACACACGAACTCACAGTCAGGTGAAGAGTAAGCTGAAATCTTCGCGAAATCGTTGTTCAAGTGTGAACGCATGAAATTAGAGTTTGACAACTTTACTTTTCTCAAAGTTTCAGAGTTCTAGAACTCGGTTTAAGTGTGAACAAGGCATTAGTACCGAAAGAAAAACGACACATTAACACTTCTATTCCCATTCATTAAATAGGCTGAGAGACGATAAATGAGGAAACTAACAATTTACGACGTTAATAAATCTAAATATAGCTTAGTAGGAGCTTTAACATAAAAGCTACTTATAAGAATGCGCCCTTGGTCTATACGTTTATCCGTCCGGCCGTCCGCCGTTTGCACGATAACTTGAAAACGGATTAACTTTTTCAAATTCTGTTTTCAGAAATATGACCATCAAAGTCTTAGCTCGGCAGTATAAACTTTTCAGAATTTTTCGTGGACCCCTTCAAGTCGATTCACGTGCTAAAACAGTGAGTGTAAAGAATACCAAGATAATGCATGTCATATAACAATCGATTTGTCAAGAAGGAATACATTGTTACTTTCTGTTCATCTTTTAAGCATTACTGACATCGGCACGCGCACGTGAAATCGCTTTGTCAACGCACGATTACTCAAGTGCACATAATCTATATTATTAAGTAGAGGAAGAATGGAGCTACTTATTGGTTTTATAATGTCAGTCCATCCCCTTCATAATTTCTACATTTGTTGAGGTAGAAGGTTGAAATTCGGAATTAGTTTGGTTTTGATTGGTACACAGGAGTCGGAATTACGGGGGAATTCAGAGAGGACAACATATCTATGTGCTATTTAGGTACGTAAAGGCGTGAAATTCAGTATCCAGATTCCTCTTGGCAAGATCTACATTATTATGAAGTTTATTCCCAGTTGTTCGATTGGAGTCGGATTTGCGGGGGTGCCATCAAATAGCATACGTAGACATAGTTTATTAGAATTATGGCAACATATGGCATGTGATATATCATACGTTCGGAAATGATGATAAAGAAAAGAAAATACTAGCTTTTTACATTTTCTACATAATTTCGAGAAAATTAATTTTTTGATTAAAAAACTTGGGGAGAGATAATAAGTGCAGATAGATGACTGCAGGATCTTCTACTTGCCTTACCCTACTCGAGGGGGGGGGGAGTTAATTTCTTTTTAATAAATGTATTAATGTATTTCTACTTCACTGCTAAAGCTCCTCCTTGGAATGTTTACAAGATTTTATTTACTTACTATTTCTTTTGCGGTGAAGGACTTCAGACATAAGTCCTACGTGATATCAAAATGACTGGGTCGCTAACACAATCCTCTCGGAAGCAGGCTCCGATTCCTAATGACCCAGTAAGGAAACTCGATTGAAGTTGGCAGCTATGTCAAGAGCGGAATACAAAAGAAAAATTAATGAATAAACTAGACACCAAAGCATTGACACATGATCATACGGACGATTGCGATAGACACGTAAAGCTTAAATGTGCTAAGTACATTTCGTGAGTTGAGCAATATCGATAACAAAACAGTTTAACTTAATTCCAAATAAAACGTGCACTCACGCTTCTTATTGAGGGAGTAGGGACGCTCGCAAGCTGCGCGTCGCGCTAAAGTTGGTACCAACTCGCGCTCTGCCGCTTATTCTCCTTCGAGCTCTTCAGTTGAATCCACAATGCCTTCGGAGGACGTTCTCTTGGAGTCTCCCTTTCTTATTGCTGGAATTCGTTCTACGTTACCGCTACTGCTCGTAAAATTTTCTCCTTTTCTTCTTTCTCTACACCAAGCGTGGAATTTTCTTCTTAATATCGGAGAATCGTCTCTTTCAATATCCTTTCCTCCATTTTCTACTACGCTCGCTGTGTCCTCGTTCGTATCTTTTCCTCCTGTCTGCTTCCTATCTTTTTCTTCTTTCGTCTGAGCAAATCTTTTTACAATCTTTCCAAATGGGTGCTGAATTCTGTCTCTCTTCTTACTTCTCTCCACCTTCCTTCCCTCCTTTCTCTTCTCTTCCGATCTTCGACTCGTCGGTCTCTCTATTTTCCGCAGGGGTGGCTTTTCTGTACGACGCTCATTTTTATTATTCTCCGCCGCTTTTTTTTAATTTTCTTCCATTCCTGTTTCGATCGATCTTTATTATAAAACGCTGACACCAATAAACAAGCTCTCCATCTTAGATACCAAATAATACAATACGATTACATCGTTGAATACCCTAGTTTTGACAATTATTGAAGCCCGTTCAGCAAACCGAGAACAGAAGAAGATGATTAATGAATATTTCGTCTCAATTAAGGATTTCGTTGATGAAACGGAGATACGTGAGGAAACGGCATTGAAGCAGAGAAAAACAAATCATGGTAGTGTTACAACTTCCAATGTGTCTACATTGACATCAACCGAATGGAAAGATAAATATCTACAGGAACAAAACGAAGTCAGTGGGACTAAATGCCTAGAAAAACAACTAGAGACTATTATACAACGTATGAATTCTCTCGAACAAGATATGGATAATTTACTTTTATCACAAAAAAACATCGAACCTAAAAATGATAATTATCCTACCCCTTGGAGATTAATGATACTGGTCCAGTGCGAAAGTCGAATAACGATAGATTAAACGCACCCAATACTGAAAGTGAGCGAGCCCGCTATAGCGATATTATTCAAAAAACAAAAAATGATATTATTATATCATATAAGGATTCATCTGAATCGATTAACAAAAGCAACCCAATGACTGTAAATATTGGTGAAAATAAAAAAAAGTTTGCTCGCGCTCAACAAGTGATTCGTGGATCCAGAAAATCTGCTAAACAAATAAAAACTCAGAATCGTGTTGAAGATACGCTTGATACTGAAGTGGAATCATACCTTAATGATCAACAAGCGAAAATCCATAAAATAGGTAGATGGATTACAAGAGCTAATGTTCTGTCTAAAATGATATACATTAATAGAGGATGATGGATGCTTTGATTGGCGTGATGAAAAGATATGGCCAATCGGATCTACTGTTAGGCCATTCTTTGGTAAAACATCCGAGTTATTGAAGAATAAAAGTGATGGCGAAAATGGAAGCAAAATGAATATTGCAGGCTATAACACGTGTTCGACTGATGCGAGGCCTACATAAGATCGTTTTAAATCTCGCCTATCTGAATGTTCGTTCGTTACTACCTAAACTAGACAGCCTATATACAATGATTAATATTCATGATTTGCATATAATAGCCGTCACAGAGTCGTGACTACGTACTGGAATTGAGGATGAATTGGTACAGTTTCCTTCCCACGTAATTTATCGGTGTGATAGACCAACACGAGCTGGAGGAGTAGCAATATAATGTTTCCCGCCAGATCACATCGATGTTCGAAAAACGTTCTTGTCAAACTGGTTGCGAAATCATGTCAGTCCTTGTGATAATAGGTGGAAACCAGTACAGACTAGTAATTATTTATAGAACTGAAGCCTGTGCTTTTCAAGCAATGATGGATACATTGATGGATTTTATGAACGACAAAATATCCACTTTCATTTTAGGTGATTTTAATGTCTTTTTTCACACCTATAACAACGAAAGTGAATATATGAATACAGTTATGAAGGACCGTCTCATGTGTCCTGTTGTGAAGGAAATTACAAGATATTCATCGACCCCTTCTACTTTAGACCAAATTTACATTCCACAAAATTGCACTTGTAATAAAATTGAATATGTAAGTGTACACAAATTGGATCATAGGGCAATTATTACCTCCTTGAATAAGCTTAATTATAGAAATGGACAATTACCGCATAAAATACCGCATAGAAACTTTAAGAATTATAAGAGAGAAAAATACCATGATATAGTTAGTGACAAACATGAACAACTGAATTTCACTGACGATATCGAAGTAATAGTAAACCAGGTGCATGAGAATATTCAAGATTCATTACTAGCTGGTGCTAAAATGGACTACATAGATAATAAAATCTATAAAACTTGGTGGACTCCACACATGAAATTTCTATGGACGACAAGAAATAATTTATATCACATATATATATTGGATCGTACCCCAGAGAACAAAAAGCAGTGGATAGAAGCTTCAAAAAACTTTAAAAAAGCAATTAGATTTAATAAGAGAAAAAGGTTTAACAACTGTCATAAAGTAATATATCGAAAAAAACTATAAATTTACCTGAACATCTGTATGATTTATATTCGCATTGGTGCGCTAATCCACATGATAAACCAATAGTAAATTCGCCACTTGCTTTTCAGTCTAGTGTAATCAATAAAATCTTTGAAGATTTTTCGCATGTACATATAAACGACATAATAAGCCAAATATACCGCCCTAATGCATTATATAATGACTTACTTACGGCTACGATTTTAAAAGATTTAAATAAAAATGTCCTTATTACTTTACGAAATATAGCAAATAAGATAATTGATAGTTCAACCTTTCCATCTGCATGGAAAATTGCGACAATAACACCAATTTTTAAAAATAAAGGGAGTATACATGATATTACAAATTTTAGACCTATAGCTAACTTCCATCCTTTAGTCAAGGTTATAGAAAAAGCTATATTTAATCAATTAAAAGAATTTAGAGTGCCTTTGTTAGCTCCTAATCAATATGGTTGTGTAAAAAGAAAGGGAGTCATTTACCTGCTATTTACTATTTATAAAATTCTTACAAACGCTATTCTTATGAAAACTGATATCTCTAAGGCCTATGACACAGTTCCTCGGGCTCAATTGATACATGATTTAAGAAACTTAGGAATTAGAGGTAATGCTTTAAAATTAGTGACCTCATATTTCAATCATAGAAGTCTGAAAATGGCACATATAAAAATGGACGGTAATATTCCATTCGAAGTCGGAATAGTGCAAGGTTCTGGATTCGCGGACCTATTTTTTGCTACCTTTTCTAGGTCTATTCATGAACTGCAATTATATTCTAATCTTTTTTCATATGTCGATTATAATTTTCTACTTTTGTGTTGTAAAAAGGATTCTCGAGAAAGTTCCATTAAACAAATTTATGAGGATTTGAATAAGATTAATACATTGTATGAAGATCGACAGATTAAAATGAATAAAGATGAAACAGAGCATATTATTATAACAAAACGGGTATTTAATGATCAAATATTATACACAAAAATACTGGGTATAAACTTTGATAGTACATGTTCTTTCAATAAGCAGATCCAGTATTTGTCGCATATTATGGCTAGTAAAAAGTACCTCCTTTACAAAATTCGTAATATCTTGACCTTAAATGAACTAAAAGTGCTTTTTAATGCGACGGTTCTCTCAGTATTGAGTTATGCTACATGTACTCGTATATGGACAGCCACTACTTCTGCTCGATTACAACCTTTAAAGGTGGCCTATAACGACTGTGTTCGCACAGTTTTTCGCTTAACAAAATATCAGTCTGTCACTACATAATGTAATGAAAAGAACATTTTTACCTTTAATGGATATGTTGCCTTCCAAAAGTGTGAAACACTAGCGAATACCCTGAGGGATCAGTCACATCCTTTACATTACATATCAGATCATTTCATGGATACAGTGCACACTAGAGCTACACAACGTTACAAATTTATTAGTCAAAGGCAGTCCACTTTTATGTCAAAATGTTTTCCAAATAATACTATAAACCTCTGGAACAATCTACCCCAAAATATTCGATGCAAAATATATGATTGTTCACGTTTATCATGTGAAGTCTCTTGTAAGCACTATAATAATATTCTTAAAAAATATATTATTATTATTTATTTTTTTAGATAAATTTTAATTATACATTACACATCATTTATATAATTTTTTTTTATAAACCCAATTGTCTTTACTGTTAAGTATCAGCTTGTTCTGCCAAAAAATTTTCCCATGAGTAATTTTAGGTTTATGCGATTTTATACTACATATTTTTGATATTTTTTAAAATTTATTTGTTTTTTATGTAATATTTTATATAACTAGTATTATGGTGGCTGACTCGAGTGTGTCAGGTTGCTTGGATATCTGGACAGGCCCCTAAGCAATGGCAGACAGGAATTGTGATCCCTATCTTCAAAAAGGGAGATCAGAGAGATTGCAACAACTATCGAGGCATCTCTTTGCTCAGCATTCCTGGGAAAGTGTACGCTAAGTGTCTGGAGAAGAGAAGTCGGGAAATAGTCGATTCCAAACTGTCGGGGGAGCAGTGTGGTTTCCGACCTGGCCGAAGCACGACGGATCACATCTTTGCTCTAAGGCAAATCTTTGAGAAATCCTGGGAGTATGCAAAAGAGGTCTACGCTTGCTTTGTGGACCTCGAAAAAGCATATGACAGAGTTCCTCGGGAGAAGCTCTGGCAAGTGTTGCAAGAGTATGGAGTGGATGGGCAATTACTGGTTGCTATCATGTCTCTGTACGAAAGCTCTGAGATGTGTGTCTGGATAAATGGCATTAAGTCAAGACCGTTCACCGTGGGTGTTGGACTCCGCCAAGGGTGCGTACTGTCGCCCCTTTTGTTCATTATCTTTATGGACTGGATAGACAGGGGCAGCCGAGGCGATGAGCATGTTTGTGTGGGCGACTGCCTGATGGAGAGGTTGCTCTTTGCTGACGACCTTGTCCTCCTTAGGTCTTCTCGCACGAACCTTCAGCATGCACTAGACCGGTTTGCAGCCAAATGTGAAGCTGGGATGAAGATCAGTGTGGCTAAAACCGAGGTTCTGGTCCTTTCAAGATAGCCTGCTCAGTGCGCTCTCCATGTTAGGGGAGCCTCATTGAGACAGGTGGAGAAATTGAATTGGATGCTCGGATCGGTGCAGCAAGCTGTGTCAGACGTGAATTGTGGCGATCCGTGGTAACGAAACGTGAGCTGGGTAACAAAGCCAAGCTCTCCGTCTTCAAATCTATCTTTGTCCCCATTCTCACCTATGGTCATGAGGCTTGGGTAATGACCGAAAGAGTGCGATCGCGGGTACAAGCGGCCGAAATGAGATTTCTGAGAGGTGTGGCAGGTGTTACCCTACTAGATAGAGTGTACAGCAGCACAATAAGGGAATCTTTAGGTGTTGAGCCGCTACTTCTCCGCATTGAGAGATCTCAGTTGCTCTGGTATGGCCACGTGATACGGATGCCGCAAACTAGTCTTCCTAGGCAGTTATTTCCAAGCCGGTGGGTAAGAGACCAAGGGGTCGGCCTAGAACCAGGTGGCTAGACTACATGGAGAATCTGGGTTCGAGTCGCTTGGATATTACCAGGGAGGACATGCGCCTGATGGCGGAAGATCGCGATCGCTGGAGATCCTCCATAGGGCTGCTGCCCCCGCGACCCTAACGGATAAGTGGGTTTGAAAAGTAAGTAAGTAAGTACATATTATGGTGTAGGTTTTTATGTATATTGTATTATCATGTAAACAATACTCTTATTAGAGTGTTCCATATTTAAAAAAAAAAAAAGTTTTTGTAATTTTAAATTCAAATTTGAGTTTACGGATATGTAAAAAATTTCCTTAACCTCGTTTTGAATAATTTGAAATAGCGGCGAAATAAAAGTAAAACTAGTTGGTTTCTTTTAATTAAAAAAACGCTCCATTAAGACTTCACTAATCTCTATGTGCGTATGCATAGCATGGACAAGATCCGAGTAGATATACGGCTTCAAATATTGCTGGATTGGATTGTTGGATGTCAGAGAAGATCTAAGCGAAAATACGGCTTAATTATATAGACAGATTTATTGATCAATAAGCGAAGGAATATTTGAAGAATCGTAATTTAGCAATTAACTTTTTTCATATAAATATCTTTTTATTTATTTGCTTTCAATCCAGTTCAATTTGGTTTGTGTTTGACAGATACAAAACTGGAAACACCTGTTCATTAGTTCAGTGTCGGTGGAGATCATTTACTACTTCAACATTAGACCCTTTTATCTCGTTCTCGTTCTTCTATTGCCGATCTCTCTTTTTTTTTTTTTTTTTCTCCGCCGCAACCTCGAAAGGTATCGCTTGCAATTCTTGCTTCTCGGGCAGAGTTTGGAGTTTATGGTTGGGATTTCAGTTGTCGGTTCATTGCGAGTGAATTTTAGATCATGTGCAAATTGAAGAAACGAGTCGGTGTGTTGTTAAAAGGAAATGGACGGTTAAGGGGTAGGAGGGGATGGTGAAGGAGAGGTGGCAAAGAGGGATTCCAAATGATTTTTCTCCCCATTAATTTCCGTGAACAACTTTTCAGAGATAATTTCTCTCTCCCTCCCCGTTGTTGGCTTTAGTTCTTTTCTTTTTTTCTCTCTTATCCTCGTTATTATTCATGACGATGCATTAACTGGTGATCAGGCAGGCCAGTCACGCCTTAAGAAAAGCCTTTTCCACTGCCACATTGCTCCGGTGCAGCCGCAGTGGTCACGGGTTTCATTGCTCCTCTTCTGCGCATGCGTCATGCCAACTGTTTCCTTTAATCAACGTGGGAACGACTAGGAGAGGCGCGCAGGTCTATGGTAAAGGATATTCAAATGAGGAAGAAAACAGGAATTAATTATTTGCTTTTTAAGCTTTAATAGGTAACACTAGGCGAAGCTAATGATAGTTTACGTTGATAGTATAATTGCGTTTTTGGAAAAGAAACGGAAATTTCGCCCGCAATTATCGTATTTTGGGCCGAAATAAATTTGTCAGGTTGAAAGAATAGTTTAAAGAGAGCCTAGCATCCTGAAAATAGAAGACCTTTATTAAATATTATGAATTTCTGTCAGAATATTCTTAATTTTACAATAAATCCAACTAATTTCAATTTTAAAGTTTATTATACTGGAAAACAAACCAAAGGCTTCTGAATTGACAAGACCCAATTCTCCTTGAATTTAATTTGTTGACCACGAATATAACCATGAAAGGGTTTAATTGGTTCTCGTTTATGAAGGATATGTTAAATAAACATATCTATTAAAAACTAAATCCTTTAAACGATTGCAAGAAGTTACTTCATAATGCCCATCATACACACCTCATCAAGGATCTATGGAATTAGTGAAACTGTAGTTGAGTCATGACATCATAATCAAAACTGCGGTGATTAAGAATATAAATTATAATCTTCTGAAGTAAAATAACCAAAAATATAAATTTACGAAGTCCTCGTTTTCTATATAAGCATCCAAATCATTTTTATTTTCACGAAATAGTCTACCCTAGGAGTCTTTAAATTGGCCTATTCCCAACAACTGCTTTCCAAATTTCTTTGAACTTCTGGAATATCGCAGTTAAGGATTAAATGCTTTTGGATGTAATTTTAGTATTTATTAAGTAAACAGGTGGTGGCCTTACAATATAACAGAGGGACATCAGGAGTTCCAACTAGTTTCGCCATTTATTCCCGGCTTTGTCAAGGATATATGATTTAGGATTATTCCCGGCTTTTAGTATTTATGATTAATAGTAAGATTATTAAAATGGTTGTTATCAAGATGTTCGGACACGATTAGTGATGAACACAGAGAACACTTCCATCAAAACAATGGAGCAAAGACAATGGAAGAAGAGATCAATTAGCTGACTACTAAGCTTACTGATCATGAACCAGAGCTCCTCTCTGTGAGGAACAATAGATTGTAAAGGGCATACAGAACCTAATGCAAATGGCTTTTTAATTACCAGAATTTCATTTTCACTGGTCGTGTAGAAAATTAAGGGCAATATTTTTAGCATACAGAGTCCTAATAAGATGTTACCACTTAAATGGGCAAAACCAGATCATTATAACCAAGGAGTGCAGGTTTAAAGAGTGAATAAAATTTATTTGCAATTTTGTTATACTAACATGATTTATTGACTAATTAATAAAACCACACCTTTCTCGTATAGGTGGTGCCATCTTTATGACCCTTGCCAAACCTTTTTTTCCTGAATAAGAAATAAATTTACCTATAAGTGTAACAAGTGCGGGTCCTCTGCTAGTAAGAAATAAATTTTGAATGCCTCTCTCAGTTAACTACATTAACTAAATAACTAAATAATCAATTTACTTGAGCCCACTGCCCATTGTAATTGCTTATTTCATTAACGACAAGTTTGGAGATCGTGCTGATCAGGAAAGTAGTGCCACATGCTGTAAATTTTATTAATGGATAGTATTCATGCTATCTAGTATCTCATAAAAAGTCGATATAAGAAAAAAAAAGGATTATATAAATGTAGTGATAACCATCTGTCATTATCGACGCGTTTCAGTATTAAACTAGTATCACGGACAAACAGCTATAAAATAATCGCAGACAATGCACTTCAATCAGAGCAATGAGTGAAGTGTTCACTAACAGGATTGCTCTGATTGATAGATTACAGAATCAAAGAACGCGAACAACCACGATGGAACTAATAGCAAAGAAATCCAAATCAGAAGAAGCCATAAGAAAGAAGGATCAAAAGAAATCCTTCAACAACCAATTAGATGATTTACTCGTATGTTATAGACGACCTACAGAGAATGACGTCGCCACACGTTGACTATTAGGTCCGTCTTGGTTGTTCGCCAAAAAATTGGATAAACGGTATTTTACGTTCTGAAATTAAATTTGAATGAGAGTTATAAACGAACCTTTGTAGATACACGTTTACACTTTTTTTTCCTAGGCGAAGTACTTATTCCCCTAGTCGATTTCAAATTGAACATTAATATTTTGACACCTTCCATTTGTTTAATTTAAGTTTTAATTTTTGAATAAATTAGAGTAATTCCAAGATAGAGGCAATAAATTAGCATAAAAAAGATACACAAATCACTTTAATTGAAAATGACTCATCAAATTAACGCTCAATAGTGTCGCCTATAATTATAAGACTTAGGATATATCGCATGCTTTTGATCAACTTAGCACATTCTTCAGAACTCATATTAGATCAGATATGATTAATTGTCGAAATCAACTCATGTTTAGCTTGAGGGTGCCTTTGCTGAAGTCTAGCCTTCATCAACTTCCATAAATTTTAAATTGGACTAATGTCTAGTGAATTACTTGACCATGATAACACAGAAACATTTCATCGTTGAAACCATTCTTTCGTGGATTTAGCAGGCTGACTAGACGCACCATCCTGCTAGAACAACATAGATCTTCAGATGGGATCTTAAAATTGTTAAGTATATTTCCTAATTGATTGCAGCATTTACTACATTATTTAGAACGCATAACTTTCCTATTCAATGTGAACTGTATCTCCATACAAATCGCAGAAAAATTTCACTGATCTCTTGAGGCAGTTCCTGTCGTAAACGTGTTGTGAAAGTCTCCACACACACATGGCCCTTGGTCACCAAAACACAAGGATTCATCCACTAAATAGGACGTTGCTCCGGTCATCTTGTTTCCAAGTTACTCTTTCCTTACATTATTTTGCACAGGCTCGTTTTGCTTCAAAGTTTACGTTTGGAAACTCTGGACTGAAACGCAAATTGTCGTCAGTTTGTATTTCTGTTTGAAACGCTTGCTCCACACTTTTTCTCACTCACAGTAGACATATTTAATACTTTTGAAATGGTATTTCTTCACATTGTTCTTCAGTTGCCTGTCCTGTCTCTCACTATGCTTGCGTTTACGTCCATATCTCTTCAGATTTCCTGTAAAGGTTGGATCCTTCTTTTGCTACTTTAACGCCTTTGCTACCGTATATTGTGAGCACTTCATGATTTTCCCAGCTTCTGCCTGAGTTTTTGCAGTTCCATAAAGATCATATGTTGTTCGCTTTGTGGCATGATCTACGTCCGATTTCCATCCATGTTGCTTTCAGTGAGCTAGGAAAAGTTGTATACCTTTATATTGAACCTTTATAAAAAGATATTTAATCGCTTGCAACATTTCTGCTCACTTAATTTGACTGTTTTGGAAATTATTCTAATTCTTTGTCTCAATCTTGGAATTATTCGAATATTTGGTCATCTTCAATTTTTTAATGTAAACTTTAATATTTGAATAAATTAATATTCCTTTTGAAGTCGACTAGTGGAATAAGGACATCATCCAGGAAAAAGGTCTAAACGTTGTCGTTACTCTTCAATTAACTTTCTGAACGTAAAATACCGTTATTCTAATTTTTTGGCAAGGAGTTGTAATAGAGCGTAACATTTTATTGTGTTCTTTTGAGTCATTAAACGGTTTGTGGTTAGCGTTTTTGTACTTCGAATGAAATTGAAGTGTAATTGCATACACTCATTAAGGATTTTATTAATTATTTTAATTAATACTAATTGATTTGCCGTAACATTCTCTTTAAAATAAATGACCTCACGTTAATGAATGTCTTGAATTTATGTCGAGTCTTTTGTATCATGTATACAAAAGAATTATTTTAATTTTTTGCCCTCTCTGTTAGAAATTGAGATTGTTTTTAAACGATTCGGTTTTGAAAGCCAGACTCTTTTCTCGTATTTATCCTCTTGCTCGTCAGTTGTGAGCGGCAGATTGCAATGACGTTCGTTCTTTTGCAAATAAATTAGGATAATCTCAAAAAGTTTTTAATTGTGCATTGAACTGTGTGAGTCGTCGTTCGCTCGTTCGTTCGTCCTCTTTCTCTTCCTAGCCGTTCTCCTTTCGAAGGGACCCCCCGCCAAAGGAGCCTTTTGCTTTCGTGTCTCTGCCAGTGACAAGCTCGTCTCCCCATATCCCACCCCCCATTGGTTGGTTCTGCAACCAAACGCGAACCCCCCGGAGCGAACTCAAACCCTTTCCTCATCCACCACCCCCCACCTTCGTGGAACCTCACCCCCCCCCCCGCCCCCATCCCTAGTCTCCATCCATCTGTGAAGACACTGCTGCATAACGAAGGAAAAGGCTACGACAATTAGAGGAACGGACCCGAAGAGAATGACAAACGCATGCATACATATGCACTGGCAAAATAAATGCGCAGAATAACAAATTGGAAGCTTACGCGATATAATTGGTATATTACAAAATAAATTTTAGTTTTAAGATAATGTTTATTAACAATTTTTCATAAGTCAGCATTTCTCTTTAAAAAGTGGTTTCGCTAAGGACTGCCTCATTAAAAAGGAAAACGATCGAAGCTTATTAAGGAAAGAGAATGCAAAAAAAAAAAAAAAGAAAGAAGAAACACACGGATCGAAGAAAATTTTACCTCGAGATAAGTTTAACGGACCTGGAAAGCTTCGTTCTTCTTGGGTAACAAAGCCGTAATCCACAATTTATAAAATTTTTATGCATAATCCACTGGATGAGAAGGAAGAAAAGGAATGGAATAAGTAAAAGGATTTAAAGCTAAGAAGTTTATTTAAATTGGATAAGAGGGAGGAATGACAAAAGTTCCCGGAACTTCCACAAAGTATAAACTCATGTTGACTTTACTGTCTGCTAAGGAAGCTTTTATGATTATGCAGCTTATTTTAAATAAAAGGTATAAATTTTATAAAAAATTCTTAAATACGCATGTTAAGGAAGGATAAACCTCTAACCACAAGACACAGAGACATGAAATGCCGGATGCGTATTTCGAAGATTATGCTTCATTCTCAACGTCAAAATTGAGAATCATCCAGTATTTCATATCTCGCGTGTCTTGGTTGCTTCGTTAGATTTTCTGGGTCTTCAACGTTTAGATCATTTTGCGCCCTTTCACATGAATAATATCTTTACAGTCCTCAGACAATTCCACATTATACTTTACTTTGCTCATTTCTGGGACAAATGCAAATATCCATGCCACGGCGAGAATCGACTAAAAAAGACACTGGAAAGCCACCGTGCCGGGTTCTGAGTGGCTTGTCTTAGATTTTTCCTTCTTTACAGGTTTTCATACTACAGTTCTTTTTTATACCAATAAATGATTTAGTTAAATAAATTTTTAGCATTTTTATATAAATGAGTTTATTTATAGCGAATGAGTATAAAAGGTTCAGGATATTTGTCGAAGTGTACACGGTATACTTTTATTGGAACGTCAGTGTAAGATTAAAGGATTGTTATAAATATATAAAACGGATTTTTCCCTTTTATTTATTACTTTATGCAGATTTAAATTTCCTATGCATAATCGTAAGCGTTACATTATACAGGGTGACCAATAAGTGTGTTGTATCCCTTCTACCGGTGTAGAAAATGGAGATATCCTAAATCTGTTGTAGCCAACAAATAGGAAGTCGTGGGTAGGCTATCTTACGGTGACCTTCTGATGATCTGATTATACAACGTAGGAGATATACAAAATTTATCTCATAAACCGTAAAGATGAGGACCAATTTCCAATTACAAATTTGTTCCGCGTTCATGTATGATGGTTGAGTATACAGTCAAGGAAATGACCGCGTGCTGTAAATGAAAATGCTGCTGCTGCTGCAGCTCGGCTTTATCTGGACATACATCCAAACATGTAGAAATATTTCCGTTTCGTTTTTTGAATGATCTATTTATCCGATGCCTGAGAAAATTCATAAAATATTTAAAAAAATGTCATTTCACAAAAGAATTTAATCGACATATGTACCATTCGATGTATAAAATGGTTGAATTGTGGATATTGGAATTTTGTCCTCGAGAAAGAAATGGCATTTTAAACAGCTGAACCCACTTTGTTTGCTGAGGCCATAATGACGATGCGAAATCGATTTGGAAACTTTTAAATTAGTTGAGACTGAGAAAGCGAAGAGAGGTGAAAGGGCAAGTAATTCCCTCCCTACTTGTCATTAACTTCTTCTCTCCTTCTTTAACAAATCATCTCAGGTTTTAAACGACATTAACCATTTACAAGCTAACTAGAAGAAATTGCCAAGCTTTACGTTTGATGATGTCGGGAAGGATGACAACTTGAGAAGTTGAGAAATTTACCAATTATTTCTGATGCATTGATTAACTTATAGGGCCAAAAATAAATTATGAATACTGTAACTTTTTATGTAATTTTGTTAGATTATTGGAATTAATTTTTTTTATCTATAAGGTTAACTGAGTATGTAAGACTAAAGACTGGAAGACTACTGGATATTTTGTTATATGTAAGTTTTATATGCTGTCTATATATATTTTTATGTATAAATGGCGTTATGAGCATTTTATTATCGAACTGAACTTGGGAAACTTAAACTATTTAAAAATATAACAAAAAACAAAGGCGAGAGTATTTTTTCAAAAAAAAACTGGAATATTCTGATGAACATTTTAGTTTTCTAGTTTATTATAAGTAGTGTGAACGTGAATGAATTTTGAATTATATTCTTCTTAATATAAAAACATTTCTTAATTGGGAAGTTTGCCTTAAAAAATGCATTTACCAAATTCTTGTTGAGATATCTTATTATGGTTAGTTTCACATGTTGTTAAAACATACCTTTATAAATTTACATTGGACGTATTAAAAGATAGCGTTCGATAGATGGCACTATCGAGCCGTAATGGGAATTCGTCATGAAAATTCCCAAACCTGTTTCAGTTGTTTTCTGGTATCTCGCGTGTCAGTTTGAATAAAGGTTAAGCTACCTGGTTCTAATGGGTCATGATAGGGGCTATCCAACGGAAGTTACGTTTAACATGCAACGAATGCAATTGTCGAAGTTGTTCGGACATTTTACATGCCTCGATATGATGTGACATGTGTCTAGGAAATACCTTGTGGACGGCATCGCCAAGCACCGTGGACAGGGTTAATCGCCAACCAAGGATACTTAATGATCGTGATCCGCGTCGTTTGGCTAGAATCATTCAGAGTAACAAACAAGCAATTACATGCATATTCAGTACAAAGATACATTGGTCGCATATCTCGCAAGACAGCGCATCATTCTTTAGCTTCCCTGAGATATCGGGACATATGAACCGCTAGAATGCTCCTGTTAGCACCAAGAAACAACACAACGAATCACCTAGGCTCGCGACTTCGCTAATTGGATTCTGTAGAGCTGGCTAAATGACCAGATGAGTCGATTATTTCGGGCGTTTAGATATGGCGAAGATCCTGTGAGGACATAGACTCCAGTTCTCGGGAACGTACCGTGGAGGCTCTTTGTCCGGGTTGTGTTCACATCCATGCATAAGGATCGGTTGGTCCACCTGAAACGTTTATTGGCTGGTGACTGCTATGCTGTGCTCCTTGGAGAATATTTGCCGTCCTTCCTGAACTTCATGTATCCTTAGGAATGATTGAATATTCCAACATCATGTCGTCGGGCTCTAGTTGTCCAGAATTGGATTTTAGGTCTGACGAATGGAGTGGCCGCCAAATTTCTGACACCTAATCTAAATATTATGGAAATATGGACAGGCGGCCTGCTTCAACTTTTCTTCACGTTTTCTGTCCACTTTTGGAATCGATGTTATTTATGGGGTCCTACACAATAGTAGGCACCCATGAATCTTAGCACTTCAGTATTTTATATATTGTCTTCAGAGTTTTAGGTATTATACACAGTGACGGGATTCTCACTATGCCGAATTGGGTTCGAAAGTTGAACATGTCCACCTGATGCGCTGTTTTGAGTATTTAATTGTACTGTGAAATTTGTTTGAATTTAAAAAATTAAAATAAATTCGCTTGTTTTCCTCCACATTTTTGACTCCTTTCCGCCATTTCGTTTCACTTATTCTCTTAATTTCTCTTCTTATTGTTCTCTCTTTTTATCGAGATTATAGAGATGCGGTGCTATTGGTTCGAATTTGACAGGGGGTTTCACGAGATTTTGCCAGTCACGAGTCTGTAATCATATTGAATGCGCCTTCTCCGCTTAATCCCAGTAGATAGAAAGGAAAGAGAACGATATATGAAAATTGGAAAATTTTTAAATTCACTTTTTTATTTCGTCATCCTTTTTGTCGTCTTTCGTAATTTCCGATATCGGCTATCCTGCTCCCTCCTTCCTTCTCCGTTTTTATTTCGGCTTAAATTGTCTATTTCATTCGAGAAGTGGTCGAGTTAATCCCCCTTCTCCTCCTCCACCTCCTAAGTAGGCTTCTCTTTCTGCTTTTTCTACTCATTCATCATGGTTGACGTAACCTTCGACCTCCAGTGAATTGGAATCATTGAAACGAGTCAGTCGGCATGGGCAAAAGAAGAATGAAAGAAGAAAAGGGGTTGAGAAAGGGAGTGAGAGAGAACGAGATCAACGAATAAAAAAATAAAGAATTTCTTTTTTCTTTTATACTTAATTTTCCTGCTTGTTCGTCAACACAAGGTTCATTCCTTTGCTGTTTTTCTTTCAAGTGGATTGTTGAAGAGATTTGTTTGTTTGAGGAGTTTTTCATACTCTTAGTCTGACAATCCATAAAGGAGAATATGTAAAAAAGAAGGGGAGGAGGAAGAGGTCGTTTTTTGTATTTTCGAATCATTAGCGTAATTGTAAGAGAGGACTATGATTGTCAGGGTTTATTAGGTCAGCCCTTTCTTTTGATCTCTTTGTATGAATATTATTTGAAGAGTCTAAGGAGCTCATTAAATTAACGTGATTGAACTAGTTGAATGAAAGACTGCGACTCTTAAGGATTACAGCTTTTATTTGATGGATGAATTTTTGAACGCATTTCATTTTATTATAATTCTTCATTAAATAAAAATAAAGCAACCCCATCAATTTCTTCTTTTATCTGCTTATTAGCAACTTAATCTATTATAAATTTGAAACTTAACATTCTGGCTTAAAGGAAAAAAAATTGTTTTATTATCCTATAGATTCTTGCACTTGTTGAGGCAATATTTCCCATTTGAATCTTTGTGGATCCATTTATGGGGTCCATGGCATCATTTATATCAGACATTAAAATTTTGAAATGTTTAAACGATATTTTAAATAATCTTCGTTTCTAAATATCACTATTTACTCCTAATCTACTAACATGTCAACAAAGCCTTTCAAAAAAGAACGAGGTCCTTGGCTTACCTTTAAATATAAAACGGGGTCTACAGCTCTAAGCTAACTTGGTTCGTTTCGTTTCAATAACCAATGACGACCTGATTTTAAATTTATTGTATTCTACAAATTTCTGATCAAAGAAACAAATCTCTCCGAATCTTCCACAGTTGTTTGACAATAGTCGTTCGTTTACAATAGTCCTCTTTCTCCGGAGAATGCTAATTTGAGCTTTCTTCTATGGCACTCACGCAACACAACCCATGCGCGAGATTCATGCCCACTCTTCTGCCCATTGTTATCTTTGTAAACTAATCTAATTCGGATACTCCACGGACGCACCTCGTGACAGACTTTATATGCTCATATAGGGAAATTTGTCCAAGAAAAACTGGAGAATATGTTGCATAAGGTGAAGACGCATAGCAACGACTTGGTGGCTGGTATTCTTCGTCACTCTTAGGAAATGAAGTGCCATACGAAATACTGTAGTCGGAGGCACTTTGCTCGTGCTTTGGATATGGCAATGAAATAATAATATCTATCCTAAATGGGATTATAAAAAAGATATATGCGAAAAATCACGTCAAAATAGGTCCAGCGCCTTTTGAATCGTGAAATCGCAAATATATATGATTTTAATCGTACTGATATAATATTGTATATACAAGGTATTCCAAATGTACAGGACAGTACTGTGGGTAGCTTAATCCTCTCATTTCAGGGGCCGCTTCATAAAATGATAATTGGGAAATTTTATTTTTTAACCCATTTACGCCGAAATTGGTAAAAAATGGAAATTGAGACTTCATATTTTAAATTTATATTCTGTAGCATGTAACGACATAAAAAGTAATTTACAAAGACATAAAAAAAATTCAAAATTATTTTGAAATGCAGTACAAGTTTCGCCATCTATGGACGACAGCATATAATTTTAAATAAAATCTAAGTGTAAATGGGTTAAATTGGAGGGAGTGGGGGAGAATAGTGAAAAATAGCGTGTCACACCTTTGTCAAGTTTATTACAATAAATGTTCAAAGAAATGTTGTAATCCCTCCAATTTAACCCATTTACACTTAGATTTTATTTAAAATTATATGCTGTCGTCCATAGATTTTGTAATTTTTTTATGTCTTTGGAAATTACTTTTTTATGTCTTTACATGCTACAGAATATAAATATAAGATATGAAGCCTAATTTCCATTTTTATCAATTTCGGCGTAAATGGTTAAACAAAATAAAATTTTTGCCGACGAGTTGGGTCCCTGGATGAACCTAGATTAACGACTGTTGTATGATGGTCACAGCAGCCGGGGGGGGGGGGGGGGAAGATCATGAATCACGGATGGTCACCCATCCAGTGACTAGCCGTGCCTGATGTTTCTTAATTTCACAGATGTTGTGTTTACAGTGAAAGCCCACCAGGCCACCACCTCCCCCATTATCATTTTATGAAGCGGCCCCTGAAGCAAGAGGATAGGCTACCCGCAGTACTGTCCTGTATATATTTGCAACACCCTTTTACAATTTTTCTGTGTAACAGTAAAAATATTAATATAGAATCTTACAAGGGGACATTACGACCTCGGAATTTTAGTTTAATACGAGACTTCGTGTATTTGTAGTGTACCTTTAGGAAGTTAATACACTTAAATATTAAGGCGCACTATTCAGCCAATTTTGAAAAAAGACGGTTTAAAGTTTGAAAAAATTTATACTTATTTTTATTCTTACAAGTGTTACGGAGTAATAAAATATTTTCTGCAAAATATTTTGTATAGAATCAACATTTTAAAAGCAATAACTATTTTATTTTATTTTTCGAGGTGGCGGGTTCAAAAGGGAAATCTTTGTGAATGTACACTAGGTGTGCTTTTCAATGGAATTTCTTAAAACCCCTTGTTCTTGTAAAAAGTCCTCATTTATTTGTTGTGTGAATTGTCGTGGTATCTTTTGTTTTCTATGCTTCTATGACAATTGTCGTTCTGGTTCATGTATATCATTTTAATTTAACTGATTAACATTATTACTTCTGTGTTATTGCTATTTGCAGGAAATGAATTTTTTTACCCTTTCCATACATAATAGGCTATTTTGCTGAATATACTTGTGTTACTTATATTACTCCCTAGACACTTGTAACAATAAAAATAAGCATAATAATTTTGAGAAAAGGAAAATTGTGTGAAAAAGTTGGTTGTCACAAATAAATTTGTAAATATAATATATTGAATAATTATTTGGGTAAAAAAAAAAAATTGTTACAACTGGAATTTGAACCCGCCACCTCACACTTTGATTGATGAGTAGCAACGACGCTGCCGTCTGAGCTATCGGATCACTTACAATCAAGGAGGGAAACTTTCCCTTATGTATGGTGTTCGAAACTTTAAACCGTCTTTTTTCAAAATTTGCTGAATAGTGCGCCTTAATATTTAAGTGTATTAACATCCTAAAGGTACATTACAACTACACGAAGTCTCGTATTAAACTAAAATTCCGAGGTCGTAATGTCCCCTTGTTAGTCATGATTTGCAGTACTCTTGAATACCATGTGGCCGTTTGGTTCTCCCCCCCCCCCCCCGCGTTATTCAAAAACCATATGCGTTCAAAAGCCTGTATATGAAATCGGCATATAACCTATACTTTGTTATGCCCAGATTAAAATATGGTATTCATAAAGTACATGATACAATAAAAATCCTAGGTAAAAACAATGCAGCAAATGTTTTATCGTACCAAAACTAGACTAATTTTCTCCCTATAACCGTGCTTTTTCGGCTATTGACATAGTTTTCAACAGATCTGACACTTGCAACTTATCTTCGGGAGTTAGCACTTCTCTCTTTCTTAGGCCTTTCATTACTTTGTTCACTTAACTTCTCAAGACCCATATCCCGCTCAAAAAGGCAACACAAAAAACATCGCGTATATAGATAGCAAGAGCAGTTGCAATATAAATGAAGAACAACTTTTTTTTTTTTAGCAACAACTAAAATCAAAACTGAACAAAAAAAGAGTAATTACCATATTCAAAATAATAGTCTTATTAATTTTTCCGTTCTAAAAACGAACATTGCAAAAGGGGTTGCATATATACAGCGCCAACTTCATTGAATAAATTCGGTGCGCGCCAACTTCAAATAGTGTGTTTCGTTTAGTTATGAAGTTATTTTGATATTTTTTTTAATATTTTCGAACCGCATACTTTCAAACCGTACTATGTGTCTGAAACCCCGTAATATACAGGACTATTATATACGTTAACTGTTGTAAAATGCTGTATGTAAGTTTGCGTTAAATTGCATTTATTTTTGGTGATTATTAATGAGTTCTTTCTTTTTATAAATGAAGTAAACTGATTTATATACAACATATAGCAACACACTTTTGCAAAGAATTTTTTTTATCATTTCACGTTCGTTACGATTATCTGTACCATAATTGTCTACTCTCAAAGAAATCAAATTTTAAAGATGTAAGTAAAATCTTTACAACCTTTTGAGTTTTGTGTGTGTTTTCGTTTTCTCTCTCTCTCTCTCTCTCTCTCTCTCTCTCTCTCCTTGTGATGACAGTTTTGTGAAGGTTTAACCAAGATGTATCGAGAGATTAACTGTAATCTATCATGCGTATCCAACCGCTTCTGTTCATGAGAAAGCGGTATGGAAAAGAAACCCTCCGTTTTTGTTGTTGGTTGTTTGATATTATTTATCCCTTTCATCGCTCTTGTTCAGCCCTCCGTCTAGGGTCCCTGAACATCTGGTTAGATAACAATCGGTTGAGTAATTGAGAGGGAAAAAATTGTGCTGAATAACCATTTTAATTGTAGGCACCACTTAGCATATTTGAGTCGCGTCATCGCTATTAACTCACTCGCCAAAAAATATATATTTTGCTCATAAGTGCAAATAACATGCCTTGTTGAGATTAGTTAAATAATTATTGAATTAATGTTATTAGAAGCCTGCAATGACTTTTAAATTAAAATATCCCTATGAATTAAAAAATATTATTTCATGATTAAATAAGCGTTCATTTTTTCTATTTTGAATGCAAAAAGTTTCATTTTATAAATTTGAGTGTTTTTAGAGTTTCTTTTTGAAACAATTTAATTTTTCAGTTTCTACAAAAAAAAAAATCACGAAAAAAAATTGCACCAAAAGACAATGAAAATTTTCTAAAGCGAAAGCTCTTTCGTCTTTTTCGTGGTAGCATCAAAACTTAAAAACGAAATCAATAATTTTAATTGGAAGGAAAATAGTTTGAAATCCATCAAAATATGGGTGGAGTGGGAGTAGAGAAGGAAGTATGTTTTTCCTCTATATTTGATAAATAGAAAAGTAATTGTTGGATGCCTGTTTTCACATTAAATTATTTGCCTTCTGGTTTTCATTAAAAAAAAAAGAAAACTATTGAAGAAATGGAGCTCTTAAAAGCCGTTTTTGCGTTAACTCCCTCTTTTAAATGCAAAAGTGTTTTGCAGCACGCGTTAATGGAGTTTAATGAATTTTCTTTTTTCTTCCTAATTTCCCCCAACCCTCACCCGTTAAACTTTTTCATTTCTGCTTTCGTAATTTTTTTTTCAAATTATGTAAAAGGTTTATTTTTCTTCAACCCTTCTCTTCAAGGCTTTTTGGTTGAATTACTGTCTTATTTTTTCCGCTTTCCTTTTTTTCGCCCTTTCATGTTATTTTCTCCTGTTTTTAGTGTTGACCGATTTTTTTTTCTCTATCTTCAATATTTTCTGAAAAGTTTTTCTTTTTCATCTTTTGTAGAAAAAGAAGAGATTTATAAAGTGAGGAAGAGATTATTCACAACTTTTTCATTGTGAATTAAGTACCGAGGAAATTTGTGGGGAGGACCTTTTTATCCGAATTTTTTTTTAAAGTATTCCGCATGTACATTATACGATCTTCATTTTTCTTAAAGGCAGTGATAAATATTGATTTTCATTTTTTGTGGACTAATTTATGTTCTGTTTATCTAAGTATGTCTTTAGAAATAGTAATCGTTGTGTTTTCTTCAAACCGCTGTGATTTTATGGAAATTATATTTGTAGACCTTATGTTTTCTTTAATAGATTTAAAATATTAAAACAAAAAAAATGAGAATATCGGCTTAATCAATGATGACCATTTAATGAGCAGGAGCTTCTATTTTGATTTGTTTTGTACACGATTTTCTTTTTTTTTTCATACAGGGGCAACTCAAGAGAGAAAAGTTGAAGGACAATTACTTTTAATAAGGCAAAGAAATCTAAATGTGTTGTTCCTTGGTTACTTCCTTCTTCTACATAGGATAGTTTATACGTTTTGCTACGAATCGTTTAAGTGTTTAGTCCACTTACATCTTCGAGATATTAAAATTACTTGATTAAACATGTGATTAAATCTTACAAGGAGCTTCCAAGTACTCTGACTGACCGAATTTGATAAATTCAGTTTTCACCCAATTAACTATCCATGTAAAGCCATTGGATGAACTTCTCAAAATTTTCCGGTTTCATCCATGTAAATTTTTTTTTATCAAATTCGATGAGTCAGAGTACGTAGAATCTCCTTGTTCATCACTAATCCTAAAAGTGCATTTTGAGAAAATAAAGGTTAAAGTTTCATTATCATTTTTTTAAAATAATTTTTCACAAAAAGATATTTTATATAGAATTCTAGTTTGATATAATAATATTGTAATCTAGTGATGCATTTTGGCAAATAAAAATAATAATATATTTATTTTAAAAAATACATCTAGTTACTATCATCATCAGAATAAAGTGGAGCAGCAGCGTCTGCATGGTTATTTCTCTTTGTTTTTTGAAAACATCCTCATCAAAGCACCCGCCATAAGCAGAGCCTCAACATGGACTGGCGAAACCGTCCGAAGATACCTGCGTCTATTACTCCATGAATCGGACAGCGTATACCCCATAGATAAAAGTCCAGAGGATTAAGGACAGCAAACCAAGCAGGCCAATGCACTGGACCTCGACGCCCGTCGTGATGTGCAATTGTGTACAAGTGATATCTGTACAACATATGTTCATAGGTCACTTTTTCTTGTTTTGATCCCCGACACTTGTTAACAATGTATAGATACAGAGGTCGTTAGGGATCTATGAAAACGAACTAAACATGTCCGTGACCAGCTGAGAATCCTTTCCGCTACTAGCGATTGTGCTCAATCTGATAGCCCTTCATCGGAGTTTCAATTTAAGAAGGCTTGAACGTAGTACACCCAAATCAGTCTTCAACCACTCCTGACAGATTTTGCAAAGTCCGTCTAATGTACGCGGACTTCGGTTTCCCACGGTCCCATCAATAACCCAAAGGCACAAAAGTACATATGTGAGGAGTCTGGTGATTTCACTGGTATCTTCTGAAAGGGTATGGAATGGATTCCCATTTTTCGCTCCATGCGTTGAAGAAACTGCTGCGTCGACGCCGATGTATAGCTTGATGCCTTGTCCTAGAGGACTCACAACCGGTTTGCGTCTGCCCCGTACAGAGCTGAGAGATCCCGGGTGAAAGTAGGTGCTAGAACGTTAGCCTGGTACTAAGCCGAGTTAATCTTGGTCTTTCTATCTACTTTGTGCAGTGTTGGTTTATCGTTGTACCCATAACTGGCAACAATCACGAAGCCCCGTGGAAAGGTTTCTTTACATTCCATGTGCCATTTTTCGAAGTCCTTAGAGCCTCGTGGATAGTAAAATATTGCTCGTGATTTGCTGTAGTCACTGATATAAATGAATGCTTCGTCCAATGTCCGCGATATATTTCCATTTTCTACCGGCTAGATGGCGCTCATAGAGCCTCCGGCAGTTGGTGCGCCGTTCACTGACATGGTGTGGTAACAGTTTGTGAACGCGGCTTTTTTTACGCTTTTCCAGGTGCAGGTCCAGGTTGGTGATAGTGTTTGCATTGCAAACAGATGTCCCTACCTTGTTTGCAATGGTCTTCTGCGTTGCAGGATTAGGTCCGGTGACGAGAACTCTGACTTTACGGGCCACCTCTGGTGTGCAACTAATAGAGGGTCGGGGATTGAGCTGTTTTTTCCCTGCTGGAATGGCTCCACTTCTAGCTAAACCTTTACAGTTTAGTACTATGTATATCCCAGTCTTCGACACAGAAAATTCACGCTCCTTGCAGGCCTTTATAATTGCGGAATAACTATATTTTGCGTCGAAAAGAGTTGTTATGCACCCTTTCCAAAACGGAGCAATTTTCGGCGGCACCATGCACAATCTGATACGTTGAACAGCACAGGGATATAGTTGTTATATAAGTGCCCGTTACCCCGGAAACACAGCTTCATTGTATCGCTCTACCATTTGCAAATCGTTTTCATAGATTCCTAACGACCTCTGTACTCCCTGTATAAAATTTCCCTTAAAGATGTCAGTCCTGCTCATTAAAACTCATCAACTTCTTTGCTTTATCTATTGGGATTTAATTTATCAGTTCGTGCGTTTTTCGAAAAAAATGTGATTAACTTACGTATGTTTGATACTTTAACTTTTCTTAGTCTATAATAAGTATTTTAGACTGTTTCTGCTATCAATGTTCAGGTTATAGGGAAATCAGCAAATCTATCACCGAGAAAAAAAAAAAGACCTTGAACATCATATTAAATTTTAAAAGTTTCAAATATTGTATCAATAAAAAATTTTTATAGAAAAAGGGAATTTTTAACTTCTTGTTTGAATCTAATAATTAGCACATTTCGCGGTTTCAAATTTTTGTGTTATAGAATGAAACCAAAAATTCTTGTTTCTGTAATTGTACCATGTAAATTCCATAAATTTTAAATTCTCTGAAATGTTTAAATTCATAAGAAATTTTAACACTACGCATAAAGTATATTTAAAATTAATAAAAATTTAACCAAGTACAATGCTGCTATGGATCTTTAGCCCCCCCTCCCCTCCCCTGTTTATGCATTTTTATTAACTTTAAATTATTTTTGGTTTAGAAATTTTATGATTAATTAAATTTAGGTGTATAGTATTTCAGCTCTATAATAATTTATATTCTTTATTTTTTTTTAAATTCTTGGTTTTTATGAAACATTATCAAAGTTATAAAAGTCTTTGAGACACGTTGATTTTTAATAAATTATTTCTGACATTCGAGGTTGAGGTTATTTATAATTCATGTTATTATCAATTTTCCTCAACGATATCATTTCAATTATTTTGTAATTTTAGTAGTAGAGGTATTTTATTTCTAAATATGAATTCAGTTTGGTGGTAGTGCTGCTGCCCTTTTATCTTCTTCCTGCGGTTGCCGTTGCGTGTACTGGTGAAGCCCTGTGGTCCTTACCTTCTTTTCCCTTTCCTTTCCCTGTCTGTCTGTCCTTTTTTTTTTTTTTTTTTTTTTTATTCTTTTTACCGTTAAAGTGATGGGAAGTCCCGCGACGGCTCTTCCTCGGCCGATGACTATCGTTAGCCTGGCGGTGATTGATCTGCCCCCGATCGGCCTTCGAAATTCACACGTCGTAGGGCTCCGTCTCACGTTGCCCGTGTCCGTTGTTTTGATTTACGAACCGCCGAATCCCAACGACGTTGGGCCGTGGTTGTAAATTTCACTCTCTGCGGGATTGAAAAGTTCCTCTTTTCCTCGGGGCTGATGCAGATATGGAACTGGCGAATGAATAAAATAGGATGGCGAGTGAAGGGAGGGTTTTTTTTATGAAAAAAAAAAAAAAGATTGTTAAAAAAAAAAATAAAAAGGAACAAGGAAATTGGAAAACTCATTTTTCTCCTAACGCGTTTACAAATGCATATAGAAGATGGAAAAAAATTTCTTTTTTCGCTATATCGAGGGGAAATAACCCAGGTTAATTCGTGTTACTATTATTTCCTGTGGAATTTTTTTATTATTTAATAATTTCTATATTTTATTATGCCATTTCTTTCTTCTACTTTTATTGTGAAGATTTGAACACTTCATTAACCTGAGTGGCATTCATCTGGCAAAGGGAAGGAAGTTGTATAGTTAAATTTAAATTAAAGCACTCGACGCTTTTCTGTTACGATATGAAATCTTACCCTTTTTTATTCACTGCCGTTCTTTTTTTCCTATTTTAGAAATTCAAGATTTTATAGAAACGTTTTTGAAAATTCAATTTTTGTTCGGCGATTAAAATTGAATGAAGCCTTCATCTCACGAAGCGAATTCATTAAAAACGGACTTAAGAAAAGATGTTTTATGGTATGGTATCATCCAATTATTTGTTAATTTATTCGGTATTAAACTATTTATATCCATATATTTAAACAGTATTTATATTAAATTAGAGTTAACACCTGTTTTAAAAACGGGAAAAAAGATATGTAGATAATTATTTATTATTATTATTATTCATATAATGCATTCCTCTGGATTGCGACATAGGTGATGATCACGTACATTATCACAAACATTATCAGTAGGCGTATCTTTAAAGTAAAAAAAATTGCATAATTATCATGTAATAATAAAATGACATGGATAGGAAAGAATCAACAAAGCTTTATCAGTTCCTACACACCTTAGAACAGGGCTGTCCAAGATTTCTGTCCGCGGGCAATCCTCCTTACCCCTCTATTGCACATTACGTTGATCAGTTCCTTAAAGTCGAGTTGCTAATTATCAGTTCGACATTGTTAAAAAAAAAAACGAGTCAGTTTACCATTTTATTTCCTTCGTTTTAATGTGACAATTTTTTTCGATGTCAGATAGAATTGTATTTTTTTCCCCCGATAGGACACGATTGCATATTAAGCATTTCGAATCCGATCTGTGAATAATGAAAAAAAATAAACAGATTCTCCCACTCCGGTTTAAATACTGGTTCAGTGATTTTATGCTTTTTCGGAATGTGCGCCATGTTATGCGAGACGAAAAACAAGCAAATATCAGTAATAAAAGAAATAATGCTTCATTTAATGCAATCGCCCCCTAAAGTCTGGAAAAACTATACCCACTCCCCTCCTGAGTTTTGGACTATTTCCTCGGCTTTGCCCGTGACCTTTGTCCGCGAGCATTTTATGTTGCACACGGGAGACGTGCACGATTTGGACGGCTCTGCCTTAGAATGACCATGATGGCTCTGGCTCTTTTATTCATCTAAAATCATTATCATTAATAGATTGAACATGGTGATCATCTTTTTTCTTGCAATTACTGTTTCCATAAGATGCACGAAGTGACTGTATGCCTCATAATAACAGTGAACGAAAAATGACTTTCAATAACAAATGAAACCAAGAATGATTTTACCGGAAAAAGGAGCACATTTTCGTATTATAGCAGCTAGACATCAGCCATGGATACAGAGAACAAACATACATTTTAAAACAGTTTAGAGAAAATTATATAAATATGAAAACTGAATTGTAAATTCCTAAATAATGAAACTAACATAAAAAGAGAATCTTTACTAAACGAATAAAATTGAAAAACCGAAAGGTTAAATGGAGTGGTAATTCTTTATATAATCGAGCAAATAAAACATCTTTATTTTATAAGCATTTCTACGATAATGTTAAATGAAGTGAGCATCAATTGGTGAAGCATTCTATGTAAGCGTCTATTATTTCTTCATATTCTCTTGGTAAAGCGTTTCTTCGTAATCATCTGCTGTTGAAGCGAGCGATTAGCTACTAGCAGTTAGCTTTGACAGCAATTTGTCTAACAAAATTTAGATACTGATAATCTTTGGCTTAACAGCAATTTGCTTTTGATAGCAATTAGCTATGGATAACAATAGCTATGGACGTCACGAGTTGTTAGATATATTACATGCCATATCTAAGAATTGAAAATTTTTAAGAGGGTATCATAATAGTACCATTAGAGCCGTGCTATTATACATATTCTGAGTACCACACCTTCGAACGTGCTCTGTGCCATATTTCTCGATTGGTGAAAACAAAACGGGAAAGTTAATTCGTTTTCAAGTTATGATGGTAAATAATAAGCTTCCTACTAACAAAGAATTCCTTTTGGCTTAGCGATCTTCCCTTTCTATTTTGTCTAGAAATCTTATGTGGATAATGCAGATGATTAAGTTAAGAATAAAATAAAACTCTTTTTCCACAACGAGACAGGAATTGAACAAAAAGAAAAAGACCGAAAATAAAATGAAAAAATACAACCTGAATCTGAAACAAATATAGTCGTTTATCACGTGCATCCTGCACGCGCACCATCCCAAAACGCATAGAGCACGCGCAGAGCCGAAACTAAGTACACTGCACATGTTTTCTTCAATGTGAGGATGATTCGTCTCTTCCAACAAATCAATACGCCTCTCTCCCCACTAAAACGCAGTGCACTGTTGGAATTGTGTCTACTGGACAAGCCGATCACACAAACACTTTTCTATGAAAATGTGCTAGATATTTTACTTAAAAGTAGAGCAAGTATATGCTCGGTTTGGAAAACAGAAAAACCTGTGATATTTAAGGTTGTTATAATTATTTTCCCCAAGGTAATGCCAAATCCGTCTCGTAAATTGACACTATGAAATATATTTATAAAAATTGAAAAAAGATAAAGACCTATAAAAAATTTTCACTTTAGTTAATAAATACACTGGCTGACAAAAAAAGTGAAGCACCCAGAAGGAGTGGTTGAAAGTGAATGAAACGACATATGACGAAAGAACATGTGATTTTATTGTACTGATTACAATATGGGATGAAACAGACAACGCCGTTGACAGTGCAGGTGGAATGTTGGCGCCAGGTCAGCAGGGTGAGGCACCCCCTCTGGCCCCAATGCATGCCTTTATGCGGTTCGAAACGGTGTTAAACAGCCTTTGCATCCTCTCCTGAGACAAATCAGTCCACAGTTGTTGCAGCTGTCCCTCCAGATCCCGCAGGTTGGTACTGGGACGGAGTCGCCTTCCAATGTTATCCCACACGTGTTCAATGATGAAGAGGTCCGGGGATCTTGCTGGCCACGGGAGGACCTCAACTTGCTATAGGCACTCCATAGACATACGTGCTGCGTGTGGGCGTGCGTTATCTTTTTGTTACAATATCCCAGGGTGCTGTGCCAGAAGGGGTAGGACATGCGGACGCAGAATGTCTGTGACGTATCGCTGTGCCATCAAAGTCTGCCGAAGCCATATTAGAGGTGACCTGAACGCATATCCGATGCCAGGAGTTATGCCTGACTGCCTCTCCACAATATGGGAGGGTTGTGCCCTCTGCCCTCGACGCCGCCATACGCGAACACGATGGTCTTCGGAGGTCATCACTAAACATGATGCGACGCCATTCGTCCTCTGTCCATGCCTCCCGGGCAAGGCACCACTCTAAACGCAGGCGTTGGTGTTGTGATGCTAATGGCAACCGACCCATGGGGCGGTAGGACCCTACTCCGGCCGATGCGAGTCTCCAGTACATGATCACGGATGGCGGGTGCCGATGCCATGGAATTCCTCCATGCTTGGAGCACCCTTGAGGTGGTATTTGTTGGTCGACCCGAACCTACACGACGTGCATGGGTGCCCTCATGTAACCATTGATTCCACCATCGGGCCACTGTGACATCTGAATGGCCCACATGCCTGGCAATTGCACGATACGACCAACCAGGCTCATGCAGTCCCACAATGCTGCCTCTTTTCAAATACTGTCAATTGGTAGATAGGATGTCTAACGCATCTACGAGGTATCGCGGGCGCTTTGTACAGTACAGTAATTCTCTCTGAACGTCTTGCGTAACTGTCGGACTCACAGCAGTTGACTGGTAACAACTTATCAACAACATGGCGGTGACATCACGAATGCACTCTGGTGAGTGTTCTAGACATTACAGATCCTTGTGAATCTAATCGTTTACTCACACATCATTGGTATGCATGTGTATCGAAATAGGATAATATTGGACCACTCCTCCTTTTTTGTTTCTCATTTTTAACAATGGCCTGTATAAACTTTCAGAATATTCCAGGGACCAAAACAAACAGAAATTGTCATCGAAAACGCTTCTTTCTAGAATTATAACGGTTTGAAGGGGTACTGCAGTAGACAAAGTTTACGTTAAAGCGTATAGGAGTTGCAAACGGTGTGATTTACTTGAAGGTATATCATGGCAAATGCTATAGCAAAGGCTCAAAATAGCCTCCGGTTTTTTGAACTGTCGGAACTTTTCTTCTACTACAATCGGCCTCGGTGGCTCAGTGGTTGCGTGACCGCCTCTGATGCCCGAGGACGCGGGTTCGACCCCCGGCCGAGGACGACGAGGATTTTTTCAGGGGGAAAATCTTGAGATCACGCACTTTCTTCGGAAGGGAAGTAAAGCCGTTAGTCCCGTGTAGTTGTTTGCCGGCTGCACGTTAAAGAACCCTTGCGAGGCAAAATTTGCGGTTGAAAAGGACGTTAATACCAACAAACCAAAAAAATCTACTACAAGATCATTAAAAATGGAAATTGTTTCGGTCTTTAACCATCATAAGCTATTTCCTTTATCATAGGTACACAGAGACCGAAATGCGTTCAATTTGTAGTGAAAAATTTTACTGCATACTCGAACCCATTGATTTCTCAACAAGAATCCATACATTTTATGCAATCCTTTAAATTCGTAAGAAAGGTGAGTAAAGACAGAAAAACTGAAAAATTACAAAATCGCATCTATAAATCATAGTCTTTTTTTTATTAATTTCAATCCATAAAGGATGCTTCAAAATGATACGCAATTAAAAATAACTCAGTGACAGTGATATGTAGGATTTTCCAATGACAACGAATGTTCTTCAGGAAGAATCCTATTTGTTAGCTTTGTTAGCAATTCTAATTAGCCCGGGTCCCTTTTTTCGGTTTTTTTTTGGCATTAATTTTTTTTTTACATAAAGGAAGTTGAGGTTGGAGACTAAAAATATAGCTATCAATAAATCATCATTCGAATACTTAATTTAAAATTCCCTTTCATTCCGTTCCCGGTTGAAAGAAGTCAAACGGAGTAATCGTCGTCGACCCAAATGAAATCGTTCATTTTGATTGTCTTTCTTCGCTCTCGTTTTTTAATTCCTCTTCTTAAATTTTCATTCTTAAGCGATTTTTAAAGGTTGTTAAAAATTAAATCTCATTTATATTCTTTTTTAAATATTAACTTCGATAAAAAAAAAGAAACCAGGAAAGTTGTTGTTACAGAATTCATTAAATGTCTTCATTCTCATCCATTTCATTCATTTTTATTGAAATGAAACAGTGAAGTGCCTTTTTAATTAGAAAAGGAAATGGATTTATGAGATTCCTTCATCGGGGAATTATTCTAACGTATTTGATCTGTTTGATCTCATTAAAGTTATAAATGGATGATTTAGGTTCTATTGCATTTCGATTTTTTACATCGACTTCTTTATGTTATTTCAGCTCATCCTTTCTCCAATAAATGTTTTCGAATTGTATTATTAGATTGGTTACCTTCGAAAATTAAATTAAGTCGCATCAAAAATGTTTGCAATGAAAACGAAAAGCTCTATAAAAGAAATAAAATTGATTTTTTCCTTCTAATAATGACGTGCATTCTAATAAGCTTAATACGCTGCCTGGCCAAAAAAAAGTCACCATATAAATACTAAGGAGCCAATTACAGGCCTACTACTGCAGTCATGTGCGAATTTGCGAGGGTAATACTTGCTTTAATTTGTTCTGCACTAGTTTATTACTTCATTTGTTGGAAGAAAGATATCTGTGGATACAGCACCTGGTCACGGAAAAGATGTTGCCGACTTTCAGAAGGGACAAATTGTTGGCCTATTCCATCTAGAGAAAACAACAAAGATATTACTAGAATTGGCGTAAGAACTGTTCAAGGCACTATCAAGCTTGGAAAGAAAGACAGAAATAACTGCGGTAGGTAAAAAAATTCTCAATAATTGTGACCGGAGGTCATTAAGATGCATGGAGAAGGTAAACCGAATAGATTCCACATTAGAACTAACGGAGAAGTTTAACAAGGGAGTCAAAAGCATATTCAAATGTACATTCGGATGCAAAAAGGTTTTTACCTGCTCCGTAGGAATGAGCTTACCGGATGTTGATCAGTTACAAAATCAGGTAATTTTACTGAGAGTCAAGGCACATTAGACTGGACCTGTCTCTTCTGAATGAAAATAGGGTAGCAAGTCACGGAAAAGATGTTGCCTGGGATGTGCTATTCACGTGCTCAACTATGACTTAAGTCTAAAACTTTTTGCACACGACTGTACAATGCGACAGAAACTTAAGGAATGGGACTAAGAAGCTCCTCTGCCAAGAGATCCGCTTGTCAGTCAGACCCATAGGAAATAAGATTTATGGATTATGGAAAGCCTGTCAGACAGTAGATGTTACTAAAGTACCCAACTGACTCTTTCGTTATATTAGAATAACAATGCGGCAGCCTTATAAGAATATCTTACAGAGAATAATATACAACACACTCTTGTCGGTTTATGTAGCTCTTTAAGCCCTTCATGATATTGAAAATTAATGTATCACTAGGCAAAGTTGAATTTAAATGAGTTGCTTATAAATTCTGCAGATGACTAATTTATGAAGAAGAATACGATCGAAAAATCTTAACTTTGGAGAGGATATGGAAATTTAATCTGTTTTCACCCTTAATTTCCTCGAGTAGTGGGCTGACTTTGATTGATTTTAGCAGCAGCTCATTAAAGATAGGGCCAGTTTATCTATTTACACTTTATATTGACAATTACATTGACACAGCCACTGATCCTGTTTAATTTCTTTTACGTTGGATAAAATGCAAATACGTCGACGCCTTTTATCTGCATAATGGTTCGCTGGTGTCCGAACAAAGAGTCCAACAGCCTTGTGATGGGTTGGAAAACGTTCGACTCAGCTTCATCTGGTTAAGCAAATTTGAACTCGTCTTCGTGGGGCCGACGCATTACAAACCTCTAACTTTACATTTTTAGAGCGTGCGGAGAGGGGTAACGTGTTAGAGGTTTCGAGTTCGGTTCACATTTGGATTTGTAAAGTAAAACCACAGCCCCGTGTTCTCACCATTGTCATTATACCGCCTGGACGAAACCACCGCCTCAAACGAGAGGCCTTATATCACTTAGAAGTGAGTTCGGTATATTTTGTGGCATCTTTGTATCTCAATTTGGCTATTTCTACGTTTGAAAAAGAAAATCGATAATGTTTATGGAGCTTCTCTTTACATGCGTTTATATTTGACGTCATCAGGACGATATCATATTGATTTCATACAGATAATTTTCTATGTTTACTGATTACCGGTAGATGTATTATTTGTTAAGCATTTTACATGGAATAAAAATTGAAATAAATATACTAGGGAAAAAAGTAGCAAAACAGTAGGCTAATAATGGCAACCAAAAATAAGTTAAAAGCCTTCTTTCAAGTTTAAGCACTTTGTGTGTCAAAGAGACAAAATTTATTGATTTTTGCCGTTTCATAGGGAATTTCTCTAGAAGAAATTGACGAAATTGTAAGAAAATGACGAATCTTCAACTAAAATCATAGTTTGGATCGAAATTTGTCTGCTGATATTGAGAGACAGTGTAACCGACGTCAAAAACATCGTCTGAGAGTCGTGGTCTGGGAAAACAGAGAAAACATAAGTTTAAAGTGGAGATGAAATGACGAGAGTCTGTATAGCACTGGCAACTTCACGTAAAATACGAGTACATTTATAACGAATAATAGCAAAGATAGGATTGAGTTGAAATATATCTTCGATAAAAGGAAAAAAAAACTGCGTACCACATAAGTATAAATAGAAAATCCGATTTGTTTTTATTATAATAAGCTTTTATTAACTTTGCTGTGTTAGTTTGTTTAGGTCAAATCTTGTAATCAATATTAAACCAACTTTCCGACAAGCTAGGGAGCTGCAATTTGACACACTTATGCAGAATCGATGACAATTTATGATAAAGAAAAAAATTTTCAAATCGGTTCATTGGTTCGTGTTCTAATGGAACTAACTCATTACTACGAATTGATTGTTGTAACAATTGGACATTTCGTTATGGCGAGAGTAAATGTATCTATTGTTTATTGTTGCAAAATTAAGCTGTATTGTTGCCACTAAATAAAACATTATAAAAGCTTGGTTTGATAAAACCTTTTTTCCTCTTAACTTGTCACACTGGGCCTTCATTCTTTACGGAATATTTCAATTTGGATCACTGTTTCGCTTATTTAATTTAGAATCTTTCTAAGGCGTTTCATATACAAACTACACTGAGTTGCCACTTTATTAGGTACAACATCTCACAAAATATGCAAATTGAGTAACTTCATTATTTCCATGTCACATGATCACAAATTACGGTATAACTATAATGAAGCAACTTTTCTACTGTTAGTTATGCGTGTAACCATAGCATAAAGGGGGGAAACCAGTGACTTGACGGACTTCATGGTGGTAGGTATAAGACGGACTGCAATGAGCATTTCAGAAACTGTGATTCTCCTGAATTTATCACGTATCACATTTTCAAGGATATATCGAGAGTGGGTTAAGGAACATAGAATATGTAGCCATCCTTGACAGAAAACCCTTCTGATGAAAGAGGCCAGAGGAGAATGTCTAGACTTGGCCGCGAAAACATAATGGCAAAGTCGCTCAAATTACTGCGTTACGCACTCTGTACAAGGTGTTTTATTCCCAAATACAAGAGCGCCAGGAAAGATCCAGCGTTCATATATACTGCAATACTAATTTGCAGACTTCAATTACCAGCCAAGGACTATGTTAGACTTTAAAATATTTATTGAAGGGGTTTGCCAAAACGGAGTATCTTTCCCACTTAAAACTACAATAACACAGTAAGCCATTTTGTCTTCATTGCCGCTTCTCCAAGTACACGCAGGTATTCAAGGGTTGCCATTCCTTACCTTAAACATCATTAAACAGCATACATAACCATTGTTGTAGATCAAGTTCACCCCTTCATGCTCGCCGTTTACCTCCACGCAGATAACTCCCTCCAGCATGATAATACTCCAACACACAGTACTACAATCATTATGGATTAGTTCCAGGAACATGACAGCGAATTCTCCTTGATGCAGTGGCCGGCTCAATCCCCAGATCTCAACCCCAGTGAACATTTTTGGGATAAGCTGGAAAGGACCGTTCGCTCCTTGCCTACACCTCACAGTCTCCGGGGACTGCATGAGCCAACATTCCTGTTGAACGTTTCAGCATCTTGTTGAATCCATGCCCAAATGAATACAGACGGTTTTGAGGGCTAATGGAGGTTCAACACGCTATTAGACAGGTGTACCTAACAAAGTGGCAGCAGCTCAGTGCAACTCTAATCAGGTTTCAAAGATAACTGTTGAAGGTGTTTGCTAAAACTCAATGTTACCCATCAGGTCTATCCATTTATACACTTTACTCTTCTGGAGATGGCATTTTTATTAATAGGATGACGCATCATGCCTTCCATATCTAAAAATTGACAGGGATTGCGTGAGCCACATTTTTATTGGATGAAGCAGAATATTATCACAATGTTTCAACACCTTATAGAGTCAATGGCATGACGCATTTAAGCTGTATTGAATGTAAAAATGTGGTCTTGCAGAAATAGTCTTAGGCCGAGGAAAAGTCAATAATTTATTAAGATCTCAGGCTTTCCTGGCTTCATTATCTGATACTTGATATCTAGCCTAATCTTAACAATGATGTCACTTAAGTTGAATGTGGTAAAAAATTGTTGCATATGCGATTCTTATGATGGTATCACATTGGAATTCGTGAGCAATATGAATCACAGACGAGTCAAGTAAGGCATATTTCTATTTATATTAATTGGAACTCGTATCTTATGCATCGTAGGCATGTAAATTAGGACAGGTGACATTATTTTTGGTTAGGTGTCCGGAAACTTTGATCAGATAGTGTATTGGTTGCAATTGGTTTGGGTGCTATATTATATTCGTGGTTTGATATATTTCCTATTGTCTTTAGAATTTATTTCTTATTTTCATTTTTAAAAAAGTTATTATTATCATTATTGCTCTTTCATTTGAAATTTCGAAAACAACAATCCTTTGTTCTTTTATCAAATAGAAAATGTTTGAAATTTTTCAAGTAATTATGAATAGCGCTGTTTATCCAATGCAATGTTTCAGTAAATAATTGCCTTTTATAGTGTTTAAACTATAAACAGCACATATGAAGTTCCTTTCAATGCTCATTTGCATTGGATCTAGATAAATACCATTATTTGAAATTTGTTTATTTTGCAAGGTCCGAAATAGCACTTATATTTGCTCCTTATCAGTTAAAATATTGAGTTTAGAGCTTAAGTATTGACTGGAGCGTAAAAATATCAATAGTTTACAGGAATTAGAAATAAGTTATTTGATTGAAAATATGCAAATACCTTCTTTAGAAATGAGTTCAAAAATGAGTAAATGAATCACTGGGTAACTACAAAGGGTTGTTAGGGATCTATGGTAACAATTAGCATATTTAAATGTAGCGCGCGCGTACGTTTCGTGTGAGTATCACGTAGAGTATTGTTAGGGTAGGTATTAAATATTAGTATTCGAAGAGCGAGTTAAAAACATTGAGTTATGACACCGAAAATGGCAGGTCTTGGAAGGGCTACATAACAGCCCTTTCGGACGTCAAATTCAGCAATACCAAAATTATGAAAGCATGCAATAAGCGAGGCTTCGTAGTTTCCAAGAAAGGGATATCAAATGTATTAAATAACACTGTTAATACCTTTATTACACCGGAAGATAAGACGGTCAATGCCATTCTTGAAGAAGCTTGTGAGTTGCCGATCCACATATTTATCTTGCTACCTTCGATTGATGCAAACCGATGTCCACGAATGTCTGTTTGTCGATTTCCACAAATATTTGGACACAACCAATACAAAGCGCTATGAAACAAATTTGCAAAAAAAGGCGCGTCATAAAATCAGTTCGTTGGGAATGCCTTCGAAAATAACTTCGTCTATACACACTGTCAACTTAGTGAGGTAAACGCTTCAAGCATTTGGTTAGAAACTTCTTCAACATTTCTATAGACCAAATCTTCCTATGCGATTTCCACATTTTTGAGCAGCTGAAGAGAAATTCTTCGAGGCATTGTTTCTACAAGGTTGTGCAGTCTTTCAGTCTCGAGTTTCGTCCAATATTGCAGCATTTTCCCCCTAGATCTCATGTGGATGACGGAAGAATTGCTCCACCTCGTTGACTCTTCTCTAGTATATCCCAAAGATTTTCAATAGGGTTAAGTTCTGGGCTCTGTGGTGATCAATCCATTTGGAAAAATGATCTTTCATGCTCTTCGAACCACTCCTTGATAATTCGCGCTCGGTGAATCTTTGCCTTGTCATCCTGGTATATGCCTGTGCCGCCAGGGAAGAAAAAATCCATTGATGGGATAGAAAAGAAAAACGAAATTAAAAAAAAATCGGATGATAGAAGGAGACAATAAAAGTTTATAATTACAAGAATTCTTTTTTTAAAAAAATTAAAAAGCAGAAAAAAAGAGCTTACATTCAAAAAAAATCTGTTAATTGAGCCTCTACTTTATTTTATAAAAAAATTGGTTTTGTATGTACCCTCTGTGTATGTTAAATTAACCAAAATCTCAACCACAGTATAAGAAATAAAGCTGTAGTGGTCTCAACTTGGTCATTCAAAAGATTTAAGTAATCAGTTGACTTCATTTTGTTGCCGTATAAGGCTGCTGAGCCTTGACCAGACAAGTTGAAGCAACCCCAGAACAAAACACTTCCACCACAGAATTTACAGTGGGTACTTGGCATGAGGGGTCCATACCTTCATCTGGTTCCCTCCTGATCCTAATTCGCCCATCGCTCCGGAACAGAGAAAATCTTGGCTCATCGGATCACACGACCCTTTTCCACTGTTCTACACTTCAATCTTTATGGTCCCTTGCAAACTGCAGTCGTTTTTTCCGGTTAATCTCACTGACAAGTGGTTTCCTTATTGCCACGTAACTATTCAGTCCCATTCCTTTCAGATCAGGTCGCATTGTGCGGCTGGAAATGTTTTTACTTTCATTTTTAAACATTGCTGTGAGTTCTGCTGTTGATTTTTACTTCCTTGTACGAAGTAAAGGAAATATTGTAATCGCGAAAAATTTCGGTTTTCAGTTTTCAAGGGAAATATACATTTTGAGCATCCCTGATTCCATTTTGACATGTTTCGTCGTGACATCTGTACGTACGTACGTGTGTACGTAAGTGTGTGATGTATGTGTATAGCTCGCATTTCTCAAAAACAATTAGGCGTAGAATATTGAAATCTTATATTTAGGACTGTTGTAACATGTAGTTGGGCACCTCGCATTTTGGTTGCAATCGGCTGGGCCAAACATGCATTTTGGCCGTTTCACCAAATTTGATTGCTTGGAGCAGTTTGTGACCTCAGATTTGACTGTTTGACGTCAGAGTTAATAGTACTCTATTTGGAGAACAAAATTTGAAGTTCCCAAACGGCTGTCAAAATTTGTATCAGTATTTGGAATTTTTAGACAACAAAGAGAGACGGAAATTTGTGTGTCAAGAATAAAAATGTGAATTTTTTCCTAAAAAAGCATTCAATAAAGTATCGTACAAGGAAGTATTGTGCTGCCCACTACAGATTTTTTTATGATTACACTTCACCAGCCGTTTCAGAGATCTTCGGTCAAGATCAGTCAAAATTTTCTTTTGGTCACATTTACTCCGCGAAGTTGAAGAATTAATTGCCACTGTCTTTCCAGGTTTTTATAATGCGCTGGACAGTTCTTAACCCGACTTCAGTAATTTCAACAATACCCTTTGTTGATTTTTTGGCTTGATGCAGACAACAATTTGGACCTTTCGAAACGCATTGACTTGCCGGTGCTGCAAATTTATTAAGGAATGCATGTAATATTATCTCTAAACAAATGCTTAAGAGGATTTGGATAAAATTAAAATGAGCAAATATTTTTTAAAATAAAATTTAATATTACGCATAAAAAAAATCTTCATGAAGAATCTAACGCTATTTTATTTATTCATTCATGTGTTTCCTAAATTAAATTAACTTTAATGTCGCTTTTTCAAATATTTTTCATTTACTAAATTTTGCATGTTTCACTGCCGATTTTTTTATTCAAACAGAAATTTAAAGTTTATGAATTATTCATTATTATTTCATAAAACATCTTCTTCGTTTTGAAACTTCTTACTTCATCAACTTCTTTGCCTTTTTTAAGATATCTGAAAATTTGCTAATGAAGTTAGTTATAATGAGCATCATCTCCTTTTTTATTTTTTTCTATAAAAATTATTGTTAAATATGCACGTTACACTGTTAGCCGAAATCGTTCGTACACAAAAGCACAAATTTAAAAAATTTTTAAAACTGCCAGCCCAAAGGAGTGTAGTTAATTAGAGAATCGATTGCCTTTTACATATTTTAATTAGAAAATACTTTTCATCTTATATGTTTAATGTTTTATTTAAAACTATTCCCTTAAGCGTTTATCTCTTATCCTTTCTTTATTAAAATCTGGGGTAGACAGTGTTAATTCGCGTCTGTTAATTAACTAGTACTTTGAAAAATGGCTGGCTTAATGCAAGCTGACTTATTGACAGAAAGCTCCTCTTTAAAAGTAATTGCTTCGTTCCGGGAACAAAGGAGGCTATTAAAGGGTAAATGTACTTCTTCCTTTATTTAATAAAACTTAATTCAAATTTGCAGCAAAGAAGTTTATGCTCTGTAAATATTTCGAAAAGTAATTTCATCACACGTAGAAATTTGGAAAGTGTGCCTTTGCCAACGGCGAGCGCGACTTCCTATTCTTTAACATAAGAAAACGACTTTAAAACGTTCTCACAAGCCTATTTCGAGAGATAACAGAAAATGAATAAAAATGTAGCAGCGTTTAGCTTTTCTGTTCCTAACGGTGTAACACTCTGTATACTCTATATTCGCTATGAAAATTAGAATTTATCAGCTTTGTCTAAATGTTTTTGTTAACTTTAAGCTTAATAGCATCGTCGTCTAAGGTGAATAGCTCCACACTATAATCAAAAGGAATTTATTTAGTACCACAGACGCAAGCAGTCACACAGTATAACATTCTAAGAGAAAGAAAGAATCTTGTTTAAAATCATACGGCAATAATCAGGCCAGAAATGAAAAGTATTGAAAACTATTTGCTATTGCGAGGCGTGATGTTTTAAATTTAAATTACATTTTCAATTAGTATATCATGTTACTCAGCAGAGGACCTCCCGAAAATGTCAAGCAGCATGACGACATCGATGGAATTTATTATTTATTATATTCCTTCAAGTTTCACTTCAAGTTGTGCTATTAAGCTAAAATTTTTATTTAAAATTTGCCATCTTTCAACTTTTATTATATCCTGATGAAAGAAATAATAAAGCAATAAAGCCGAAACCGACTGATATTAAACCATTACAATGTACTGGAAAGCCTCTGTTCATTACAGTAAATAAGTGAAAAGTCTGTTACTCCCCCCCCCCCCCTCCTATCTTGGATACAAACTTCGATATGTAAATTCCACTAAAGGCAATGAATATGAAGTTTAGGCTGACCTTTCTGATGGTACTCTCAGATTGATTTCAACTATGCAAATTATGAAAATGCAAATCGTATCTTCTAAACCTTAAGAAATAGACAAAATTTTCCAATTACAAAGTGGCTTAACATCAAATTCCGAAAAAAGGTTTTCCAAAATCTGATTAACGGATTAACAAAAATCGCCTTGCAACTTCTGTAGTTGGACAAAACGCCTTCCGGTCTTCTACGATTTGTAGCGTACAAACAGTCATGTGATAGTATTATGTTTCCACATCACCATTGCATAATTCTGCACCTAATTTCACAGATGTCATTACATCAACAAAGATGGCCGGTGTTATTGATCTGTATGCTTCTTAATCCGTCGTTGTAGATCCTTGAGGTAGCGGCATAAGATTTTATGAGCCAGTGCACGGGTCCTCCTAGACAAACCGGAACTTGGAAAAGTTTTTGTTTTGTTTTGTTTTGTCCAGAGTTTGATACAGAACAAGTGAATAATTGGAAATTTATATCTATATCTTAAAATTTAGAAATTAGGATTTGCATTTGTCCTAATTTGCATAGTTGAAATTAATCTGAGTGTATCATCAGAAAGTTCACCTTCAAGTTCCTATTTATTGCCTTTATACACTGAGCGGCCAATTTATTATGACCACCCCCTCAGTCCTTCGTTGGGCCATCTTTTGTGTTTAATACTTCGTCAGTTCTTCTTGGCATGGACTCCATGAGATGTTGATAGGTGGTTTCTGCCTTAATTTGCCTCACTGTATCCCTTCTGTTGTCTTTTACAATTCTAGACACTTTCTGTTCTGCCCGAGCATTCACTAGTTCCACGTTGAGACCCAGTTTTTTGGGTTACAGTCCAGTCTTTAAACACTTTAACAACAGCTGCTCTTGAACATTTCACATATGTGTCGGTTTTCCTGATTCTCGCTTCATGGTTCCAAGCTCCTACAATTATCCCACGTACTAAGTCTGTGAAATCGTGTTGTTACCGTATCTTCACAAATAAATTACTTCTACTACCATTGTAAGCACTAAGTTTTTTTTTAGATCAGTCTGGCCCTCTAGTGAGAAAGGAGTGACGCCGTAGCTAATTTGCTTTAAACTGTGAGGTTGTCATAATAAATTGGCCATTCAGTGTTTTTCTACGATTGTATCCAAGATAGGAAGGGAGTAACAGATTTTTGACTCGCCCTGTATAACCGAAAAGAATCTAAACGAGATTTTATCCTTTACCTCAAGTTTGTTACGATTTTTTCTAAGGAAGGAGTTCATTATTATTATTAATACAAAATAAACTGTCATTTGAACATGTTCAAATTCGGTTTATTAGAATTTTCAGTAGAATGGTCACTATTGCAACTGTACAGAACGCACTGTTTAGCTAAAGATTAGTGCTCCTCGTTTACATAACCAAATTCGGTGTGTTTTAGTTGTTTTGAGGAGCAAATTCAGAAAGTTTTTAAAAAGTTGTAGCATAGGGATAGACGCCTCTTTAATCAGTCTGTTTTGGTCTTCAGTTGAAAACATTCATTATGAGTTTGTTTTTTTTAAATAATTTGAAATTTTGTGATCATTATTTGAGATGTAAAAAACTAGTCCTCAGTGATTATATTAATTAAGTAAAGTTAGCTCAGTGATGTTGCTTTATAAACCCTCAAGATAGGAAAAAATAGAAAGGGGCTTAGTACAAACGATGGAAGACAATTAAGAATTGGTTTGCATTATAATGACCTCCTTAGAGGAGTTCATATATGCCATACAGAATTATTTTATTTATTTATGTATATGGTTTTTATTAATTTTTTCCTTTCCCGCTCTGTGTGCGCAATCTCTTTCCTCACCGACCATTGTCGCATGATGTATAGCTTTAAGGAAGGGCGTTTTATGAAACGAATAATCAATGCCTTCGGCGGAAGAGCTCTCATTAATCACGGCAGCAGCCACTATTGGAACGGAAGAACAATTTCGTTAATGATGAATGAGATCAATTTTGAACCACATCCCTTCTCTCTCTCTCTTCGTGTCGGTTTCTTCTTCTTCTCGTTGGATTTGTTGAGAAGTTTTCCTCAAGAAGTTTGATAGCAATTAGCAGCTTCTCTCGGCTTTGATGGATCGGCGAGACAATCGACCTTGCACTCCAACTTAAGTTTTGTCATCAATCACATCATCAGATATAGGGAGGCGTGAGAAGGGAATGACTATTTTCTTTTGTAAAATGTGACTTCGGGTGAGTGAGCGTGTGAGATCCGTCCCGTCGATGGAAAAAAAAAATTAAGAAAGAAAAAAGATATTGCAAATGAAATCGTGTTGTCATTCCTTTTTGCTTTATTTCTCCCTCACTCTCCGTACCGTGATATGCGTGATTTTTAATTCTAAATGAATAGATAGACTAATTGACCGGATAGGTTCACGCTCTCTTATCAGCTGGAATGATATATAAGTGATGAGCAATCCCCGTCTCTCGGTTCCAGTTTCATTTGCGTTAAGAAAACACAAGGCTTAACAGTTGGATACATTTTTCACACTTCGCTAATGGGCTTTAAGAGTCGTTTAATTTGCAGTCGAAATTTATGAAGTATAAATCAGTGGGATAATTACTTGAGACCCCCGTTCTTCGTTGAGACTGGGGCTCTCTTTGTTCGGTTCTCGCTCGCTCGTTCGCTCGTTCGTCTTTTCGCCTCCGGGATTGCGGTGGAGGTTTTGCCGCGACAACGCATCCAATGTCTGAGAGCCTTGTCATTCGGGGACATTGACCTAATTTAGGAACCATTTATCGGATCCACTTCTCTTCGTTTCCATCTCGGTTAACTCATTGATTGTGAAGTGTTGACTAACGCCCCCTCACGAACGAGACAAATGCGCATGCGTCTCTTTTATTTCGATGCGGGAAGAGGGAAAACCTCTGAAAACTCTTCACAGGAAGAAGAAAGGGTGGAAAAAAAATAAGGAGAAAAAGGAATATGGGGAACTATTCATAATGAAATTCCTCAGAGAAGATCGTGTGGTGACAATGAGACGAGTTTTCTGGGAAAATAAAAAATTTTAAAGTAAATTACGAATCGGTCTATTTAGGAAAACGCGTAATTAAATCCGTTTGAGACAATTTTTTTGGACATCAAGTTTCTTTCCTGAAGAAAGAGGTTTACACAGGCCCTCACAACCTAAACGGAGATTCTTCACACTTAGAAATTAAAAACTAAAACTTTAGAAAGTCTTTTTTTTGGGAGTTTTATATTTAAATTAAAGACATTTCATCCTTAATTTTAATCTGCGGAAAGTTGCTTTTTTTTTCTTTCGCCGCACTCTTTTGCTTACCGTGCCTTAAGGCATACGTACGTCGGTATGTAAGAAGCACAAGACGAAGGCATTTTGCTCTTCAACTATTGAAAGCATTTTGGGGTAATTAAACTGGCGCCCTTGTCGAGTGTAATAAAGCTTAATGGTTTCTTTAATTAAGTTTGCAAACTTTGGAGATGCATTAAAATTTTAGATTAAAAATATTATTTACATATTCATTACTAATAATTCATTACTCTAATAGAAATAAATAATTTTTCGCATTTTCTAAACGAAAGCGACTATATTAAATTAGCCTCTTTAGAGAGGATGAGCATTCATCGTCATTTTCAGGAATTAGTTAATTATTATCAACGATATTTACATAATCTTATTATGAACATTAATTTTAATTAATTTAATATTAAAAACATTAACATTCTTAGTTTCCTGTGGAATTAGGTGTATGTCATCTTACTATATTTCAGGCCTTTCTGCAGTTAGGTATAAAAAGGTTTAATAACAATAATGAGCTCGACAAATCTCTAAGTAAAATTAATTTATTGGAGTTAACTAACTAGAGCATTCGTCACCAAAACAAAATGAAATATTTAGAATAATATTACTGATGCTCTTAAAATCTCTGGAATGAGCTGGAGTAAAATCGCGAAAAAGGTCAAGGTAACAGCTGGTCTAGCCAGCTGAACTAATTCTTCTGAACTATTAAAAATTTTCTTGAGGTGTTTCCTTAGAAGCTCGATTGGATTTGAAGTCCGGGGAATTTTGGGGCCAGGGAAGTACAGTGAAGTCTTCCTCGTGCTCTTCTACCTATACAGGGTGATTCAGAAAGGTAGGTCAAGAATGAAATACCATGTACAGTTTGTAGCGGGGAGCAATATTTTTCCTATAACATGGGTCCGGAAATGCATCCTTACAGAGATAATGCAACTTGTACGATGTAGGAATGGATGTGCATTACCCGGACGGCAATGGTAGGGTCCATGTAAATTAGGATCTAAACATGTAAATTGTTCGTGTTCTCCTTTAAAAGAGAGGAAACGAAACATGTAACTCCATTGTCGCACAATGGATCACTTGACTAATGCGGAGCTGGCGGACATGCATCTCTCTACGGCGAGGTACAGGATAATGCTACTGAAGCGGAAAGGATTTACCAACAAGCGTGTGATTCTCCGGACATCTTCACCAGAGTTAACGAGAATCTCGTCCGCAGACTAAACACTTGCATCGAGGCTCAGGGTCGGCATTTTGAATACCTACTGTAATGTCATTCCTACCTCGTACAAGTTGCATTATCTCTGTAAAGATGCATTTCCGAACCCATGTTTATAGGAAAAATTTTGTTCCCCGCTACAAACTGTACATGGTATTTCATTCTTGACTACCTTTCTGAATCACCCTGTATATTTCCAGTTGTATGAGATATCGCTTTGTCATGCTGGAAGATGCTATCATGCCCAGGAAAAACAATGTCCATGTAGGATGTACATGATCATCAAGGATTGATACGTACGTAAACCGATTCATATTGCCATTCACAATGATGGGTGCACCCAGAGAATGCTACGAAAACATTCCCCAGACCATAATGCTGCCTCCGCCAGCTTGTTGCCGTGCACAAATGGTTGAAAGGCGTTTGTTTCCTGATGTTTCTCGCCGTATACGCCAACCTCCATCCATCCGATGGAGCAAAAAACCCGATTCACCTGAGAAGGCAACCTTTTGCTAATCAGTGGGACACACTTACAGTGGCTCCCTGGTTCGTTTGGGCATTAATTTGTTCCACTGTACCAGGTCGATTTGCCCGATCCCACCGCCGCAGCCGCCGTTCCCCTCTTTCATCTATGACTCGTGGAGCACCACAATAGTGACATTTTGCCATGCGCGGTACACTTTTACCACACCAGCACGCGAACAGTTCACAAACCCTGCAGTTTCTGAAATGCTGCCACCTCTTGGCCCGAAAGCCAATAAACATTCCTTTTTGTTCGTCTGATACATCGTTCCGTTTCTGGAGAAAAGCAATTGAAATGTTTTTCGAATGTCCACAACACTCATGTCATTTATTGTTTTATTTATTTAGTGCCTTCTGCGATTGGTTATTTAGCCCTGACATCACAAATAGGAGATGTTCGCAATTTCAAAGTTATTGATTTTGGATAAATGATCCTAACCAAATAGCAAGTGAAACCATCCATCTGACACTCTGTCCATCTATCTCTAAATACGAGGGTAAGTAAGAGTACAACTAAGTCATTTTCCAAATGGATATAGAAATAAAACAGATAAGAGTACTGATTTGAAAACTACTTTTATTTCTCCACATAATTTTCCGGTACGATGAGGCACTTATCTTATCGTTTCACAAGGTCCTCAAAACCAACACCATTAAATTCTATGGCCTGCTGTCTGAACCGGCGGTGATTTCCCTTTATACAGCTTTAGCGTCAGAACAGTGTTCACCCGAAAGATGATGTTTAAGAGGGCCGAATGTCATTACGAAGTTTTATGAGGATGTTACATAGGTGCTGACTCCTAGGTGCTGGAATGCGATAAGCAGTATGATGCCCTCATGATCCCAAAAGACTGTGAGCATCACTTTTTCTTCGCAGGGGACCTAGGATCATCACTTTTTCCACCGCATATATGAATATTCTTGGCTTCTAAAACATTTGCCCACAAAAATCGCACAACAGAGCGCTGCTCGGTGTTCATGTACATAGGGAAACCCTAACTTACAACTGCTGTTTCGCTTCTGTAAACATCGCTTGTCGCGTATCGATTGTTATCAGTCTCCACCTGAATAACGCTGTCATTTAGAGGCGATAGCTTCAGGCGCCTCTTTTAAACATGCGGTACTCTACCTCAATTTTTAACTTACGTATTGACTTACCATCGTAAAAAATGAAATATCCTTTTAAAATCGATGAGATCATTCAAGAATTTAAAACTGTAACTTTAAAAATGTATTGGCAGATTAGATTTATAGATTCTGAGGTTTGAGCTTTTCTGTGATTTGTGTCATGCTGAAGGAAGACTGTTTTGCAGTTGAAATGAACATCCGTGCCTAATAAACTTCTGTTGAAAAATGGCCCCACCGTTTCTGTTGCTTGAAGTCAAGCATTAACAGCCTAAAAGGTATTTATTTGTATTGATTTGATTGTACACATTGTTCCTAGTTTTTGGCGGACTCTGTATAAAACCCCCCGGCAAATATGGAATATAAACCCACATGAATACAAAACCTTACATAAAGTCATAATCATAAACACATTTTAAATATCTTATAAGAAAACTCTTAGGCGTAAACCTTATTACTTCCATTGACATAAGTTTTCCCTCCCTTCACTTGAGCTCTTTGGGCTTGACCCTCTTGTTATCTTGATTCTGGGACTTGGATTCCGGACTTGGTGCGAGATTGGCTCTTTCCAAAACAATGCTTGTAATTAATTGTAAGGTGTTCCGAGAAAATCACGAAAGGATTTTGAAAGGTGAAAATGTTCTTCCAATACAGAGTTCCGAGAATTTCTTGTCCAGATTTGTTACTGCAACTCTGTTGCTTAGATACTGAGAAAATACGAGGTTATCGTAGATGGCCAATTTCAATCCACTGTACAGTTTATTCTATTTTGGGTTGCAATAATATAAAAGTTGAAGAAGAACTGAAACACTGCCTATAGTTGCTGAAGTATAAAGTTTAATTATGTGATATTATTTCATACAGTTTTAATTTTATTCATTTCTTGGATAAATTTCGAGAATACGCTACGTACCTTCAGTTAGCGTAACAATTTCGAATTAATAATTAATTTTGATCTTTCAATCGTTGAAAGATCCACCCTAGTGCTCATTTAATTAAATATATATATAATTAAATCTATTCAAAGTGCATCATAGTGCTTTCTTACTTGTTGTTCTTGTTTTTTTTATTACTTCTTTTCTCTTTTCAGTGACTTTGTTGGAAGTCGAGTAGATGGAAGACGCTTTCTTTCGGTTCATCTGATAAGCTTGTGGTGAAGAAAGGCTTAAGGGATTCTCTGTTCGCATTCTCCCCCCCCCCTCCTTTTTTTCCTCTTTTCTCTTTTATGGAAGTGATTCTAAGCGGAGAAGTCGCTGCGGAGGAGATTTATGCGTTGTCGGGATCTTTCCGAGCAACCAATTGTGTAAAAGCCCCTTTTATGGCTCGCGGAAAACAACAAGAACGTCCTTCTTACTACATACAGACAACCACTCCCACAAAAACACATACATATAGCTAAATATTTTTTTATTTGTTGGCAAATATTTTAAAATTATGAATTAAATGATTCGGAAAGATTGAAACGATTTAACAAAAGAGTGCGTTGAGAAATTCAAACGCGTCATCACTAAATTTCAATTTTCCACTACAATCGACAAGAGCATCATTGATGAGTCATTCCATTAGCCTTGTTTTGGTTTTAAATCTTTTCCCTTGAAAATGCTTCAAGCAGATAAGTGGGAAAATTACAACGCATACTTTGCAATCGAAACACTTTTCGAAGAATTCCATTTCTGATTGACGTTTGCAACACGATGCAACACAATACAATAACATTTAACTTTAAAATTTTACATGTTATTTTATAAAAGAATATGTTAATGCGACTTCTTAGAATACTACTACCAAGTAGGCATATTCAAACATATTTTAATTTTTTATTAAGTAGCGAAAAATGAAGCTACATTGTTTTTACCGTATCCATCTGTCTCTGTTCCCATCACATTTTCAGCATTCTTTGATGTGTAAGATTGAAATTTGGTGCATAAGTTGCGATGGGCATGCCCCACTTTCCAATTTTGATTGATATGGATTGGCTTAGTGGGATTAGAATTATGGTAGGTCGGAGTTACAGGGATCCATCCGGTCCATATATGTAAGGATATACATGGTCCGTACAAACATGTAGATATGTAAAGAAGTGAAATTTGATATGCAGATTGCTTTGGACAATATTGACAAATTATGTAGTTTGTGTCGGAGTGTCCCATTGGGATGGCAGTTATAGGGTCGGTCCAAACATATCCGCGGTCACGTCATCTTTAGAAACTATTTTTCAAAAGGCATATGATATGTTATTCGATCGGAAATGATGAAAAACTAAATAATATGGATTTCTTTTCGATTTTCTAAATACTGTGTTAGAAGTTAAAAAGTGGGGTAAAAAGGAGTAAAAAATGGTTAAAGATGATTAAAAGTGTGGTGTACGTTACTCTACTTCTGAACTCTATCTTCCACATTAATCCTCCATTTTTGGGACTTAAACATTTTTAAAAATCGACATCTCGAATTTTGTGTGAGGATTAAAAGAGGAAAAAAAATACTAACCCTTGAAAAACACATTTACAATGAAAAATATAATCTTAAAGCCTCAAATTTGAATTTGAAAATGTCAATGGATTTTGCTGCACTGAAGTTTGCGACCTCTATTGCAATGCATTGAGTATGGGATGTCATGGGAAGGCTTTGGCATCATACCATGACCAGCTAGAAATCGTCAAGAATTAATACAGCATGTTGTTTGGACATGATATTTGCAAATTTTTTTTGCTTCAATGCCATCTAGAATACAAGAGTTCGTTCGTGTTAATGGTGGTCACATATCTTACTATGCTTGATTGTTTGTGAATAACACCATCATATATTTTGGTGAAGGTATAAGTACTACTTTCTGAGGTAACATCTCCAGTCCACTTGTATATAATAACAATTCACTCAGAAATGTTTAGGATGGTTATTGATTCAGTGTCGATCACGTTATAATGTAATTATTTCCGCAACCAGATTCATAGGTTAAGCAAAATCTGTGTTTGTGTGCGTTGTTATTTTTATATTAAACTAGCAGAGGAGCCGGCGTTGCCCGGGATAATTACGCTTGTAGGTAAACAGAACAACCTCAAAAAGCTAAATTAAACTCCAAATTGGTTAAATAATAACTCAATCACTACAATATAGAGCGAAGGGACTATCCATTCTAAGAAAAATCCAAAAGACAGGAATTTACCTGTTCACTGAAAATTCCATTCTAGGTGATATACCGGGACTTGATTTACCGAAAAAAATTTTTTTAAAGGCTCACAATGGATGGACCTCTCCAAGGATGCCTTCTAGTCTAAATAATTTTTTACTCACGTAATCTTACTTTAGATGTACACTTGATGTTGTTGCAATTTCCTTTCTTCTTTCGATGTCTTGAAGCAAAAATTGGCCATTCATCACTTTGTGTAGTCTAGCGGTCGCCGATTCTTCTATTTACTTGCTTACCATTTGCTCTATACAGCACGGATCTAAAGGAGTGCTTCCTCTATCGACTTCCACTCTTTCTCAATAGTCTGCTAACTCATCATCTCCAGTTACTGATCATTTTTAAAGATTTTCAAAAAATTATTAAGTTACTAAGAATTCTCTTTTCTAAGAAAAGCCTGAATAACAGGAATTCTATGCATTGAATTCTATATTGCACAAACTTTGCCTTGCATTGTTGGTCATGAGACATATATTGTTGATCCTTGCAGAGTGTTTGTGAATTGCGTGTTGATACCATTGTTGATACTTATTGTTGCAAAAATTTTGTCTTGCATTGTTGGTCATGAGATATTTCTCATTAATATGCCCTGCCATAACCATGAATATCGATTTTTTATCAATAATTATTATTTTTTCGAAATCTAAGGTAGACAGTGACCTTCCTCATGCTTTGAAGGTCGTGTATGCAAAATTTTATCAAGATCGGAATAAAACTGTAGATTTGTATAAAAAACAAACAAACAAACAAACAAACCCACAAACAAACCCACAAACAAACATCCTTCTTTATATATATAGAAAGATTTACATAAGTTATAAGCAATTTACTCGAATTGGTTTCTTTGAAGTTGTTTATTTTATTTGTAGTTTCCTTTCTCTCTATTTTTTTTAAATTATAGTCTATAATTCCTTTCTCAATCCCTCATCTAATCAGAACTGTTATACACACGCGCACATACAGAGACACAATCTTATTATGAGATTAGTAATAGGGGAATCCGCGTTTCCGTTGAAATTTCATAGCGATGCTGTCAGCTAAATTTCATGAAGGATGGAAATTGTGGTTTTGTTCTTTCTCTTCCTCCTCTTGTCGTTTTGTGTTTTATCTCATCCCCCTCCCTAAACGCAATCCTACTTTCTCATTTTTGTTGTCTTTTCTCCCCTCCCTAATCTCCTATAAATTTTCCTTTCGTTTTTGAGGTTTCTCTAGTTATTTATGCCCTCTTCTCTCTATGGAGATGAGTTCCATTTGCTCCATATCCGTTTCCGCAAAGCCCTCCTTACTCCTCCTCCTCGCTCGATGTACAATCTGTAATCAGGAACATTTACGTCTTCGCTTTGAGGGTATTTGTTTTATGATTTCAATTTCTTTGGAATGTGTCCTCTTTTTTATCTTTACAAGTTTTATCAAATGTATATTACTAAGTATACTCATTCTCTTTTGTCGAGTGTGCATTGATTTAAAACTTTCTTTGAGGGCTTGGCGATAGAACGAAGAGACAAAAATCTGGAATATTCGAAGATCTTTTAATAAAAAGGAAGAGGGGCTTCTTTCTTTTTAATATATTTATATCTTCTGGTCAAAACCCACGTCATAAGTATTTGGATATTTTATAAGATTTTAATTATCCGCCTCAATTCAATGGAGCAGCAAAACAAATATATAGGAATATGATTACTAAATTTATTAAACCACTGAAAAAATACTTTAACGGGTTGGTTGTTATGCTTGATATTTGGATATTTAAGGTTTAATATTTTGAGATAAAATCTCCTGTTCGTATAAACATACTTTTGAGCTAGGTTTTCAAAGTCCTGGAATCGCGCTTATACTCAAAGTGAAAAGTTTACTGCATAATTATTATTAATGTACTGTTTTTTTTAAGTTTCACACGTTATATTCTGTCTACACATGTTTCTGAATTCTTAAATTTTCCATTTCAAGTTTCTTGTTGTGAATTCTTCAAAAGCAAGAATCTTATTTATAAATCACATACACTGAATGATCATTTGATATTGGAGATTCCAAAAGTGTGGTACTCCATAAAATACAAAGTATTTTAATATAAATAGAAATAGAAAGCTTTCGACTCAGTGTTCACACATGCTGTAGTGAAAGCTCTGGAAGGAACGAGAATAGCCGGAAGCTATATTAGTATTCTCCAGAAGATATTTAGTAAAGCGACTGCTACCATTCGTTTGGATAAAGGAAAAGCAAAGACTAACCTTGGAAAAGGAGTAAGACAAGGAGACACCATCTCTCCAAAACACTTCACAGCAGTTTTAGAGGAAGTCTTCAAGGAACTGAACTGGACAAAAAAAGGACTTAAAATAAACGGTGAATTCCTTAACCACCTTCGTTTTGCCGATGACATCGTTATCACCAGTAGTAGTCCTGCTGAATTGGAGGAAATGTTACAAGAACTAGCAGAGCGTGTAGGACTGAAACTGAACACACACAAGACAAAAGTTATGTTCAATGCATTTGCTCCAAAACAGAAGGTCATGGCAGGCAGCATCGTGATTGAAGAAGTACAGAGCTACATTTACCTGGGACAAGAAATCACTATGGATGGCAACATTCTGAACGAAGCTAACAGACGAATTAGAAGAGCATGGAGTGCTTTTGGCAAGAATAACATTATCTTGAAAAGCAACATGCCACTTAGCTTGAAACGAAAAGTTTTCAACCAGTGTGTTTTACCAGCACTCACCTATGGAGCTGAAACTTGAACTTTATCAAGGAGGACAACATTAAGACTACAGACAACACAGAGAAGCATGGAAAGATGTATGCTGGGAATTACTAGAAGAGATCGAAAACGCAACAGCTGGATAAGAAGCCAAACGAAAGTGATTGACGTCATCGAACGGATCAAACATTTTAAATGGCAATGGACTGGTCACATCGCTAGAAGACAAGACATGAGATGGACCACTGGATTGGTACCCTCGAGACCTCAAACGCCCAAGAGGACGACTCCATGCAAGGTGGATCGACGAAATAAGAAAGGTGGCTGGCGTCAACTGGAAATCCAAAGCTCCAAACAGAAAAGAATGGAAGCGTTTAGAGAAGACCTTCATCCAGCAGTGGATTGCAAATGGTTGATTGTGATGATGATTAATATAAATGGTCATATAAGATAGATTAAGAAAGCTATTGTTTTAACAACTGAAGCTATTGCGTCCAAGCTGTAGTGTAAAAATCGAGAATGCTTATTGTACGAGATGATGATATCTCGTATATGCTGATACTCGTAGATGATAATACCTGAAAGTGTAAAGTTGCAAAATTTTCCTGTGGATTTGGACTTAACTTAAAATTTGTGGATACTTAAATATGTTATCCTCTTATCTACCCACAAGTAAAGACTTTGCTGTAGCAACATTCAACCACTTTTGCACATCTCGATGAGTTCTCATTCCTTGCGTATTTCCCCAGAGTACTCACGATCTTCAGTACTTCTCGAAATCTTACGGCCAATGCGGAGCGACGAGTCAAATCGTCTAAGTCGGAGGAACGAGATCAGCAATGTTACAAAATAGAAAATTACAAAGTAGGAATCTAACTAGTGTGCACGACAGTGAAATTCGTTGATACGAGGGTCAGTCAAATGAAAACAGGAAATTTTTTTAGAGCTCCTTTATTACAAACAGAGTTGGAACAAGCACACTATTTTTCAATGTAGTCCCTTTGCTTTTCGATGCATTTCCGCCACCGAGTCGGGAGGGCATGGATACCTCGGGGAAAAAAATCTTTTGGCTGCACCTGCAGCCACTCATGCACCGCCTCTTTCACCTCCGTGTTGGTCGCGAACTTGAGGCTGCCTAAGGAGTCCTTTAGTGAGCCAAAGATGTGGATGTCGGAGGGCGCGAGGTCGGGAGAGTAAGGAGAATGGGGGAGGCACTCCAAACGCAAATCCTGGATAGTCGCCATGGTCGCACGAGCCATATGAGGTCGCGCGTTGTCATGCTGGATGAGAACGCCTGTTGAGAGGAGTTCGCGGCGCGTGGTGCGTATAGCAGGTTTCAGAATGTCATACACCAATTCACTATAAGTGGCACTGGTCACCGTCTTGCTCTTATCCATGTAATGTTCCACTATGGGACCCTTGTGGTCCCAGAATAAGGTCCCCATCACCTTTCCTGCGGATGGCTGGCTGCGGAACTTTTTCGGCTTTGGTGATGTCGAGTGCCGCCATTCCTTACTGGAGCGCTTGGTGTGTGGTTGGTAGTGATGGAAGCGTCTCCAGTCGCAATCCGCTCCATAAAGGCATCACCTTCAAGTTCGTAGTGCCGCAGCAGCTCCTGGCAGGCATCGACTCGCCTCTCCTTCAATTCGGGCGTCAGCTACGAGAGACCCATCTTGCGGCCACTGTCTGGTATTTCAGCTCATCATGGACAATATGCTGAGCAGAGCCATGACTGATCTGTAATGCCGTTGCAATGTCATCAATGGTGACCCATCTATCCTGCAGAATCATCTCCTCCGCCGCTGCAATCGCCTCGGGCTGTCACAAGACGATGTACTTGCCCTGGTCTGGCCTGGCGTCGGCGCGTCCGCCGAACTTGTTGTGCCGCTGCTGAATTTTTTACACCATTCGTACACCTGAGTCTGCGATATACAACATGCGTCTATGGATTTCTATTCGTTTTGTGCCTTCACTTTGTAGGAAACGGATCACTCCACGCTGCTCTTCTTTTGTGCATTCCAATAGAGGGGCCGCCATATAGGAAACGCCCGTATGGCGCCGCTGGGTCACGTGGGGAGCGGTTTTCGATTTTCTATAGCGGTTTTCTGGTTTTCATTTGACTCAGCCTCGTAGTTTGGTCTTGATGCTCTATTTCTGATTGATGGGATCATGAAAACCCAACTCTATCTAGACATCCTGGACTATTCTATGCTTCTTACACAATCACAGCAGCTCTGTAAATCCTTTTTTTTCTATCAGCAGGATTATGCATGTTTCACAAAGCCCAAACTATTAGCGCCTTCATTGAAACCGTAGAAGCATTGGATTAGAAGTTACCCACTAGAACTCTTTGGTGTAGATTAGAAGTCATGAATTGGTTGAGGCTTAAACGACGAATAGACGAACATACAGTCTGTAGACTGTCGTTATGTCCGTTTCATATGATCATTCAGTGTATGCCAATTCGTAACAAATTTATTCTCAAAAATCGCCTTATTTATATTCAAAATTTTGTATGTTTTAGAAATGAAAAATTTAATTGTGCATAGGAACTTTATAGGAAATAGGAAATTTAATTGTGCATAGGAAAAATGATAAGATATTTATAATAAAATTAGATGATATAAAACTATGTTGATATTAGAAGCTTTTGCATTTGCTTAAAAACCTATATGCTAAAAATAATATATTGTTAAATTACGTAATTAGTCCTTTATACATGTGCATTGTTAGATTAAACACAGAAATCGATTTTTTTTTCTATTTGTTCCCGAGCAACGACGGACTAGCATGTTTGAGAACACGTAAGCAAATCCGAAACAAACATATCCAAAAAGTGTCAACATTACTAATTAAATTCAGAATTAATTTAGATTTTCCCCTGTTCTCTCTTTTTTTAAATCCGTTAATTAATGAAATTAGAAATTAAACATTTTCGATAATTTCTATCGTTCCTCACCTGAATTTTAAGAGCGATGTCTTCTGATAGATTTCCACGTTCCTGCCCACTTTCAATCTATTTCGCTCACCCTTACTTAACACAATCTCTTTTTTCTACCCCTCCCTTATTATTACGCAAATAGAAATTTTCCGATTCGTTAAACTTTCTTCTTTTTCTCTTCCTTCGCCGCCGCCTCTTTCTCGCTTTGACGGAACCGAACCGGTTCAGATCGCCGAAGATGGAAAAGATTTCTCGAACGCGCAAACAAAAAAAGGGGAGACCATAGATGCCTCTGGAGGAAGTTTGAAATCATCATTTTAAGGGTAAACGGAAGAAGTCGAGAGCGCCAAACTCCTTCCAGTGTTTATTTACTGCGGCTTGGTAAAGAAGCAAAGAGAGTGTGAGAGTGATCGAAAAATAAAAGAAGGGTTTCGTTAAAAGTTTCTGGTTTTGAATAAAAATGCGAGAAAAGAAAACTTAAGCTGTTTTTAAAATCCCTTCCTCATTATGCTTGATTTGAATGTCTCCCCGTTTTCCCTCCATTATTATAAACCGGACGGACTTTGAAAGTCGGCGACCACCAACGGAAGAGCGACTCCCTCCCGGTGACGAAGAGTTTGTAAAGAAACTTCTCTCTCTCTTTCTCTCTCTCTCTCTCTTTTCTTTTCTCTTTTCAGAGAGAAGGTCTATGAGTGCATGTGGGGTTCTATGCTTTTTATCTGCTATTTTTCTTAAAATTTACTTTCATGTAAGGTCCCCCTCCTCCTCTATATCTTTCTTTTCTTTTTCGTTTTATTCAAAACGAGGAATGAAAAGGATGAGCTCCTCAAGGCCAGAAAATGAATTTTCCTTCAATGTGGCACACACACACACACACACACTCATACACATCAGACTTTTTTTTTCTATAACCGAGGATAAAGCAGTTAGATTCATTGCATGGCCATTGAAAGGTTAATGTGGGAGCCTCCCTTGTTTTGCATGTTATTCTTCGGCTTGTAATAGATATGAGCTCCGTTTTATGGCTGACATCAGCAAGCCTTCGTCCGGCAGAAGCAAAAAAAAAAACAAAAAAAAAAGGAGTGGAGAGGGAGGAGGAAGAGAAGACTAAGAAGTTAGAACAATTCTGCAGATAAAGTCCTTTTGTTATTATGCGCAGGATTATTTACTCCAAAATCTTTCCCTTCTCGTATTATATTAGGCCGCTTTGTAATCTTTGTCAGTCTTAGTTTTGCTTACGTGATGAATGAAGCCACATGATAACAACGAAGTAAGCTGATATGACCCATGGCAGATATTTACGAAGTTTTATGAAAATTTACGTGAATTCCAATAAAGAAACCAATCTTGAACAATGTTCCATTTCGCAATGTTTACGATCCTAGTTTCTTTAAATTATGTGACTGTATCCAACCAATTAGAAATGCTCCGCAGTTTTGAAAACCAATTTGGCTCTAGGCGATTACGAATTCAGTCGGGATTCTTAAATTCGTTATCTGGACTTCTGAATGAAACCTATTGAAGTAACCATGCTAAAGGAACCTACAAAAATAGAGGGGCTTTGTCAGAGGACTTTAACAAACAAAAATAAATGGATTGGACTAACATTTTTTTCTTATTTGTGCAGAGTGGTTATAAAATAAGTTCGCCACTCAGAGCTCTCTAGAGCCCAAACTAATGCACCGATTGGGGTGCAAATTGAAATGTAGGCTATTCAGACCATGGGGGAGAGTATTCCGGAAAGAAAAAATATTAGTGCAATTTTTCACCACCAGGTGAAAATGTGGCGCTCTGGAATGACAAATGGAGATTTTAAAACTACAGTAGTTTTATTATTTTAAACAAGCAGGCAAGGTTTTTGTTTGATTACAGCATATGTTCGTTCTCAATATTGGCCTTATTAGTGGAAATGTTTATTCAAATTAGAAAGCCAACATACCCAAAATGGAATGGATTGATCCATTCATTGCATTATGTTTAGTGAAGAGCTTTCACGAAAGATCATGTTTTTAAACAAGAAAGAACGCACACTGTTGGTAAAGTTGTTTTACCAGAATGATAGCAGCAGTCCAGCTGCATTGCGAGCATATCGTCGTCTAAAAGGACTGCGAAAAGGGCCCATGTCAGATACTGGGTTGCGAAAAATGATAAAGAAATTTGAATCGATGGCGATTTGGCTGTCGCACCAGGAAGAGGACGGTGCAAGATAGCAGACAAAGTTGTTGAGGACGTGGCTGTTGCAGTGGTGTACAGAGCTTCCTCTTCTTCTGCTCGAACAATAGCACGCGAATTGTCCATCCCATGGTCCACGGTGCGAAAGGTCTTGCGATCTCCATACAAGATTCATCTGGCACAACAGCTAAAACCTCAAGATCTTTCTAAATGCTGATTTTGGTTTTCGCTTTCTGGCGAGAATGACTGTTGATGACCTGTGGCCGTGGAACATTTTATGGTCAGCCGAAGCACATTTCATTCTAGAAGGAGCGGTGAATACGCAGAGCTGCCGCATATGGGGTGCCTCCCTCTCTCATGTCGTGCATGAAAAAGCCATTGCATTCAAGGCCCCTTTTTCTTTGGAAAGTGACACGACGAGGTTCTGTAAGATGTTCTGTGACAAGTGCACGGTATTGTGAACTTCTTGCACAGCATGTAATTCCTACCTTGCTAGAACGACGATGCTTGGAAACCACAGTCTTCAAGCAAGATGGGCACCTCCTCATATTGGTCGACAAGTAAAGAAACTGCTTCGTGCCAACTTTGGAGATGAACGTGTGCAGTTTTCCAGATGCGTGGCCTCCACGTTCTCCAGATTTGAACCCGTGCGATTTTGGCTCTGGGGATATTTGAAAGATCGGGTCTGTACGGTCTGGACCTGAGCTGAAAGCCAGCATTAGACGACATGTCGCAGACATTCCCCGGAAAACGCTTCTTGCAACAATTGATCATGCTGTGCTACGCTTGCAACATGTCATTGACACAGGGAGCGTTGGGAATAAGAAGTGATTTTTCATAGCCAAATTTACTGATGTTAGACACCAAATCTGCCAAAAGGTTTAGGAAAGATTTGGCTCAGTGATGACTGACACATACACTACATGATCAAAGGAGTTGGGACACCTGTTGCTCTACCGTAAAGCCACAAAAAGCTTCAATCAGTAGTGTGTAGGACCACCCCGAGCTGCCTCCACCCTACATGGCATACTGTCCACAAGTTTACCGTATGTGTCCACAGGTATTGACCTCCATGCCTCGAGGAGTGTCGTGGTCAGTTCCTGGACATATGTAGGTCGAAACCATCCCGGATCTCACACGTCGTTCCAATTCGACCCAAAGATATTCGATGGGGTTGAGATCAGGACTCTGGGCGGGCCAATCCAGTTCTTCAACTCGCATCTCGTCAAACCAGTCAGATATGGATCTTGCTTTGTGGCAAGGTGCATTGTCGTGCTGGAAGAGGAACGGCCCGTCACCGAAGTGTTCCCACAGCGTTGGAAGTGCCCCGTTATCCAGAATGGTCCTGTAGCCATCAGCATTGAGGTTTCCGTCCACCTTGATGAGCGGGCCAAGTCCAGTCCCACAATTACGGTAGGTGTTCACAGGGGTGTTCCAACTCCTTTGATTATGTAGTTTACCTATAAGAGCTTCTTTTATGTAAGGGGTAGCACACAAAAATTATGATATGCTTACGATGTTTTAACAGGTTATCATAAGGTATGGGCTTATTAAATATTTCTATAGTATACTGATCAATTTTTAAAATACCATTCTCCAAAGTTTTCATACCCTGGATGTTTATGTATTAGATGTGTTGATATACGAGGTTGATAAGTCCGAAGATTTGTAGTGATTGAAAATCTGTCCCTTGTGGAGATATCGATATTAATATGATAATATATTTTGAACAATCCAACACCGGATTGGGTACCGTGCGTTGATGAAAGCTGCCTACCAACACAAATTCAGTTGAGGTATTAGAGATATTTTTAAAAGCCAGAACGCTGTCTACTAAGAATAAATTCCAAAAAATCATACTCTGACGGAAACGAATTCCGGGATATTTTTCATCTTTTTAGAGACGTTGCCTGATGTAGAATCCTGAAGATGTGGGCAATTGGAAAAAGCGATTCTGTAACGTTATAAATTAATGTATCGTTAAAAATTCTTATTTAACTATTTAATTTTTCACATTGACTGGTTTATGAAATCTCTAAATTTATAATTATTATTTTAGAGGATTACTCGAATAGATTCATGCATCATTTTAAAGATAACGGGAATCGATAACTGGAGCGAAACGCTGTTTCCATTCTATTCCCAGTGGATTGTAAGAGTCAAAATTAATTTATATGAATTATTTAATAAATTGTTTCTATTACTCAGATAGAAGACAAATCAATAACAATAAATTAATTTAGTATTATATATGTATATGCATCAATATAAATTTAAAATTCATTGCATATGGTTCCATCTATTTCTCATATACTCTTGCGAAATGAATTTTCTCTTCTTTATTTTTATTTCTTTTTTTGTCATTTTAAAAGTAATGACGACAATTACCTAAATTTGCTATCTAGTAGTCATGAGTTTTAAAAATAGTTTTAAAAAAAAGAATTTTTTTTTCCAGTTTCTTCGTAGACAATTTTCACCGACCCTATTCCCGTCGAGTCGCCGCCCCTGGTGGCAAAGAGTTCTCGCGGCCATTTCAATAAATTACCAAACCATCATCCTCCTCTGTTGCCTTGATTAATATGGAAGATCGCATGCAAAAGGCCTAAGTGAATTGGTTGCCAAGATGTTCGCATTCAAATTCTTAGAAAATCGATGTCTCTCAAAAGGTGCCGACTCTCCCACCTGATTTCCATGTTAATTATTTCAATCAGGAGAAGGTCGTCCTCAACTGTCCCCGTTACCATTTCATCAGCATCCATGTGGTAATGACAATGTTAAAGAGAAGTTGGCTTGACGTGAATGTAGGCAGTAATTTCTTTAAAATTTTTATGCAATCTCATATATGTCGACTTGGAAAAGGCAATAGCGCAACCAAATCGGAATGCAACATATAAATAATTGACAGTAGCAGTAGATTAAGCAATTACTTTCACACAACTGCCACAGCTAATCTCGTCAGGTGTCAAATTTTCCATGAAAATTTCCTCGTCAAATTTCATCTAAAAATTAGAGGCTAAACATTTTAACTTGACATTAATATGATAAAAACTTCTATAAAAATATAAGTGTACATATAAAGTCATCAAATCTCGTTTTGTTCGTACGTCAAATTGTGAAGTCCCCTCCCTCATCTTTTAAGCCAATCTTTATAGAAAGTCCATAAAGGTATTCAATATTCGGCATATCAAAAAACAAATTAAAAGTTTCTTTAAAGTTTTAGTAACTATATAATTAAGTCATCTCTTTCATTTGTGAACGCTATCTTGACTTCCCAGAATTTTTCTTTACTGATAATTAATTTATGAAAGAATTGTTTTATATGAGACAAGTTTTCTGAGATAGAGTTACTGAGTTCCGAGAAATGTGCTCTACCTTTTATAAATACTGCAGATGGAGACGTTTGGCACGCGGAGTCTTAAAAGCTTCCCTTAGCTGTTATACCCTTCTGCAAGCGAAACTATCTAAAAATAGCTAAAACATCTGCAGGGTTTATAATAAGTAAACAAGGCAATACATATAGTAATAAATTTTTTTTGATAAATAAATTTTTATTGATAGAAAACAAATCCATCCCCATGGTAGGAATCGAACCCGCAGACTGGCGGTTTAGAAGTCGGCGTGCTAATCATTTTTCCAGCTGGCAACTCCATAATAAAACATTGAGAAATAAGGATTTCGAATTTCTTCTTAGGGTTAAGACTTATTAGGAATCATGTATGAATGTTATTTAGAACTATTAGATCGTGTGAACACTATTCTTATTTTTAACATTGAATCCTTTTTTCAACCAGCGAATTTTAATACATGTATTTATACGAAATTATCCAAAAGGAAATTCCAACTTTATCATCCTTCATCGAAAAGGCAAAATTGTCCGAAATATGCTAATAATAGTTTTTAAACTCCACATTTGGACAAAACTTCGTAGCTCCCTCCAGCTCCCATCCCGTAACTTCGACCATAGTGGGCCAATCGAAACCAAAGAGTGAAGTCAGAGATGCCATCGTAAGCTATATAGGGTGTCCGAAAATAAATGGTACATATTCAAACACGTGAGAGAACATGTATAAAGAAGCATTTTCATTCCTATGAACATGGTGTCGCAAGCCAACCCCCACAGAGATACAGGGGGATTAAAGTATGTTGCGCTGCCTGATTGTTGGCGTCCCGCGAGCGACTAAGCAATGTGGTGCAGCCCACATCTGTTCAAGAGATGTCAATGTATGCTCGAATGGCTGCCCCTGTCAGGTCACTCCACAAACCTTTAATACCTTATTATTGATCTAAGGAGTTTAAATGATTAATTTTAAATTTAAATGTGGGTAGTCTCCTTTTAATGGGGAAAATCGTAAAATTAAAATTTAATAAAAACAAAAAGATAAAGTCACCAATCTTGAAAAACGATGAAGAAACTTGTGAGATGGAAGAAAACTTAAACGATGTAGTCTATTGAAGATGTTGTTGATAGTAGAAATATTTGGATCACCCTCTTCAAAATTTCATCTGTATTTCAAAACCAACACTTCCTTCAAGATTATCGTTTTCTACTATCAACATTATCTTCACAAGACTTCATCTACATCCTCAATAGACTAAATTTATTTCTACTATCAACAACATCTTCAATAGACTACATCTTCAAAAGGTGAGGTGGGCTGGCCAGGTCGACTGAGATTTCTAAGACATTTGAATTGCAGTGAAACCAACCTGACCTGGAGTGACTCTTTCTCGCCCATTTTCTCAAAAACTTTCAAGGGGAAGGGTGTGATTAAAAATTGCTTCTAGACTAATGTGGTGTTGCTCTACAGGTAGCAATCGGAAATTTTTTTCTATCTTTAATAGTTTTCGAGTTAACAAATGGATGACCTTAAATTTGGGGGTCAAAGTCAAATTTGAGTGCGGCAATGAATTCCCCACCCCCCTATTACCTATAAACCACACACATAGATCTCGCCTACCTGTTTTGGACACCCTGTTTATTGTTTTCCATGTGTGAATGGATGCATTAAGCTGCTGGAATCTCCATTCCCTACCAGCCATTTGACGTCCCATCCTTGGAAACATATTAGAAAGTTATTTGATATAGTCCTCTGCATTCTGTCGTCCAGTAATAAAATGTAATTTACATTTTTTTTCCGAATCCAATCGCCCCTCAAATGATCACTGATCCTCCACCATACTGCCTTCGTGAAATTTGCCTGTTTGATTTATCTTCAGATTTGGGAACTGAAATCTGACCTCTTTGTAATTCTGTAAATTTTTTTCTCCAGGCAACTGGTATTATTTAGTTTGCAAATCTCTTTCAAAAAAAAACCGTGAACTTCAACTTTTGTCGCGGACTGTATTATCTCCTTCAATGATTATTTCAACATACTTCTCCAACAAGTGGTCAAATAACTCCATCACCGATTGGAATAACATTCTTTGAAACTTTCTTTGAATACCACTTACCTATTTTCCCTGCCAAAAATTCCATGCAAGTGACTTGCTTATCACCCACATAATGCATATGCAAAAAAATAAATTGTAAGAGTTGCAATTCTGTTTATGGATGACAAATAAAGAAATAAACAAATATTTCTTAAGAGACCGTATTTTTAAAATGTTTTAGTATTTTTGCCTGAATTTCATCTTTAACGGAAAAAATGTAAATAAAAAAAATCATTAAACACTAAGTGAGCCGTATTTGGTTTAGATACTTTATACACGTATTTTTGAATTCAGATTGAAATCACACGATTGCACATAGTCAACAGTTCCCAATGACGTCTTGCTTTAGTTTTTATTATATCATCACCTCTCCCTCCTCCCCCCCAAACTCACTTAAATGTTTTCACATTTCGATTAGATTGTATCTTGGTGGTTTTCGGAGAATATGAACGAAGTCTTAAAAAAAATTACTCCAAACTTGTTTTCAATAAAGAGGATGAAAACTGCATTAGCGTAATGAATTGAACTCGATGCATTTAATCGCAGAGCAATTTCAAAGCCAACATCACGTAACGGTGTTTTTCCAGCTACGCCTTTATATAAGCTATTGAAAGAAAAAAGGATGCAAAATTGCGTTTCCCCCCATTTCGGTTTGATTACTTGTCGGTGATTAACATGGCTGACGAAGCCCATCCGCCCTTCTGACACCATACCCCTTCCTCCGATGCGTAAGAAAGTTTGTCTTTTAATGGTAGTTTGGAGAAATTTATTTGAATCAGAAACGAGCCTTTTACTGTTCGTGGTGGGCTATTAGAAATGCGACGTCATTCGATAAACACACTTTTCGCTCTCCGTTTGCGGCAATTGTTTGATTGCTTATTACGTTGAAATTTTACGCGCCACGGCGTTTCTAAACCCAAAACTTTGCGGCTGGAATTCCCTCCCACCGAAAATAAGCGAAGGATCTCCCTCCCCCTGTTTAACATAGTAAACGCGTACGAGAAGGCAAGGAACGAGCGTTAAAAGAACAAACATGCCAAGTATCACGACCGGGTCCAAAAACATATTTTGCGAAAGTTTCCCCTCATAAAACTTGTGTGTTAGCTTGATTACATTGGGAGAGAAATTTTTTCCACCCTCTTCTACCACTCACTTTGTATAAGAGCCGAGCATTAAATTTCATATACGTCCCTTTTTCTTAATCCTCCCATTTATCTTCTATCATTCGTAGAAGGTTTTTCTCTCTTTTTTTTTTTTTTTTTAATTTTTTCTCTCCGCCTCTCAAGTTTTTGTTCCATGTTCGAGTGTTCTCGCGCCCCCTTTCTTCGTTTTTTGCCCTTTTTAATATGCATCCAACGTTAATGCTGCTGTAAACTGCGATGGAATATATCGAAGTCTATACTCTGATTGAATTCATTTTTTCTTTATGTAAGATTCGTTTGGTAAAAGTAATAAAATATCTTTTAGTGAATTAGTGTTTTGTCTTTTATACAAAATCGAAAATATTAAGCAAAATAAATGTAAAGAACTTACTCGTGAAAAAAATCAAAATTGTTTTTACCTCTGAATATTTGAGGAAAAAAATTCTTCTATGCTAACTCAATATGTACTCAAAAATCTTAGTCACCATAAGCAGTTACCACATGGGATATCCAATAGATATCCAATATACAAAATGGATCGTCTCAAAGTGTCCAGATACATCTTGAGATCTTCTTGAAAATCCAGATGTCCTGTTTCCCTTTGTCAAATGGACACCCAGGGCTTCTCAAAGTGTACCATTACGGATCGTCGGTAGTTTACCTTAGTGCTTTCCGTATTTGTTCGTTGCAATCTACTCTTATACTGGTCATGATTTTAAAATATTATTGGTTGGCAGTTAACGAGTGTTGTCAATCATAGGACTATCTTTGGCTCGACGTGTTTTTGTTGGTTTTTTTTGGGCGTTGCAACTAAGTGCGCATTAGCAACAGTGGTATGAGTTAAATCAACTTTGTTAGCAGTTACAAAAACGTTGAATCCAACTCAGATTTGGAATCAGAATTGGATTTACTTGCAAACCGCAGTCACATGATCATTCACGATATATAACAATGCGTTCATTTGAAAGCCATTCTCTGCAGAGTTTTTTATTAACTGCGCAAGCGCATAGTCTGCAATTACCTCCCGGAATTGAGTAATTGGGCTCTAAGGAATTCCTAAAACTACCTGTACTCGACTATAGAAGCGAATAAAGGTCGGGTTCGAATACAACTCATCTTGGTCGGCTAACATATACTTACAAGAGAACCCCACATAGCCGAACCGCTTTAACAATGGAGTCTTTGTACGGCTATGTATGCTGAAATTTTTTCGTTTTCGCAGTTTAATTTGAAAGAAACACAATTTCGCACTCTCTTATTTTGCAAGCATCTATAGTAGCTTCAGATGAGTAGCATATTTCAATTTGGTGGAAATCTGTGACATACATGTTCGAGGGATTCCCTTGTTAGTGCTAGAAGTTCTATGATTAAGTCTCTTTGTGCTGCGGTAAAATGATTGCCGGCCTCTGTTCGCTTTATACGAGGGGTGTATAGTGAAACCGTAAGACCGAGAGTCCCGAATGGAATAATCGATTAACAAGGTGAGTACGGATGATAATTTCTGGACGGGTGATCTAGGAAATTAAGTCAGGTCTGAGACTAAACTCCCCTTTGTTAATCGATCATTCCACAGTTTCACACCAAATTTAATATTTTTAGCGCACATATTTTTATTGTTAGTAACTCCATTGTCTTTATATGGCTATGTTAGTAACTCCAATTTTTTTCTTTTAAGCGGTTTATTTTGACTATCACGATTTCTTATTTTGCAAGTATCAATAGTAGCTTAAGATGAGATTTTGAATTTGGTGTGAAACTGAGATACAGGTTCGGATGGTCCCCTTGTTAGAGCTCTCAATCTTACGGTTTAACTATACCTAAAAAATACACACGGTAGGTAATGAATTAGAAACATAAATAAATCTGTGTTTTATGCAAAATAGTTTGGGGCCATGTGATCCACGGTATCACCTACTTAAGATGGCGTACTTTTCATAGAAATTGATCAGAATGAGAAAAAGAATGACGTAACTGACTTCGAAAATGAAGACATTATTGATGCTCATCTAGCTAGAGCCACGAGTGAAACATCGAAACAGCTGACTGGATTCTCGAAAGGATTGATATCCAGTGTATTCAGCGGTTGGAAATATGTTACATTCTTTGTCTAAAAGGAGTAACTGTGGTCTAAAGGGAATCAATCAGGAGCAGAGGCAGACTTGTCAAACAGGACATCCACTGGGCAACCTTTGCCAAATGACTTTAACCAAGGCTGTTCCCGACTCATATCTAGCAGAATCATGTGTCGGGAATTGAAGCGGACCCAAATCGGTTGTGTATGCCTATACGAGAACCTCTGATTTCTGAAAAGAACAGGAACGTTCGTCTACAGTGGTGTCTGGAATTTACTTGACTGGACACGTGAAGACTGAAAGAACGGTCGTCTGAAAAATCAGGATACACGCTATTTTGTATCCCCATGAAGCAATGGATCCAGTATGCCTTATCAAGACAACTCAAGTATCCAGTATGCCTTCTTCTAGTATAGAATTGGTCTCGTGATAATTAGAAAGATCGGGTGCGTTCCTGAACACTGTTGCCGACCAATTCATATTGCAATAACGCATTTTCCAAAAAATGTGCGAGAACTAAGGAAATCTTGGTGAACGCCTAGTCTTACATTGACTTAGCAGTGCTTCAACACCTTAATAACACTATGCAATCTCCTTAGTACAATAGTTATTTATAATTCACTGACTAGTGTGTGTAGAAGATAAATATATATGACCATACTGATCAAATTTCTTATATTTCATGAATGGAAGGAGTTTATAATTTAATTCTCGAAACTTTTGTTTATCCAAATTTAGTAATTTTTATAATAATTTTCAAACGAGCGTTTTTCTCTTAAACTGTTTCATTTCTGTTTACAAAAATCTTAGTTCGTTTTAATTAAAGCTTTGGATTTTGAATATGATCGGAAAATCGACTTTTAATGATTCAATCTTGATAAAAATATGAAATAGTAATTTTTTTGGGATTATGATAGCTGAAGCTTAACTGCTATTTGACTCAAACCTAATGACTATATTTTATTTTTTATTTGTTTCATTCCCTTTCAAATATAGACTCAAAAATATCTTTAAATTCTCCTTTAAAAATGCAGAATTTTCTTTTGAATTAATATGTTTAACCGAAACTTGAAAAAAAAAATCGCAGTCAAACTCTCTTTACATATTCGGAAAGCGCTCTTAAATATTTGCATTTTTCATTCTAAAGTAAATTTTGTAGCAGAAAAGAAAGTTGAACTTTATCTCCCTCTTCCTTCTTCTCTTCCTCATCTGGTTTATTAATGAATTAATAGGAGACGAAAATATGAAAGATTTTTGCGGTCAGTGAGTTTTCGAGTGAATTTACGAGCGGAGCCTTGGAATGAAGTTTTCCCTCCGAGTCGAGAAGTTTCCGAATTAAATGAGAAGGAAGATAATGCGGAGATATGACAACTCCCATCAGATTTATTTCTCTTCTGCCTCTTCTGCAATTATTTTGCCTCTCTTACTACTCGGTTCCCGGTCCCTTCCACTCCACGCTAAAAATTTAAATGAAATCTTTATATTATCTTGCGCTTCATATATTTATTTTCTTCATTCTTACTGATTCTTTGCTTCCATTCGTTTAAACCTTGAGCAGATAGAGCGAAGGACTTTTGGGACTGGAGTGAATATTGCTAATGGAATGAATTTGGTTTTGAAATGCAAATAGTTTCAAAAACGTTGCATGTTGACCAAAATCTCCAACGATTGTGGTAAAAACTATGCTTCTATGCACATAACGTACTTTTAAATATTTATATTTTAGTTCAACAGAAACATGTTGAGCGTGCCTAATTGACTATGTTAAATATTTACAGATAGACAGATACACTTTCACTTTTGATTTTTTATTTATCAAGGATGCATATTTCAATCGCGATGCGATCTTCTTCAGCATGCGTGGATACAAATGTAACAGACCTCCACACTACTTTGCAGTTGTGAACTCAGGGAAAGGGGAAGGGGGTTACAATGCAAGAGGAGTAATGACAGTTTAGAATAACATTATGTTAGATCAATCAGAAGTAACACTCAATAAATTAACATAAAATGTTTGACAAAAACAATAAATTAAAAATTATATTAAAACAGTATTTGGGTGTAATAAATGAGTTTTAAATGATTCACAATTAAGCGTAACTTAATCTAAATAGAGCCAGTTTTGCACAGCACATTCTGCATGCAGGGCACACGGCTAAAATGTAAGATTTACAAAGTCATATATAAAGTGAATGACCGCAGACTTTTGAATTTTCTAGATTCCCATGAGATCGCAAATAAAGAACACCAAATGAATTAATGAATAATGACAGAGGTCCAACTGATCTAACCAATTGGCAAATAACCTCATCAAATAACTTTTTGGTATCCTATCTTAATTTATACAAGTAACTGTTTGTTTATCTGCAAGATTTTAATTAAATCATCTCCTTTATGTTATCTGATTAAAAAATCATACGCATATAACAGCATAGTTATATCTCTAAATAATGATTGTAATGATGTTTGATCATATTTACACCTTGTATTTTTACTTTATTAACCAACCCAGATAATCACTGGAGATCATGGAAGATCTATTTATATTATTTCATTTTTTTATGCAGTGTGTTTGTTTCATGTATTTATTACATTTTTTTTTGAATCCTTCCATTGTAAAATTTATTAAGTAGCGGAAGAATGGAGCTCATGCATATTCACAAGATCTCTCGTGCATATGTATAAGTTGGTGTCCCACCTATTCCTGATTGTATGCCAAAAATGGGCATAGCCTGGAAAAGGTTCTTCAATTGAGCCCAGATGATCTATGAAACTAAATCATGTCTTATTACTGTGTTTTCATCCATTTGACATGATTTTATTAACTCCTTTTGGAAATGCTAATTTCTTGGCAGAGAATGACTAATCTATTCCGTTTTGCATTAACTACACAAGGGCCCACAAAGCCGTCTACACACTCTTATAGGTGTTATCTAAGGATTTTTCTTAACAACAAAATAACACATATTGAATAAAGACAACCACTATTGGAGAAGGCATGAGAGATTACCTCGAGAGACTTTGCCAGACAAGTTCTAAAATGGTTTCAGATAGTCATAAGCAAGTTGTTCCAAGTGCAGATTGCTTGATGGCGCAGGCTAATTCAAAAAGATGCAGGTGTCGTCTAATAATAGTTTGAAGAGTAAGTAATGTGGCACAATAACTATAAAAGGCAGTCATGAAAGATTGTCGGTTTAGTTTGAAGGTCTACATGATCCATGCAGCACAATATTGAATCATTTTCATACATAGTTACGAGGGCGTTTTGAAAAGTAATGCCTCCATGACTGTAACTTTTTT
>JAHWFO010006931.1:1969918-1980429 GCA_023313115.1 Rhysida immarginata | reverse complement strand
ATGTTTTTCATTTTTCCACGCTTAGTACATATCTCGAGGTCGTAGTACCAATCATTTAAAAGCTACATTACAATTACTCAAATCAATGTATACTTAAAAATATTATTTTAAGGAAAACCCAGCATTAAACAGCTGCTTATGTTGCTTATTTAGAAAGTTTGTGATAAACTGTGTCTGATGTTACTAACAAAATAAATTTGGACAACAGTTTAAATTTTTCATTTTTTGAAGCTATTTGTAGACGCCGCTAACTATTTTAAAGAACACTATGAATTTAACCTATGCTCTTATTTATCCTCTTACATTAAAGATCAAAGAGAATTGTATATATAAAGCATCCTGGTTTAATTCCTTCTTTCAAGACTTGCAAGAGGTGTCATCATTGTAACCTTAATAATCTACGGAGGGGCTCATGATTATAAAATGTCTTAGAAAATAAGGTAGTAATAAATATTTTATTGTTCTGAGCGTATGAACGGGCAAGTTGTTTTCTGTTTAATCAGCTATATTTGCACGCACAACCATTTTTATAATTTTACCTTCAGCTCTACCGTTGAGAAGAGATTAGCAAAACGCAATCACTGGAAATGCGCAACGAATCATTCTGAGATATGGAGTTGAAAAATGTTTATTTTTATTTCTTACGGAGGAATGAAACTGAAAGCTGAGGTCTTGATTGCCTCTTTCGATTTCTTAATTAAATTTTAATAAGCAGCAGCAGGAACAGGGAACCTGGAGCACATGTTTCAACCTCCTTCTCCCTTCCTTAGGTCCCCGAGACAAAACTAATTGCGAAATAATCACTCGTTTGAACTCCTCTCGTCTCTTTTACACAGATAATGACATCGGGCGAGAGGGAGAAATCGGCCGATTGCAATTTTTGAATAAATAAATCTCTTTCTCTCCCTCTCTTGCATTTCAAAATTGTTTCTTTTTTTAAAATCTTTATGAAAGTTCAGATTACTTGCATGTTTTCTTTCGGATTAGGTTACATTTAATTTTTTTCCAAAAGACTTCTTGCTAATTTGTTTGTCTGTTCTTTAGCAATGAAATTTTATGAATCTAAAGTTTTGAAATATTTTATAAATGAAATTTAAAAAGCAATGAAAAATAAAGCGATATTCTTCTTACGTTAATCAAATAAAAACAGACTCATTATCTTTTAAATGTTTATTTGCAAACTTAAGGCCTAATTGTATTTTGTATAAAAAAATTCAAGTTTATTTTCGCAATGTAATTACCATGCACTAAGTATTATTAAGGAGCTTTTAATATATAAACAGTAAATAAACATATTTCTTTGCATCCCTTTGTATAAAAAATATTTTAATGAGATTTTTATTCTAATGGAAAAACAAGGGAATCTCATTTTTTAACTGGCTCCTATTTAACTTCATTACTATTTTGAGATATTTTTTATGACCTGAATAATTAATTTCTAAATGTTTAAATCCATAAAATTTAGTACTTACCAAGAATGTTTTCTGTTTTAATTTCACATAAAAACTTTCCATTAGGAAGAAAACTATTTCGAAAACAAGAAGACGAACGAAACCAATTTAATCAAACGAGAAACCAGTTTTAAACTTGTTAGGAATAAAAAAAAAAAGATGAATTCTGAATAAGAAATTCCTAAAATTTCATTAAATTGTCCTCTATAAATTTCTGACAAAATTCTTAGAAAATAAAATTAAAGAAAAAGATAGAGAGCATGATAGTCCGCCAGTTAACTTCTTGATAATGAACCTTAGGGGAGCACACAAAAAAAAGTTCATATAAACATGGGTCCTAATTTGAACAATAACTGAGATATGAACAGAAATAGAAATGGCGCCACCAAGATCAACAACTCAGGTTCTATAAACATCTAGGATAGTGAAATTTGGGAGAATAATAGGGTACATAAAATCGTGTATACCGTCAAAATTTGGTCGAATTACAACAAGTAGTTTCCGAGTTGCACATGCTCACATGTTGAGTACTAACCAGCACATATTACGATGTTGAATGCCTAACTCAGAAACTACTCGTTGGAATTCGACCAAATTTTAATAGTATACAGAGTTGTATGAACCCTGATTATTCTTCCAAATTTCACCATCATAGATGTTATACAACCTGAGTTGTTTACTTGTTGATCTTGGTGGCGTCATTTTTATTTGTGTTCATATCACAGTTATTGTTCAAATTAGGACCCATGTTTATATGAACCTGTCCCCCAAGCTTGTACACGTTATTCGAGAACATGCCTGTATAATGTATGCATTAGAGAATATATAAATATGTTTTGTCTTTCAAAATTACATTAACACCCTTTTGCAAAACTCACATACAGTATACGTACATTAGTAACGGATATAACCTCCTCTATTTTTAAGCAGCATTTGAACACGGTTTGGCATGGAGCCTACTAGTTTCGAACAGTCACTTTTGATTTTAGGATCCCGGTACCATACTTGAATCAGCGCCTGGATGAACTTCTCCATAGTCGTAGAGTCTACAGCACGGAAGGGACTTTTGCATATATAGACCTAAAATTCTCAATGGGATTTACGTCTGGAGAATTCCCTGGCCAATCAAGCACCTGTTATGAATATTTTTTACCAATTTCGATGTGTGACAGGGAGCTAGGCTCTGCTGCAATATCCCAGACCGTCAGGATACTTTTTTCCGGCCCTGGAACAATTTTCTTTCGTAGAACCTCAATATATTGTGGCGAGCGCATCATTCCTTCTATCAGGCTTCCGACACCATCATAACTGAAACATCCCCAAAACATGCTTCTCCGAAAACGCTTTGTTTTAATTAATTTGCACAAGGGTGTAGAAAGCTGCCCGCCTCCAAATTTAAACTTTGGTTTACACTGTAAAATGGTGTCCAATGATCCGTACCTTCTTACGATGTTTACTGAAATCTAAGGAATTGTCTATAATTTAGGAGATAGTCGCATTTGACTAGTAATTATATATCTTTTCATATTAAAATATTCACTTTTGTACCAAAGCTTTTAAAACGAACTTAATTGCAAATCATTAAAACCAGTTATTGATATTAAATTTAATTCCAATCCTATTATTGCTAATTTAAATTTAGATCACAAATGGATGATTATTAAATATGTTCGATGGGTTCATGTCTGGCAATCTAGGTGGCCAATTCATTCGCTGGAATTGTCCATAATTCTCCTCAAACCAATCGCGAGTAATTTGGCCCAGGGACATGGCGCATTGTCGTCCTGAAACATCTCATCGTTGTTAGAGTTCATGAAGGCCATAAGGGCTGCAAATGGTCACCAAGCAGCTGGACAATGATTCCCCGTCAATGGTAGTTAGATCCAATTTGATTAGAGGATCCAAACCCTGCACCATGTAAACATGCCTCACACCAAGTTGGAGCCACTGTCATCTTGCACAGTGCCTTCCTGACAATTTGGAACCCTACCATCAGCTTGCACCAACTTGAATCGTGACCTATTGGATCAAGCTCTGTGTTTCCAGTCATCTTAGTCTATGATATTGTTCACTTACCTCATAGACACGTTTGTCGTACGCCCCTCATTAATGTGGCTGTGATTGATGTGGTGATGTGTGTCTGTTATGAAGGATCATCTGCAACTCTGATACTAGCATTTAGCAAAGCTGTCTATGGTGGGAGGTAATGCCTGAAACGACTTACTCTCTGTACACCTTGACACAGTGGATCGAGGAATGTCGAACTCCCGCACCACTTCAGAAATGGAATGACCCATGCGTCTAAGTCCAACTATCATTCCGCGTTCAAATATGATAATTCTTGTCGTGTAGCCATAATCACGTTACATGACGTTTCAGATTACTACTAATAGTCGAATTGTCAGCGCTGATACCACTTTGCCTATTTATACACCTTTTACGCGATACAAGCGACACTTGAAAATTTGTAAACGACGCTCCCATGACTTTTAGAATTTCAATGTATGCAATGAAACCGGAATTTTCTTTATTATCTTCGTGTTTATTAGATACGGTTCTACGTCATGTGACCATTGATAAGCAGACACCCCGCATGTTTGAGCTGATTGATTATTTTTGAATTGGACTGTGCCACTTTTGGCTGTCTTTTATCTTGCAAGCATCGAAAACAAATTTTGCGGAAAAGTTTACAGGTCACATTTTGGAAAGGTTCTCTTCAACTATGCAGCATTGGTTTCGCGTTTTACAGAGAAGCGATTCACAAAAGCACCCCGATGATGACTGCATGTGTTTAATTACAATATATAAGAAGGATGAAATCTCCATTAAGATCATCATTTAATGAATTGAGAATATTCACTTAATAACAAACCGAAAGCCATTAAGATCAATACGCGTCTAATGGTTTAATATCGATTTTCATTGGCTTGAGTATCGAAATGCTTTGTCTTTATGAAGTCGCCGCCGTGTTTGAAAAGATGTTTCTAGAGCAAACAATATTCTTAAGAAAATGGAAGATCATCTATGGCAAATCCACCCATTAACAATGTTTCCACGATGACTTTTAACGGCACCTTAATGTACTCCTCACATCGTGGGCTAATTCAAAATTAAAGTTGCACTTAACGAAATTAGATTTTCTGATAGTATTGATTGTTGACACAAGTATTAAGTAGTTTCTCTTTTGTGTTTGTCGAGGCGGAGGGAGGTTCCTTGAGTTGTTTTCGGTACCTCAAGATTTTGGGGCTCAACATATACACGGGGGAATGTAAAAGTATCTTGGGAGCGGTCTATTATTTCATGAGTGATATCAGTGGGAGTTGGAGAGAGAAAGAGAGAAAGAAGGAAAGACAGAGGTGGTGGTTCTGTTTTGCAATCGGAACACAGGAGCTCTTTGTGTTGTCGAGCGAGCTTTATGGATTCCCCTTCCCCCTCCCCTTTTTCCCAGCCTTCCTCACTTCCTCATCAGATCGGTTGTTAAAAGAGAAGGAAAAGAGAAGGAGTCGTGAATCTCTCGTGCGTTGAATATTTTATGGTGAACGAGCTTTCCATAAACAACGTTAACTCCAATAATGGCTTTGATTCGCGTTTACGATGCAACATGAAAAGAAGTTATTGCCCCCTTAAAATGATAATGGATGCTTCCTAAAGCGGCGAAACAAGCCTTGTTTTCGTTCTTATTGTTGACTTTTGTTAACTTCGCATTCGGTGTCGATGTCGTTCGTCGTAAAGAGACACGGAGACCTCCGTTTAAAAATGGAGGTTCCAGTAATTTTATGCTTTTATTATTTTATCTCCTTTCACTTCTCCCCACCCCCCTCCTACCACCTTCTTTTCACTCTTCTCCATTTTTCTTCTTCGTTTCTGTCATAAACGAGAGATTGTCGACTTCGCCGTCTCCCACCAATACTCTTAACTAGTTCGAAAGGATTTTTTTTCTTGTTAATTTTATGAACTATAATCTGCTCAGTAATTAATTTCCTTTGCTAATTTGGGCGGTTTTAATTAAATTATTAAACCAAAAGCTAATAACGCCTATTTGCTATTTCCAACGGAAGACCAGTTTTTAATGCTTTTTTTTTAATATTTTTATGATCCAAGCTGTATGATCTCTTTGAAGGCCTCAGTTTTGGAGTTGGTGAATCCAGATGCCAATCATCTTCATCGGGCCGATCTGCTCCTTTTATCACGTTCTCGGTATCAAAGGGGTTTAGGCTTCCACTCGGAAGGATCAATACCTAAGTAGATCCCCCTCCCCTCCAAACCGCCCTACCCACCCATCTACCCTTCTCCAGGAGCCATTTTCCTCTCGCTCCTGCTTCCACCAATTGAAAGCAATTCCATGTTTCGCAGTGACACTTGTAATACCTTTGGCTGTAATTAAAAGAGAGAAGAGTTTCAAGTGGAGGACGAATCGAAAGTAGATTTCACACGAAGTCGTCAGCAACACCATCATCGGGAAAACTTAGACAAGAGTTCTTCGGAAAAATAAAAAGTTGCTAAATGGAAATTATAGAGTAGTTAAAAGTGGATGTTAATAACTTCAGATAGGAGCATAACTTAATAGTTAGGAAATCCAATTTTAATACAAACTCCTTGAATATAAATAATTAAATAAAATAATATGCAGAATACAGAATTCAGAAGTGATATGATGCATTCCAATTAAATATCACAGTTGATAGCTTGTTTTAGCGACTCACCTATTAGTATGTTGTAAATAAGCAGTTTCCATTGGGTAGTAGTTAGTTTTTTAATAGGTGTGTAATTTTTAAACCAGTGAATTTTTCAATAGATATACAATAGGTTGATTCCAATCTATGGTAACAATTTGGAGGAGAAAGGTTCTTAAAGAGCAAAAATCCTTTTGGAAATTAGGATCTTCTAGAAGACAACGCTCTTTATTAGGGAGTCATCCAGTGCAGAACTGGCTAGGTTGGATGACTCTATAAAGGCAGTTGCAGAATCAGTGTCGTTCAGAAGTGAAGCAATCCCAGCATTCTAGGAGTTTTCCAGGCATCACAAAGCCGCACGGACCATTTTTACATTCAGCAGTATGAAGCGGATTCTAGGCGAACTAAGTTCTAATTACCTCTTGGATGAGTCGTTATTTCTTAACATTGTGTATACAGGGCGATTCTAAGGTGGTTAAACCAAAATAGGTACAAAATGACCAAAGTTCCTCATGCAAAATTCGAAATCCTATTTTTCATCAAAATTCGAAATCTTAACTCTTATACCCCTAAACGCCCCACGAAGTTTGTTAAAACTTCCTTCAAGTGATCCTGGACGTCCAGCCTGAAGCCCGCTACACTGGATCAAGTTCTTGGCAATATGGCCGAGGACCCTTCGACGAGTACTCCATAGTAGCTCGTGGGTTAGGCGTTTCTCAGGCAACGGTATGGAGGATTCTGCATAATAATCTGCAACACCCGTTCCACATTTAGCGAGTGCAGTCACTGTTACCTGGGGATTACCCATCACGAAGAGCATTTTGTGCATGAATACGGCGCATTTATTTTCTGCAAAAGGTGACGATGGAAACTTTCGAAGACATAAGGAAAGATTAATTTTCTTCGGAACGATGACGAAATATGCCAAAATCACGCGAGGTTTAACAAACTTCGCGGGGTGTTTAGGGATATAAGGGTTGAGATTTCGACATTTTGTATGAGAAAGTTTATGTTCATTTAGACCCACAGAACAGCGCTAGATAATTTTGATTCACCATTTTAGAATCATCCTGTATACAGGGTGTAACTAAAGATGTGTTACAAACTTTGGGGAATGATAGAACTGGTCAAAATAAGCATTTTTTGTTCTATGAGCATTGGTCCACAACTGCATCGTTTAAGAGTTATAGCCACTGTTCAAAATGACGTCTTCAGCATCAATGCAGGCTTATGACACACCCCTTTCTGAATTATGGTATGGTCATGTAAATTTTTAAAGTAACATGACCACACCATCACATTACCATGCAAGCAGATCCTGCACACTAAAAAATCTAACGTGTGTGATCGCATCCGGATATGGACTACACCTTTAACGAGTGCACTGACATGTTGTTAGTGTACGGTGCTGCAGACGGTAATGGAAGGGCTGCTTGTCGTCTGTACAGACGGCAGTTTCCACAACGTCGTCAGCCAGCTCACACAATGTTTGCTCGGCTTGTGCGACGTCTACGAGCAACAGGAAGTGTAGCTGTGATGCGTGGAGAGCATGGTCGCGCTCGCACCCGTCGTACCGCTCAATTCGAAGAAGCTGTGCTTCGTAGAGTTCACGAAAGACCAACATGTAGCACCCGTGCGCTTGCTCACGTCATGAACACAGATCACATGTCTGTTTGGCGAGTTCTGCATGACCAACTGTTTCATCCGTTTCGTATGCAACGAGTGCAAGCATTTGGAGCTGCTGACTTTGCACCACGTATGGCGTTCTGCAGATGGTTTCTTGCACGTTGTAGAGAGGAACCAGCATTCCCACAGCAGGTGCTGTTCACTGATGAAGCAACCTTCACTAGGGAAGGCATTTTCAACCACCAGGATATCCATGTTTGGGACCGTATCAACCCACATGCCATTTCGACAAGGCGCTTCCAGCAACGATTTTCTGTCAACGTGTGGGCTGGTATTGTTGGCAATCGCCTCATTGGACCGTACATTCTCCCAGCTCGTATGAATGCACAAACCTACCTCGTCTTTCTTCAGGAGGTGCTGCCTGAACTGTTGGATGACATACCTCTTAACATCCGTCAAGTAATGTGGTTCCAACATGATGGTGCACCTCCACATTTCTCACAGCATGTCCGGGCCTTCCTCACTGATACGTTTGGCGATCGTTGGATTGGACGGGGTGGACCAGTTACCTGGCCGCCACGATCACCAGACCTAACACCATTGGATTTTTTTGTGTGGGGCCACCTAAAGTCCCTGATCTACGAAACAATGGTTAATTCAGTGGAGGAACTCATCGCACGATTGGCTGTAGCAGCAGACAACATCAGGGACTCCCAGCAGATGCTGCAACGGGTGTCTTGCAACGTACAGCGACGAATGCAAGCCTGCATTGACGCTGAAGGGCGTCATTTTGAACAGTTGCTATAACTCTTAAACAATGCAGTTGTGGACCAATCATCATAGAACAAAAAATGCTTATTTTGACCAGTTCTATCATTCCCCAAAGTTTGTAACACACCTTTAGTTACACCCTGTATATCGTTTTAACATTATTTTTTGACATAGTGGATACAGACAGTCGAAATCGTTTATAACGATATCGGTTATAGAGACCAAGCGGTTATAACGATTAGATGTTTTTCTCTTAAGTTTGGTTTCCTATCTAGATGACGACAAAAATTATTGATCATTGTGGCAAATTTTTCAACCGAAATGTGGATCACCTATCGGCTAAAACGACCTATTTCTGGTGAAGACAGAGGTTCGAGTGTCTGCGGGAAAGATCTTCCTGTATGCATGCTTTTGAAGGTTTATTCTCAAGTCCGTGTTCCGCCGCTATTCTCTTTGATCAGTCAATCTGTTTCAGTAATCCCAACTTAGCGTATATTCCACTATATTTATTGGAGTTGTAATTCTTTTAGCAGAAAAAATTTTTTGACAAGAATTAGCTGCTGTAGCTGCTGCAGTGGTATTGACAGGAATGGCTCCTAAAAGAAAATCCTTAACTGTATAAGAAAAAGCTAACATTATTTGGCAGCTGGAATCTGGTGCCAACAACAACGCCGTGTGCAGAGAATTGAATATATATATCAACGAGTTGGAAGGATCGCGAGAAAATGAAGAATACCTTCGAATCCGATAGTTTCAAATCACATAATTACATCTTGAACTGATATGAAGCGTAAGGATACTGGTTATAACGACAACTGGATATAACGACCGATTTTTTATAGTCTTTTTCTTGGAAGTCGATATCGACAATTTGGAGATTATCACTGATTTTTGAAGTTCTTATGTTGTTTTGTCGTTCAATATCAACAATAAAAATTCTTCAAAATTTCTTCTCCAAAAATTCAAAAAATTATCTCTAAAATTCTAACAGGCAAGACATTTACCGGTAATTTAAACAGCGAAAAAACTGTGAACTTTCAAAAAAGTTTTAATTATTATATGCTGAAAAGCATATATTGGTTTCGCTCTGTTTGTGTGTCTGTCTGTCTGTCTGTCCGTCCGTCTGTATGTTCGACGATTACTCGAGAACGCTTTAACTTTTTTAAATTCTGCTTTCGCTCTTCGATAGAGACACTTCCTGAGCTCACCTGATTAGTTTGTGATTGAAATCGGTCTAACAGTCACGTGACTATTGACACCCAAACCCCCCCATTAAATTTTTTTATTGGCAATATACGGCATGTAATATGTCATTCGAACGAGAATGATGAGCACAAGATGAATATGTCATTCTTTTCGATTTTCGAAATGCTACGTCCGAGAAAATGACCCCCCAAAAGTACTTCAATGATCCCTTATTATGAGCTTTAGCTAAAGCTATATATAAGAATACAAGCTTAATCAGTACCTTTTTGTGCACGGCCAGCCATCCTTTGCACGAAAACATGAAAATGGAAGAACTTAACTGCGATATATCAACTTTTGATGAGCTCTCGTGGACCCCTTCAAGCACGTGCACTAATGATAAGAATATGAACTTAGGGCATGTAATATATCAATCGAATCCTACTGACGAGTCATAAGTGAATATAATGTTACTTTTTGTTTATCATTTAAGCATTGTTGATGGCTGCTTGGAGCACGTGCCTGTTATGAAGATTTCTTGATGCACGTGCTCATTTCATTTTAAAATTCAGTGCTGTTAGGCCTATTGTTAAATGTGTTGATTAATGTTAGGGCGATTGTTAAAAATGGCTAAATAATGTTAGGCCTATTGTTAAAATGGCTAATTAATGTTAGGCCTATTGTGAAAAATGGCTAATTGATGTTCGACCTATAGTTAAAAATGGCTAATTAATGTTAGGCCTATAGTTAAAAATGGCTAATTAATGTTAGGCCTACAGTTAAAATGACTATATAATGTTAGGCC
>JAHWFO010006931.1:1932220-1969818 GCA_023313115.1 Rhysida immarginata | reverse complement strand
TTAATGTTAGGCCTATTGTTAAAAATGGCTAATTAATGTTAGGCCTATTGTTAAAAATGGCTAATTAATGTTAGGCCTAAGTTAAAATGACTATATAATGTTAGGCCTATTGTGAAAAATGGCTAATTAATGTTAGGCCTATAGTCAAAAATGGCTAATTAATGTTAGGCCTATAGTCAAAAATGGCTAATTAATGTTAGGCCTACAGTTAAAATGACTAAATAATGTTAGACCTATTGTGAAAAATGGCTAATTTATGTTAGGCCTATAGTTAAAAATGACTAATTAATATTCGGCCTAAGTTAAAATGACTATATAATGTTAGGCCTATTGTGAAAAATGGCTAATTAATGTTAGGCCTATAGTCAAAAATGGCTAATTAATGTTAGGCCTATAGTCAAAAATGGCTAATTAATATTAGGCCTACAGTTAAAATGACTAAATAATGTTAGACCTATTGTGAAAAATGGCTAATTTATGTTAGGCCTATAGTTAAAAATGACTAATTAATATTAGGCCTATTGTTAAAATAGCTAATTGAAGTTAGGCCTATATTTAAAAATGGTGTGAATGCGTTTTGAATCAAAGATATTTCCACTGTTTATTTAAACCAAGTGCAAGTAAACGTGAGATATTCAAATTTAAAATTATATCTGCGTCACAGCTAAAGCTCCTTGGAATGCTTAAAAGATTTTTCCCGACGGTGCTTTGAAACAATGATTTTTCTCTCCTGACGTTTATGGTCACTTTGATCTAGCAGTGGAAAGAACATAGGCCCAGTAGTTTAAAACATTTAACATTAGACGTGCGAGAATTTCATTTCTCATTTCGCGCGTTTGGAAAGATTCGTGTGAGCGCTGCAATCGAATACGTAAATTTACATGCAGTTTTCGCCATTGCTCTATATAAAAATATTACTGTATATAATACTAAACAACAAATTTTTATAGTCTACTTTTCAGCATATTTGAAAATCGTTTTACGAGTTATATTCTTGTTTAATTCAATTATTTATAAGTACAAATATTGAGTTAGGAATCAAATAATAAAATAATTTAGTTATATATATTATACTAGCACAGACATGCGGCGTTGCCCGAGATAATTACAGTTGTAGGTTAAACAGAACAACCTCATGAAGTTAAATAATAAATTTTTTTTCAGTAATTCTACAATTTCCTTCTATAGACGAAGCAGTTGTTCAGACGTTTCCGATGCCCGGATAACTTTTTGTCATCTCTGCCCAATATTCATTCATTTCTTCGCTGGCATTTCGATAGATATGAATTATTGTTATAATCCATCGAAAGATTATTATAGGACATAACACCCTATGGTTGTTGGTTTGAAGAGTTGAGTTCATGTATGTTTTGTTATCGGTTATGTCGCCAACTGTGGCTCGAACGAAGGGACTGCCTCCTCTGTCATCTTTCAATCTTTCTCAATAGTCTGCTAACTCTCCATTATCTCCAGTTACGGATCATTATTAAATATTTCCAAGAAAACGTTAACATCTAAGAAAAGCCCGAACAACAGGAATTCTACGTATTGTTACAAAGTCAGTTTTGTTTTATAATTCTCAGAGGTGGGATGTAACCATCATTCTTAATGAACTTACTTATATTGCATACTTTGCCCGGGATTTACTTACCCTCTTATTGTTCTGTCTCAGATTAAAATGTTATCCATCCTCACCCCTAGGGAGCATCACTGGATACTTTAGACCAGGGCCGTCCAACTCGTGCACTTCGCCCGCGTGCAACATAAAATGCTCGCGGACAAAGCTCACGGGCAAAGCCGAGGAGATAGTCCAAAACTTAGGAGGGGAGTGGGTATAGTTTTCCTAAAAACCATGAAAAATTTTTAAAAAACATAAAATCACTGAACCAGTATTTAAACCGCAGTGGGAGAATATGGGTTTTTTTTTTTTGTTCAGAGATAGAATGCTTCACTCTAACATAAAGAAGCCTGGACGATAAAAAATTAGAAATCCAAGACAGAAACGGGTCTGTGATTCCAAGTGCCTTTAGTTTATGACATAATATATCGTGGTCTACCTGATCAAATGCTTTGGCTAAATCCGTGTAAATTGCGTCGACCTGAAGCTGTGTGTCCATATTGTCAAGGATAAACTTTTCAAACGTCATAAGATTTGTAATGGTGGATCTACCCTTACTGAATCCATGTTGTTAGGAGATAATGATATTCCTAAATTGCCCCTGTATAGATTTCAGTACAAGGGATTCATGATTTTGGGGAAAACTGATTGGATAACTCTAGGCCGATAGTTGGTGATATCATTCTTATTACCAGATTTAAAAATAGGGGTAACAAAGCTTGATTTCCAGATGGACGGGAAGGCACCAGAAGACAGAGACTTATTGAAGATGATTAGGAGTGGGAGGCAGAGGCTAGATCCACAGGAACGTATAAACAGAGGATGTATACCATCAGGACCAGGGCTTTTATTAGTTTTTACAGTTTTAAGTTTTTCTTCAATTTGTGCTGCTGATATTTGAACACTAGACAGATCAACATGTCTGTCATAGGTGATATGCTTTGAATAAGAATTTAAATTAGTATTTGCAAAAGTACTCGAAAAATATTGTTGGAAAAGATTAGAAATGCCCAATGGATTGTTCTCAATAGCACTGTTGTAAAACATGGATGAGGGTAGTTGTTCAGATGTTTCCAATGGCCGGACAGCTTTTTATCTTTCTGTTGCAAATTTCACTGATCAATACTCGTTCTTTCTCTTTCTTTTGACAAACACACAAATTTTCGCCAGTCGTCTGGACGTTTTTAGGGAGCTCAAGGGAGACCCGTGTGATTCCTTATCCTCCTCGATAAACACTGCCTTATCGATGTCCTGTCATTGCATAATCATATTTATGCTCGTTGTTAATAATTCGTTACCACCTTCCTAAAAATTGTTAATATGGTTAATTATGTAGTGCCACACCAGTAAATGTGTTACGTTTGTAGTGCAACACCAGTTAATGTGTTAACAAACTTTCAACCCCCCTTTCCCCCTCTTAGGGGTTGAATTTCGAAAAACCCCTTCTTAGAGCTCACTTACATTTTGTAAAGAACCTCTGCAGAAAATTTCAAGTTTCTAGGCCTTATGGTTTGGGCTGTGCGTTGATCACTCACTCACTCAGTCAGTTTCTTCTTATATATATATAGATAATAATATCAAATTAGAAAAATCGAAAGAAAACGAGACACAGCTGCACGGAGAATACATTATCGGAAAAATTCCACATGGCCGACTTGACTGGCGGAAGTGGATGGATTAGAAGCAGTCGCTATGGATTCTGGGACCGGAGAGATGCTCACACGAAGTTGATTGGCTGTGCATTCGGGGCGACTTAAGAAATATCAACTTGTCGCCTCCAAGCCGCGTACCGGACGGAATGCGCTAAATGCATAACGGCTCCGTCAACCGAAAACCCCGTGATACTTTTTGAGTTTCGTTAAATAATTACGTGTGAAATATCCTTTGCTTCGTTAGTTATTGACTGTACCTAATATTATTTTGTAAAGTGTCGGAAGCCATATAATAGGTTATTAAGGCGTGAATTCGCTGATTCTGCAACGGCCTTAATAAACAGCATTTGACAATCGAAGAACCTAATTTTCAAAAAGACAACCGACATACGGGCGCTTAGCAGCTGTTACCGCTGAATACCGGTGCTCTTGAAAGATTCACCGATTTACAACTTGTATATGTACAAAAAAAGTGACTGCCCCCGCATTCGTTTACATATTTTACCTTACTGGGAATGACAAAAGAAAACATCAGCCAATGCCGAACAGGTATTAGTAAGGGTAACATTAGTACATGTATACTGCACTGTAAATGTGATTGTGTGACAAGTATGCGTTAGGCAGTACTGTTGTGTAAAATTTCTACATCACAGGCACTGATATTGTAGTCTATGGACAGTTAAAACTTATAGCATCTCTTTTTATTGCAGAAAGTGAAATTATTTCTCAATTTTTAATCACGAATTAAGAATTTATTGCAACTAACTAGAATACGCAAATTGCTCATTTACAACATACAAGTGAGTCGCCAAAACAGTGAAGTTTATATTAAACTTGTAGTTCCTAACTATTAAGAGTAGATGTCAGTTCCTTTTTGGATTCTATTCGTTACTCTAAACATCCTATTTCCTCTTGACTTCTATGAAAAATTTAAACATGCTCATTCGAATATGACTATCGTTTTCTCTACATTCAATTACCATCAACTTTATTTAATTTTATTTATTTAATTCTTAGTTCTACTCTGATTCTCCTTTGTTTTCCATTTCTTGTTGTTGTTTCGTAAAATCAATTTTGCCAATTTATAATTTTTATTGCTTTGCTTTCCACGTGGAATTTGCCGAACGAGCTTTTTTGATCTTTTATTCTTTCAATGTTGCCTTTATTTAATTATTTTTAAATATTAAAGATACGAATAATTGATTAATAAACTCGCGGAAACATAAAAGGGAAAAATTAGAATAACTATTTGGAATATTCTGTATAATGCTTTCAAAATTAAATCACCTTTGACGTTTTCTTTTAAGATGTAATTATAGCTACTTCTGATTTGTTTCTTTATACTCATTAATTCAGTTTTCGCAAAAAAAGTCTTAATAACAAATTTAAAATTTCTGGAAAATGATTAGATTAGAAGGTGCACGTATTGAAACGAAAATTTCTGGAAAAAATATTTAAAAAACATTAAAATTTAGTTTGAGTATATTATATTTTTCTGCTACAGTCTACAGTCTCTGAGACAGCAGTAACTCACTTTCTTCTTATATAGGGTGAATACAAAAGTCTGAACCCCCCTTTTATTTTTTGAACCGAAGCAGATATGTCAATTTTGATGAATCCAATGAATAGGAAGTTGTGGGTGACCTATCCCATGGTGCACTTTTCATCATCCCAAATATGCGAATTAGGACACATTCAAAATTTATCTCAAAATCCGTAAGGGATAGAGGAAAAAAAACCCAATTGCAAACTTGTTCAACATAAAAAAACAAAACAAAACAAAAAATAATCATCCAAATCGGACCAACCAATCACCCACAATCACGTGGTGAACTGTTTGTAGCTTACAAACAGTCACACTGCATAAAGAAAACTGAATGTTGATATTTCCACTATGTAAAGCATGCAAATCAAAAAATTAACATAAATTACCATACTCACATTCACTTTCATGCGGAAAAGCAAATAAAAGGCATGTTTCAGCACACAGAAGACAGAACAATTCCAGGATGGCAAGCTACACTGTTCCGGAAATAGTCAACATGATCTTCTGCTTCGGAGAGGCAAGGAGAAACCTACATGCTGCAGCTAGGTTGTATCCAGACAGATACCCTAACGAACGCCATCCATCTCGTCAAACAATGCGTCACATTATTCAAAGATTCGAGGCTACAGGGAATGTTAATGCAGAACGAGGACGACCAAGGGCACAAGGCGACGAGGATACAACAACACTAGTTCTGGCTGCAGTTGCTGCAAATCCCCACACAAGCAGCAGAGCAATTGCTGCAGATGTTGGGTGCCATCAGAGAACTGTTCTCAACATTCTACACGCACATCATTTTCACCCATACCATATTCATTGTCACCAGGAGTTACTGCCATTGGATTATGTTGCTAGGGCCGCCTTCTGCAACTGGTTACTTACCTGCCTGGATGGCAATCCAAACTTCATTCATGAGGTGTTGTGGACAGATGAAGCCCAGTTCACCAGGGATGGAGTTATCAACAGGCACAACCATCATCATTGGGCAGACGAGAACCCACGATGTCTGCGAGAAGCAACTCATCAAGTGAACTGGAGAATCAATGTGTGGTGTGGATTGTACAATGGCACTGTGGTTGGACCGTATTTTTACGATGGAACACTGACTGCAGAACGCCACCGGGCTGAAATTCTCAACGTGGCGGTCACAGACTTCATTGACAATTTGCCATTGGCCTCGTATCAGCGCACGTGGTTTCAGCATGACGGAGCTCCTCCACATTACGGGTTGGTCGTTCGCGAGCGTCTAAGTGAGATGTTTGGACAACAATGGATTGGCCGAGGAGGACAAGTTTTTCGCTGGCCACCCCGCTCCCCTGATTTTACACCACTTGACTTTTTCTTGTGGGGATACCTGAAGGACAAGTTTTATGCTACGCAGCCCGCTTCACTGGAGGATCTGGTTCAACGAATTCAGGAAGCGTTCCGAGGAGTGACACCAGCCATGCTTGCCCATGTTTTGGCGTAGTTAGGTTCCGTGCCCAATTGTGTTATGGTGCCCACGGTCGTCACATCGAGCATTTCGTTGATTAACTTTTTTTTTAAACTGTTTGAAGTAACTTGTTTGTGCACTGTGACTGTTTGTAAGCTACAAACAGTTCACCACGTGAATGTGGGTGATTGGTTGGTCCGATTTGGATGATTTTGTTTTGTTTTGTTTGTTTTTTTATGCTGAACAAGTTTGCAATTGGGTTTTTTTCTCTATCCCTTACGGTTTTTGAGATAAATTTTGAATGTGTCCTAATTTGCATATTTGGGATGATGAAAAGTGCACTATGGGATAGGCCACCCACAACTTCCTATTCATTGGATTCATCAAAATTGACATATCTGCTTCGGTTCAAAAAAATAAAAGGGGAGTTCAGATTTTTGTATTCACCCTGTATAGTCTAAACTATAAGTAATCCCTCGATATCCAATAAAATATCGTCGATGGCAGCGGAAGCAGCGATCCCGCCTTATTGGAAATCTGCTCTTGCACCGTGAATGTCGATGGAAATCCGGGTTGTTCAGCGTCGCAAGTCTTTTATTCTCAGAGACACACGTGCATATCTTTTGTCTCCTCGAGAGAGAATGCCCTAACTATCTATTTCTTGCTCATTGTTAACAATTCTTGGAAACGAATGTTGAATTGCCAAGGCAACAGAATGCTCTTATCATTGCATCGTCACCACATCGTGTCCATGGCAACCATGTTTCACCCAAAAACACAGGTTTATATGTCACCCCCTATCCACCCCCACTCTTAGGGTCGCTAGGGGTGTCTTACCTCACAATATTTTTTTCCTCATTGTAAATCATACGTATACCTCCTTTGCCTTCTCGACAGACAATGCTCTAACTATAACGTCTGCTATAGTGATTTGGTGCTCATTCTTAACAATTCATGGAAACGAATGTTTTATTGCCAAGGCAACATAACGCTCTATCATTGCATCACCATGAAAGTATAGTGATTTGCTGCATTGTTGCATCCATCTTCACATCGGTTTCCATGGTAACAATATTTCGCGCAAAAGATTGATGTTGACATAGGTTTACATAAAACCCGCCACCCACATGCATCCCTAGGGGTGCTACGGGTTTCTTACGTCCCACAGGATTTTTCTACAGACTGTAAATCATATGTACAGGGTGTTGCGGATAACTACAGGGCAGTATAACGGGAAGCCTACCCGCTCGATTGTAGGGGCCGGCTCGGTCGATTGGCAGAATTGAGGGAGTGAAGGTGGCCTGCAGCAGCCAGCAGTTTCCACAGTCGGGAAGGGGGGTGAACGTCAAAATTGTCATGTTTTTGATAAAATTACCCAATTATCATTTGATATCGAGCCGGCCCCTGCAATCGAGCGGGTAGGCTTCCCGTTATACTGCCTTGTAGTTATCTGCAACACCTGTATATTAAGTTGGTTGTAGCTGCTCCGGAGTTTCCAGAGTTATGCCGGAACATACATACATACATGCATCATTGCATTTTGATATACAAGGTGATTATAATTAAAGTCCCTTTGTAAAAATGCTATAAAAAAAACAACCATGAGTCCGAATGACTTCAAATTTGGACTGAGCATTCTTGAAGAAGGGGCATTTGATATGGATAAGAAAAAAAATAGTTCCAAAATTTATCACTAGATGGCGCTGTAAGCGGCATATTATGCCTAGGAGGATTTGTACTATGCAAATTGAAAGATACGCATGCGCATGAGACATTGCATGTGTTATAAAAACGCAGGCCTCATGGCGTTCTCGTCATATTTGTATCTCATCATGTGCTTTTTATGCGGTTTTTGGCCCAAGGACAATTAAAAACCGATTTTTCCCATCCGATGTGGTACGACCCTTGCCGTGGTGGATGGGCTTTGCACTAACAGTGCCACAACTGTTAAATGACTTGAAAGTCATGTTTTCCATCATCAAACCCGAAGCAATCATGTTCATTGACCGGTACAGTTGATTTTTTGCTAATACTGTACTGTATAATAAAAAAAAAATCATGTTTAACTTGTTTTAGTGTCAATTGCATTCCTTGACCAACTTTAATGTAAAAACATCATGCCATAAACAACTCATGCCAAAGCCGTCGTATTTCAATTCAAAATGTCACTTCTAGCTGAATCCGCTTCCGTTATGCCGCTTACAGCGCCATCTAGTGATAAATTTTGGAACTATTTTTTTCTTATCCCATATCAAATGCCCCTTCTTCAAGAATGCTCAGTCCAAATTTGAAGTCATTCGGACTCATGGTTGTTTTTTTATAGCATTTTTACAAAGGGACTTTAATTATAATCACCTTGTACATAGATAGATAAAGAGATTAGAAATCAATTTCTTTTGCAATCAATAAACACTGATAGCATGCGTTTAGTATCATTATCTGGAATACATTTCGGAGAAATTATCCAATATTTTTCCTTAATAGGTTTAGCAATTTTCGCATACATCTCTTTCCATTTCAAACGAGATGTATGCGAAAATTGTTTGAAATGGAAAGTTACATTTGCATATATTTGTATGCAAAATTATGCTTATTAAATCTACAGGGAAAACAAAGTCCTTACCTGACAAAGGAAATTAATAAAAAAAACTATTTCAGATAGATACATACGGTTTTTTATATTAAGATCTCCATCTCAAAAAAGTTTTTAAACTGGTAGTATGGTAGAAGGCGAAGCGAAACGTAGGTGGCGCTAACATCGGTCATATCGAAAATGGCGTCTATGAGAACGAAATCTCAATACGTTCTAAGTAACAACCATGGGTAATTTATCAAAAGGACGATGCCGCGCCACATTGGGCATTATCAGTTCGTGAATTCCTCGATTCAAAGTTTCTCAACCGATAGTTTGGAAGAGATGGTCCTACAGCATGGCCCCACAGCGTGGCCCCACGTTCTCTAACACCCTTAGACTATTTTCCTGTGGGGATAAGTTAAGGATAAAGTGTTTGCTCACCTGTCCCCGACGTGAACGTATTAAAGGCAAGAATAACGGATGCTATATTGACAATAACAGAAGACACGCTGGCGGATACGTGGCAAAAAAATTGAATACTGTCTAGATGTTCTCAGAGCTACTAAAGGTACACATGTTGAAGTGTACTAACGATGTGAAGAAAATTTTTTTGACATAATACAAAAAACCTGTATGTATCTATCGACATAGGATTTTTTATTAATTTTCTTTACCAGTTAAAGACTTTATGTTCACCCTGTATTATAAGACGGACATTTCAATAGAATACAGTTCTCTACATTCAGCATGAGTTTGAAAGGCTTTAATAAAAGAATAAAATAGTCAAAGTCATCATATTTTTCATTTCTTATTCAGCTTATCTTTGAAGATAATGTTCATAAAGTAGAACTCTAACCAAAAAAATGTAAATATTTTGCTAACGATGCATTCGAAAAAGTTTTACTGTTTTCTTTCTTCCCTCTTTTTATCTTCTTTCCTGCTCCCCTCGTGGTCTTTTTGAAGCGAAATTAAAAAATAGAAGGGAAAGGGGGTGAGCTCGAATCTATAAATTATAACGAATATTAAAATTTTAGATGCAAAAAAAAAGTTTTCCGTATATTTTAAGTCCAATTTCGTGATTGCATAAACTGAGTAATCTCTTGTCTCCGTTTCTCTGAGAGAGAGAGAGAGAGAGAGAGAGAGAGAGAGAGGGAGTGATTGGGGATTCGTGCATGAGCGAATGAATGCGCATGCGCTTAGGACAACTGAAAGGAAGAATGAACGAAAGAGAGAGAGAGAGGACAGAGAGAGAGTCGTCCGCCGCCGCTTATGCTTTTGGCATTAATGCCGGTGATTTGAGTCAGCGGTTTCGCCTGTTCGTCTCCGACTGACCCTTCCAGGCCGATTGCTGGAATCGCAAATCGGTTCCGTGTCTCAGACCATCATATTTTCAATGTATTAAGTTTTTTTGCATTCGGCGAGACGGAATTACTGAAGAGGCCTCCGTATCTATTTTGAAGAAAAAAATATTTTTCCGGTTGAGATATTTTTTTCAGAAGATAAAACCTTTATATGCTTTTAAGCTTAGAAAAATTTTAGGTTTTTTTGCCTCTCTAAACTTTTCCTTCAGTTTCTTTTGAATTTCTTGAATGTAATAATCATAAATTCCGAAATAATTCTAAGCTTAAAAGCACATAAAGGTTTTACATATTGGTAGTAAATATTCATTTTGTATAACGTTATTATAAACTTATCGTGCTCAATGAATTCATTAATCTAATGGATCACTGTTATTCTTTGTAATACCTACAGTCATTATAGGGTAAAGTTTCGTATACTGGGATATATTTGAATCACATGATATAAGATAACGAAATAAATATGTTATTAAGAAATAACAAATTTTCACAATTTTAGCATAAAAGTTAAACTGAAGTGTATTTTTCAAAATTTTTATCTAACCAAAAAACAATATCTTAGGGTTAGAAGCACGGGGTTCCTAATATGGGGGATTCTCTAAGTCCTTAGAAGAACATCATAAAGCACATAAAAGTAATAAAATTGCACAAAAACCAGTTTAAATAATAGAAAAACATTAATATCAGCCTTAGAGATATTAAAATATTAACTGAGGATGAATTTTTAATAAGAAAACTGTCATCAACCCATGCAGAGAGTGCGTAAGCCTACTTTTTTGTATTGGGCTTTCAGAGAAATTCATTCGTTTTTTCTTCGATTTTTATTCGAATTACTGATAACATGAAACATAGTTTAATCGTATTATTATATGACTTATTGTTGTTCTATTCTTCCTCTACAAATTTTGATTTAACTCTTTTCAGCCACAGGATGAAGAAGAGCCAAATAGACAAAAACGAAGAATGGTAATTGAGGGGTTTTGGCGAAAAATTAGACCATTAGAAATATTCACAGGCAGTTATAAAATATTTATGAAGAGACGCTGTAGATAAAAGCACTCTCAATCTATTCATTGTATAACGAGCTATCAGGTTTCAGTGCTTGTCAAGCATCACCTCCACAAATTAGGAAATATTAGGAAATCTCTTCTTAATAGCAACTTTATCCTATGCTTAACACATTCATTGCGTTATTGCCTTGCTTGCTGTGAATGTCAAATAGAAAAAAGGTCAAGGAGTTTAATAAGCCAATGGTTTTGAAGTAACTTCATCATCGGGGCATAAGAACAACTACAAATACCAACAAATGGTAGTTGTGATGATGAAGTTACTTCGAAACGCATTGGCTTATTAAACCTCTAACGTTTTGCTCTCCTGGACCTTTTTTTCTATTTAATTTTTTAAAGTTTATTAAAGGGAGTCCCATAAAGGGCTCCCTGATTTTAAGAGTAAATATCTCGGAAACTAAGATCGATAGAAGAATGAAACAAGTGGTATGCTTATTTCGAAAGCCGTAAAAGTCTGATACCATAGTACCAGTACGGAGTCCGAGACATAGGCCATGAACTGTCCTTTGCAAACAGTCCTTGCAACCACATCGTAATTTAACCGGTGGTACTCTAGTACCAGAAAAACACGTTGCTCCACGGAATACATGACTTCATCCACTTCCTTTAGTAGGCTAGGTACAGCATCACCTGTCGGCAACATTTGCAACTAATTTGTAATTTATTTTGAAACTTCTGTATCAGATTTTTACGGCTTTCGAAATAAACATACTTGTTTCATTCTTCTATTGATCCCTGTTTTTGAGATATTTTCTCTTAATTAATTTAAAAATTATAATTCCATTTTAATTCAAAGAAATAGAAATAAAATAAAGCAACCAATAAAAACAGTTAAAAAAGTCACCCGATGTGGAGAAATACAAATATTGAAGAAGACAAACACAGATGAAACGAAGGTCTTGTGGAGTATCGGGTGACTTTTTTAACTGTTTTTATTATTTACTTTATTTTATATCTATTTCTTTGAATTAAAATGGAGTTATCATTATTAAATTAATTATTCATTATTCAATACCTATTCTTATATAATTCAGGGCGTCCTGTGTGGGACACCCTGTATATATCAATTTTCAGGTAAAATAAAATTCCTGTAGAAAAATAGCTTGAAGTGGCTGAAAGAATCATATGCATAAGTTGGGTCCATGCTGCATAAAATAATAAAATAAAATTAGTACTATAAATTTTAGTTTTTCGCCCAGTGAAACCGCATCAGATACACCTAAAAGTGCATGGTGAACTAAAAGGAAGTTTAATTTTAACATTGAAATATACAAGATTTACTTAATTAATGTGAAACTCCAACTCGATAATTCAAAAACAGAATATTTTAGTTAAAACAATGATATAATTATTTAATCCAATAATCACTTGTGATCAAGGATTCAATTTTTAAATTTCCTTTTTACACAGTTATTTAAAAAAAAATTATAAAATTTATAATTTGATTCAAATTTCATTAACTTTTTATTATTATTATTATTATTATTATTATTATTATTATTATTATTATTATTATTATAATACGCTTTTATTCAACTTGCTTTTCTGTAGGTTTGTGTATCCGTCAAATCTTGTAACCAATATTAAACCAACTTCCCGACAAGCTAGAGAGCTGAAACTTGATACACATACACAGAACCGATGACAATGCATGTTAAAGGAAACATTTTTCAAATCAGTTCACTGGTTCGTGTTCTAGGGCACCAGTCTGAATTCATTTCAGTCGTCTCTTCATAAGTCGGAGGAACGATTGTTATTTATACGAATTGCTCAATTGTTTCGACCAAACAGTTTTTTAAATTGTTGACGTCGGCTTGAAGAGAAATAATAATAAAAATTATAAAAGCGTGTTTTGAAAAAACCTTTCTTCCCTCTCTTATCTTGTTATTATTTACAATTTATTTTAAAACAACTTTTAGTGATACAATTGGTTCCACTATGGAAATGAGAAAAGGGAAATGTAAAAATTAAAGAAATTGTAAATAAGTTAATGAAATTTGAATCAGATTATAAATTTTATGAATTAAAAAATATAATTTTGTAAAAAAAATTAAATTGAATCCTTGATCACAATGAATATTGGATTAAATAATTTTGTCACTGTTTTAACTTTAAATATTCTTTTTTGAATTATTGAGTTAGAGTTTCACATTAATTACGTAAAAGGAAATTTCCAGCGATATTTCATGAAATCAATATCCGTTTTAATTAAAGAGTACATTTTATATCATTTTTAAGATGATCTGTACTAAGTCTATTGGATTAATTCATGGTTAAAATTATTTTATCGTTCTTCGATATTTAACAACAGGGGAAAAAAACAAACCGATCCACGATTTTCGTTTGCTTTACAATTTTGAAGATAAGAATGGCCTAAGCAGCTTTTTAATCGTTTCAGATTTTTTTTCTGTCATGTGTTGGATAGGATTCGTGAGGAATTGATTTCTTCGCAAGCAAATTCGATTTTATAGAATTTTTCCAGAACTTGCTTCTCTTTCTTGATTTGAATTTAACCCGCTTGATTTGACAATCGCTTTCCTTAATCTATTTTCCATTGGTTTGACAACAACTGCTTAATTTCTATTTTACATTGATCTCGTTTACGGAGCAATTTAGATTTGTAAGGGTTGCACTATATATGATATTAAGATATATTTCTTATTTTCAGTGGCCCATCTGTGTTTCTGGTTTTTTATAGTTCGCTTGCATTCACTCTGCGCGGATGTAGTTGTATCCCCTCGTCAGCTTTTCTCATCACAATAACACACCACTCTGTTTACTCTTTCTCTCCACGGATCGTCTTCTAATCTTCTTTCCATACATTCTTTCTCTCTTCTGGATCACTTCACTTCTTTGTCGGCGGTCAGAGGTGGCGTTCTCTCCTCTTCCACCATCTTTGATATGTGACTGAAATCCAAAGATTTTAAGCTATAAGAGATACTGTCTTGAAGGTTTTTCTCTCTTATTAACTTTATTAACAGTTCTAATATGATAGCACATCTATTCCACGCATTATTTAATGTTTCTTCTGTGTAATTTAAAGGTGACAACAATCATAGTAGCGAATAATTATTGGCGAATTGATGCGTTACGTTTTATGAACAATGTTAATGAATTAATATATAAGTAGAAAATGTGGTTTGGAACCTGTAACCACAAAAAAATCTGGCGTTTCATATTTTTACTAGATTAAATCCGTATTTTAATGATATTATTTGAAAAAATGGAAGGAAAAATTCTGCGACCTGGATTCGAACCAGGAAACTCGAGTGTCATATGCTCGACACCTCTACCAATAGGGCTATTGCAGACACCGTATTTTAACTTTATTTAATATTAAGGAAATTGCTTTAGGATACAGAGAGCTAATATTGCCGCTAAGTATGAAGTTTGACAGTCACGCATATAGAATGATCGCACGCTTTCCGAATCTCAGTCCTGCGATTTCTTTCTTTGGGGATGAGCCAAAGAAGAGGTTTAAATCAAAATGTCAGAATATTCAAGCTCTTGAACAAAAATTTCAAAATATTTCACCTTTTTGAAGTTTCACATTCTTAAAATGTTAACAAGATCTGTGTAAAATGTTTTCAGAAGATTACAGAAATGTGTAATAGGTTCATAATTGAAATGTGATGTTGGCAAATCCTATGGTAGAATCTAAATAAGTATTTCAATAGAAGAAAACAATAAAAAAGTGTTCGCCCCAAGAGATTTTTTTGTAATTTATTAAAAATAGGTATTACTTCCCAACCACCTGTTTATCAAATTTGGCTCCTTCATGTACAGTAGCAATAATGGTATAAAAATTTATATATAAACAGAGTTTTGATCTAATAAATGTAGATGAAAAAGAATAATTCTATGACTTGGATTCGACCCAGGGACAACGAGTCTTTAGCTCGTCGCCTCTACCAACTGGACCACCGCAGAGACTGATACAGCTACCTGTCTCCAAGTGACAAATATAGGGCAGGCACCTAGTTTTTCTGTTTTCGAAAAACCATTAGCAATCTGATGAAAATTAACTATAAAGTTATGGTGAAAATTTCTATACAAGAACTGTTTTAACAAAAATGAACCGACTTCATGGGTTAAAAACCTTCCCGGAAAAACATTCAGTCGAATAGCGAAAACCCCATCTAAATTGGATCAGTAGGTTTTGAGAAAACCGCGAACATACATACATACATACATACTTACATACAGAGTAAACCAAACTTATCCAGCATAATTGTTTAGACATTGTATGGTTCAAATGGAACAAAAAATGTCCTATAAACATTACATCGGAAGTCACTCAGATCCTTGGTTTTCCCCATGGTGACGGTCAAACCACTTGCACCGGGCAGGTGTGTTCTTGCTTTATATTGGTACCGACTGTGAATTGGTAAAAATTTTTTGAGTTGTAAAGTGACTCAGTTTTCAGTGACTTAGTGGCTGCTGTAGCGGTATAAACAAGAATAAATCACTTTACACCTTGAATATCTAATGAATTTGTATTTTTAACAAAAATGACAAGGTCTTAAATCCTTATCAAAGCAAAATCGAAGAGGTGACACAAAAATCGGCCGTTCTTCGAGATAGCCGCTCTTAAGGAATTTTTTCCTTAGAAGGCCTATAGCTGTCTCAATTTGGGCGCTTCTTTTTTTTTCTTGAATAGAAGTAAAGGGTTTCCGATGAGAATGTGGAGTAGTTTGCCATTCACAATGTTGCAGTTCTACAGTGTACGAAATATCTTCAGACACAACTTACGGATAGATACATAAATTACATCGATGAAATGAAGAAGCCCTAATGCTGACACGTATTCATCAGCGTACTGATACCTATCAGAATATTCTTGTGAGAGGGCTTTCAAATCACTCCCCCCCCCCCTCCACCAATAAGCTTGATGATGCCTTTCAAGAATATAGGAGTTCGGCTCAGCGATCGCAGAGACAAACTCCCTAAATTTCTGGACATATATTTCTATTATACATCATAAAGATAAAGGATTTATTATCTGTGATATTTTTAAAACTATAATTGCTGATTTGTTTTACAATAGACTGAGAATAGCCCGAAACTGCGTCTCGGTTCGTTTGTCGACTATCATTCATTTCGTATAGTTATTGACCAGAACGTACTTAACTCCAGCGATCCGGTTCGTCATATTTTCCTCTCCGAACCCGGAATGTACACGAAGATAATGCAATTCGAATTAAAACATGCAATCTTTTTATAAATTCATCAGAGAGCTATAAATTATTTATCTTTAATTAACAACTCATCCAGGAATTCCGTATATTCAACGGTATGCGTATACATAGGTCAATTGTGCTTTAACATAAGGAAGTCTAAAATGCAGTATTTAAATATGTTTCATTACTAAACAAGAAAATTCCTTTAAATACGAGGTGCATTCAAGTTATAACACCTCCGATTTTGTTTTTCAGGACTGGAAACAGACAGAAACATGCCGTTTGTTTTTAAATACGCGCGCACACGTTGTGAATGATGAGATGGCAGAACTGTACGGCAAACAGAACTTTAGCAGCAGCGGCGAGAATTAGGACTGTTTTTGATACTTAAAATGGAGACGTTTTCATTACAAGAACAGGGTGTCATCATTCGTTTTCCCCATTTGCGTAGTGTGACACAGATTGAAATTCATCGCCAGTTGAGTGAAATATGTGGTGACGGTGTCATGGATGTGTCTAATGTGCGTTCGTGGGTGCGACAGTTCAAAGAAGGCAGACTGTAACCAAGACAATCTCGGCAACTAACCAAGACAATCTCGGCCTCGCACCAGCCAAGCGAGTGGAGAAAGTTGTTTTGGAGGATCACCGAATGAGTGTGGAACACATCGCCTCCAAAGTTGGCATTTCCGTGGGGTCTGTGCAGACAATCCTGCATGAAGACCTGAAAATGCGAAAGTGTCCTCAGGTGGGTGCCACGGACGACCACAAGGCTGCGCGGAGTTTCTGATTAATTTTTTCTTTCTTTCTTTCTTTCTTTCTTTCTTTCTTTTTTTTTTTTTTTACTAATTTTCTTCATTGTTGTCATTTTTACAGTTTTTGTTCTAATTTATTTTATTTTTATATTTGTTTATTTTATATGTAATTTCATCAACCCCGTTTTGGGCCTCGGCCTGTTGCGGCAATGTTGACGCATGAAGACGGCATGAATGGGACTTTCTTTTCATCGATTGGGACAATGGATGAGACATGCGTGCCATTTTTCAATTTTGAAGCAAATCGCCAGTCAGATCAATGGAAGCACACACCCTCACCACCACCAAAAAAATTTCGGGTAAGCGTCGGTGCGGAAAGAATGATGGTGGCCATTTTCTGGGACAGCGATGGCGTAATCCTTACTCATTGCGTTCCAGGGGTACTACGGTGAGAGGTGGATCCTATCAAGATGTTGTGAAGAACAAGCTCCTTCCAGCATTGCATGAAAAATAGCCGGAAAAGGCTGCACGTGTGCTCTTTCACCAAGACAATGCACCAGCGCATCGAGCGAACGCGACGCTGCAGTTTCTTCGTGACAACAACTTTGAAGTGATTTCTCATGCTCCCTACTCACCTGGCCTGGCTCCTAGCAACTTTTGGCTGTTTCCAACGATGAAAGCCACTCCGTGGTCGCACATTCACTAGCCGCGCCGCTATTGCAAAGCAGACTCCTAAGAAGCGTTCGCAACGGCTAGTCGATAAAATGTGAGATTACGTCGAGAAGTGACACAAGTTTCACAGTTTTCGTGTGATTAGTTTGTGAGAAAAAAAAATCGGAGGTGTTATAACTTGAATGCACCTCGTAGAAGACTGTCTCTATGGAATTGTCATGTTAATGACATTTATAGGGATCTGCAAGAAGAAATTTTCTTTTTTAGGACGGTGCTTTTGAAATTTTTGCTATACCTTGAAAGAGAAAAGCCTATGGAAGAAAATTATTGTTCTAGGAGTAGAATCTATGTTGTGGAGAAAGGTAAAATCAGCTTTATTTAATAAGGAATTTATAGTTTGAAATGAAACTTTGCGAAATCTTCGTGGCAGTAGAATGCGACATGAGATGGCAATTATAAAATTATTTACAGAAACTTCCAAGGGATCCGGAAACCACATCTTCACAATTCCAGACATGTCTGTCATCAGTTAAGCTGCTTATAAAACGTGAAGACGACTAAGTTGACCGTTAGAGAAGGTACCATCCGGAATGATAATTGAAACTTGTTATTTTTAAATGTGTGTTCCTGACTTGAGTTAAATGATATGATAACTTCATCATTCAAAATTTAACAATTCTCCACAATAAAGACGTTAAAAATACAGATTATGAATAACAAAAACAAAATAAACAACAGTAAATTCAAATCTCACATTTAAAATCATCTTTGGTGGTATATTTTTCCAAAAGATCATGGCTAAAACATTTATTGCCGCAAAGCCACAAAATGTTTTTCTTATTTACACACGGCTGCTACAAAGGAGATGGACTTCTCAATGTTTTATAGAAGATAGAGTATTATAATAATTACTAATGAGATCAAACTTTTTACATGGTATTTCAGTACAAGTCCTACATCTAACGATTATGTGGAAGTTGTTCCTAAGTCAAATTTACGTTTTATGATCGAATATAAATATTCTTTATCGTTTCTGATGGTTACGTTTATGATAATATGACTAAGACAGCTTCGTTCATAGGCGATCATTCGAATGTCAAATTTGTAGATAACTTTTCCATGCCAATGAAAATAGATCAATGGCATATTTGGCACCTCGAATGTAGTCTTTCTCGAGGAGTTAAATCGCATGATATTGGAGGCCAATTGATCTCGCCATTACTGGAAATTATGCAATCATTGAATTTGAGCTAATAAATCTATTGTTTCAAGAACTGTATTGGATGTGGCACCGTAACAGTTTCAATAGAGTTGTATCAGTCACAGAGCGTGGAATCATGTCCTGACTGTGGTTGTTCATACTGACAGTGTCAGTTTAAGCAGCAGGGATTGCCCTCTCACACAAACAGTTGTGTATCAAAAGCCAGTGCTGATGCACATCCATTTCATTCAATTCAAACCATAAAAATTTCCTTAACATGTTACGGTAACGTTCAGAATTGACGTAACATTGACTCCATTACCATTTTCAAAAAAATATGGTCCAATGATGCCATCAAACATTCACTTTCACAAACATTCGGAGACCGCATCAAACAGTCACTTTGAGTGAGCGTAATAGTTGTCATGCTCTGCGTACCTGGAATGCGCAAACACATTTTTCAGTGCTCATGCCTAATATCCCTTTATATCCATAAATATACCATTTTGAAACTCGCGCTGTAGAAATTTTTTTTTATGCATGGTAGAAGGCGAGATTAGTGAGGACAGAATAAGTAACACAGTTACTGATGAAATTCCATATGGACTACAAAAGGTGTTCATTGTAGATTCATATAGGAAGACTAATTCCTTCAAGTATTTAGACGGCATTTCGTAAACGGCTACAGTCCGCCATGTGCCGAATAAGTCAACAACATTAGAAATCCAAGAAAAGAGATAATGAGCAATAGGATAGTACTGTGAATAACGTCATCTTAATAAAAAGCAAAATCCTCTTGTCCACAAAATATATTTTAAAGAAAATTTCAAACCCTTGGAAAGAAGAACGATTTCGGCTTTATCGAAGAGCAGGTCAAGAGATATTTTGTGAACAAGAAGCTTTTGCTTTTTATTAAGAGATAATGTTAATGTTTGATGACCATCTTTCTTTCTCCTGTAAGCAGTCACTAGGCAGACAACTATCTTCTATATTTCTCCCCATTGGTCATTTTATCTATCGTCAATATTTGCACCAACACTGAGATAAAATACGAGGGGCGCTCATAAAGTCATTGCGGAATGTGCTGGCGCGTTGTCGTGCAGAAATGTGACCCATGATCTATTCCACAGTGACATGGCGGTCTGAGAGGACTATCGTGTCCATTTGCTTTGCAATTTATGGCTCGTCATAGATGGAGGGGCGTCCGCTTCGAGGTTCGTCTTCCACACTTGTCTGGCCGCTTTGGAAACGTCGACGCCACATGGCGACTGTCTCTTACGATGGGGCATTATCACTATAAACGGCCACTAACTCATCATACAGGAACCTTATCACGGCTCGCACTTCCAATTTTCCGATGGGCTGCGTCATGTTGCTTTCGACGTTCTGGCGGCTTAGAGGTGTACTGTACCCTACACAGCAGTCGATGGATGTCGCTTCCCAGTGGCATCACACATTTTTAAGAGCGATCGTACTTTCATGTTGATTGTAGTGACTTCATGACCACCCCTCGTATAGTTTGTTTACTCCCAGCCTTCATCGCTTTTCATTTCGTCCATTTCAATGCCACATCACGTAACTATGGCGACTTCGATCACCTGATCTAATGCCACTAGAATTCTTTCTCTGGTCTTATCTCAAAGAATAAGTATACGAAAACATTCTGAATCCCTTCAGCGCATTAAAGGACAATATCCGGAACATTGTTGCAATCAGGCCCACCAGTTAGAAGTGTTGCTGCAAATACTTATTTTCTGTAAAGCACGATATGATGCTTTTTTATAAAGTGGTCTTTTATAATGTACACTAGCTAATCAGAAAATTACAAAGATAACAAAAATACGGATTGGAAGTCCCAATCATCACGGAGCCAATCAGGGAATTACACGGTAGTAAGGCAAGAATTTAAAACCAACCACGTTCAAATTACAAATAAAGTTGTACAAATTGACTTATATAAAATTAAGTAAAGTTTATATAAAGACAAATTAAAGATTATTCTACATGGAAATTGATTTAAGAGGACGGAGGTTTTGTAATCAAGTAAAACAGATGGGATTCTTCCAATGGGCCGCTATCCGAATTTAGTAAACGTCTTGCGTCCTTCTTTATCTCCAAAGTCTCGAAAGAATCTAGTAGATACTCCTTGTTGATGCTTTTCAATAACCTGACATTATCCTTGGAAATATTGTGGCCGGTCTCCAACAGATGTTTAGCTACCGCCGAATTTTCTAGACATCCATATTTTGCTTGGGCAAAATGTATTTTAAATCTGGTTTCAATATTCTTTTTGGTTTTATCTCGGGGATCTCATAAATTTCAGACTGTAACAATGGAGGGGTTTTGCCATCAGGGTTGCCCAGTAGAAGTTTTAAAGTGTTCGCGTTTTTATAGGCCAAGTCCAGGTTGTATCCTTTGTGTATTCCTTGTAGCCCCTTAGTCAAGTCTCGGTTGTAAGATACAGAGATATACCTTCTTTTTTCCTTGACTTTCTTCAGGGTTGTAATTTTTCGTACTTTTATATATAAATTGCCTTCTTTTTTGTAATTCGTATATCAGAGTGGGCTGGTAACCGTTATGTTTTGCGACCTCTTTTATGTAGTTTATTTCTGTATTGAAGCGTCCTATTGATAATGGGATTGTGATGGCTCTGTCTAACTGAAAGTTGAAGTTAGAGAGTTTGTGGTTCCAGCAGTGATTGGAATATTTCTGAATGTTTGTGGCGTGGGATTCCTGTATATGTCAAATTCTAGTTTGTTGTTTGACCTTATAAGTTTGAAGTCTAAAAATTGGAGGAGACCATCCGTTTCTGTTTCAACGGTGAATTTAATGGATGGATAGTAGCTACTGCTGTGTGAAAGAAAAGCATCTAAAGAACAAACCTTACTACCAAAAATAGCTACGACGTCATCAACGTAGCGTAACCAAACTAATGGAAAATAGAAATCTGAGTCTTTGAGTTGCTTCTCAAATTTTCTTAGGAATACCTCAGCCAAGATCGGGCTTAGGCAACTTCCCATAGGGGTACCTGATGACATGCGATAGGATGTTCCTTTGAAAATGAAAAAAATATTGTGGACACATAGTTTAATAAGGATAAGTGTCTCATCTATAATGGGCTTCTCCATATTATTGTCCTTTGGGACCTCTTCCAGAAAGTTCAAAGTTTCTGGAATGGGTAGACTCGAGAATATAGACACAACGTCGAACGAGACCAAAATGTGGCTTTCCTCCAAACTATAATCCTTTAATTTCTTAATCAAATCTGAATTATTCCTAACCGAGAGATCTAGAGAATTTAAACTTAGTTTTCTTATGAAGTTTGCTAGGAATTTTGAAATGTTGTAATTAGTATTAAAGATAACGGGTCTCATCTGTTTATCAATCTTATAAATTTTAGGTAAGTTTAGGTATGTTAGGATTAGAAATGACCATATGACGAAAATTTGGATTTTTGACCAAGTTATGACAAGATTTGAGATTATCATTAACCGTGCGAATCAATTTTGGCAAAGGGTTCTTACTAACTAAAGTGTACGGACCAGTATCTAACAATTCATTAACTTTGGAAAAATATTCTTCTTTTTTAAGGATAACTACTGAGTTGCCCTTATCCGGTTTAAGGTAAAAGCAAGAAAAAAAAACAAAAAAACAAAAACCCACCAAACCCTACTCTGTGCTACTAAACATATTGCATGTCTACACGAGTCCATTTCTTTTATAGTATCACTCTGTCGATAGTTTCTAACGATGATAATCTTTTAAATATCACTCACAATAACAATAAGCGATGCTAATCATTGAATTAATGTTAATGATAAAGGATTTAAAATAAGCTTGCATTCATGGTATTTTTCCCAATAAAGATCCCTGATCGATCTTTCAGGATACTTTTTTATGAATTTTGATGACAGAGATCCAAAGAGTCGTAGTTTTGTGATATGAATATTTCCAATATTTTGAGTTATTAGCCTCCGATATACCTTCCGAGGTTATTATTATAATGTTTAGCGTAAAAGTACTGAAGCATCTGCAATCCTTTAAATTTGAAATCTTGCCCAGCATTTGGGTTCTGTCTGGTCTGTTTTCATAAACGAGGACTTTTATTGTAATAGGGATTAAAACTTGCTGTAGGGCAATATTTAGAATTTCAATCTGGATGATGAGGTCAACGAAGGTTTGTCCAGAGGGCGATTTGGTCGAATTCCGATGTAAAACAGCAACAACAAATCACAGCCGGCGAGTGGGAGGAGGGATCGATGGCCGGTCGGCCGCCCTTCAAACCCGTTTAGCGCACGGCCGACTCGGACCCGACCAATACGTTCAATCAATTATCGGTTAATTTCGGCGGCTGGCTTAATGAAGTATGACGACTCGTTCCATGGACGGCTAATGATTGAAGTTGGAATAGATTCACATGGAAATGATTGGTTTTAATTTGATGATGAATTGAATTCTCTATCGCATGGATTTAAAGTATAAAACGTAACTTCTAAGTGTACAATTTTAATGGTTTTCATTGAAACAGCTTTTGAAATAATATATTGCGGTCATCGGGATTGAATAGATCCGAGTAAAATAAATTAAAATAAATGAAGACAAGATATATAAAGACTTTTTTTCAATGTTTCCCGAAAATTATATGTGATCTACGCAAATTAACGTTACCTACATATATGTACATAGTACTGCTTCTTATTCTGTTTATTTGAAGAGCATTATCATTTAACTTAATTTGACGTAGTATTCTGGTAGTATACACTTCTGCATTGATTTGATTGCAGAGGAAGGGGTCTCTAATGCAATATACAAGTTTATACTTAACACTTCCATTACGAAATGGTTCAACGGGCATGTAGGTTGGATTCACTGTTAACCACAAATTGAAGCTTGGCGGGTCTTCTCTCTTTACATTCATACGACAGAGGGTATTTGTAGCTAAACTGACACAATTCGGAATAAGCTACTAATCGGAATGACACCATGTTTGGTAGGAAAATTGTACACGGAATGAAGGATTCTACGATAAATTTCTGCGGCAGCCAATAAATTACAAATTACAGACAAATGAATACCTAAGGCAAAAATGAATGGAAAACATGGTATTTTATTCAGTATAAACAATCATCCTCCCATACCCTCGCGAAGACCTAGAGCACGTTCAGTTAGGCCACAGTCCTGGTAAACCACTAATTGCATCCTTTCCACAAAGATATCGGGAGGAATCTTCATCCTAGCTCGTGATACTTTTTTCCCTTCAACCCTGCCGAAATAGACTTTAGACTTCAAGTAGCTCCGCAGCCAAAAAGTCACATGGGGTTGAACTCTATTGTCAATGAAGTGATGTCAATGTGTTCTGGTGGTGTTCCGTTTTGCATTAAAATCATCTACTCAGACACTATCTTTGTTGAAGTTGCATAACTGGGGAACACAGCTGGTCATCGGGAAGTCTTTCTGAACCTTCCCCTCGATTTACAGCCAGAGTCACTTGTGCTGTTGTAGCCAGCGTTTCTGAAGATTTGCATTAGAAATTTTAACTGCCTTAAATTCAATGGCTGTTTCCTGAGTCATTGCAGAACTGCCGGAATCTTCTTCATCAGCGTGAAATGTTTGTCTTTCGAGTTACTTCTTCAGAGACCCAAAATGGTGAAAATCACCTCTCGGAGACGAGTCAGCACTGTGCTAACGGTACCTACCAATATAATAGGTAAATAACTGTACAACTACTTGCCATTGAAATGGAATACTCGCCACGAGAATCTGTTTTTACACTTCAAGTCAAAATATTTCCATAATTTTTATTATAACAGAGTCAAATTTTTTTGTTAATCAGAAACCTACTTATAGCCCTTTTTAAACATGTAAAAGAAATTAAAATATTATAAATCGAATTTGCATAATGAGCTTTTTTTTCAAGACAGAAAAATGGAATACTCTCTTCACCGCGACAAAAAAATGGAATAATTTATTCACCAAGGCAAAAACAACGAAATGAGTAACAAAAAACAAACTAAATTTTACATTTGAGAAGTATACGATGTGAACATATCTAGTACTTGGTAGCTCCACCATTCGCATCAATGACTGCTTGTATTCTGCGCGGCATTGATCGTACCAATTTGGCACACTCCTCAGCAGTTATGTTAGACCAAATATCCATGATTGAAGCCTTTAACTCTTCAATTGTGGTTGACTTTTCACGCTGTAAGCGCTGCTTCATAACATTCCAGATGTTTTCGATCGGATTTAAATCCGGTGAATTCGCGGGCCAGGAAAGGGTGGGTACATCACGACTATTCAGCCACGCAACAGTCGATTTGGCAGCATGCGCTGGAGCCAAATCATGCCGAAAAAGGACATCGTCATCACCAAACTTTTCCAAAGTAGGTATCAAATAGAAGTCCAAGATGTCTTGATAAACACTGGCATTTACTGTTCCTTTTATGAACGTTAAAGAACCAGCTCCTTTTGCACAGATACACCCCCAGACCATGACACTTCCAGGAAACTTCACGCTTTTCTTCAAATTTTTGTCTTTATATTCTTCACCTTTTTTCCTCCATATTCTACATCCTTTATCACCATAAGTCACACAGAATTTAGATTCATCACTGAAATACACCCTACTCCAGTCATCCTCTGTCCAGTCAACATGTTGCTTGCACCAGTCCAATCTTTTTTTACGTTGTTTCGATGTCAAAAGCGGTTTAATTTTGGGCACACAGTTCTTAAATCCCAAATCATGCAAACGCCTTACAGTTGTACGATGAGACACAACAACTCTGGATTCTTTCCATTGCAAATGGTACTGCTTTGAAGTGCTGAATGGTTGTTGTGCAACGAGTTTCTGAAGTTTTCTGTCGTCTCTGGAACTTGTTTTCCGCTGCTGCCCACATTTGTATCTTCGATTCATAGTTCCACGACCTTCCTTATGTCTCTTAATGATTTTTGAGACGGTGGATTGCGTGCAATGCAAACTGGCTGCGATCTGCGATTGAGAGTAGCCTTGACTCTTTAGTGCAATAATACTTCTTCTTTTGGATGGGGACAAATCACGTTTTCCACCCATAACTGATGGATACTGGTGTCATATACATAGATCATAGAGAAAATTTAGAATGAACAGTTATTTTCTGAACCAGGACCTTTAAATATCTTGTAGAACAGAATATTCCATTTTTTTGTCGCGGTGAAAGGAATATTCCAATTTTCTGTCTTGAAAAAAAGGCTCATTATGCAAATTCGATTTATAATATTTTAATTTCTTTTACATGTTTAAAAAGGGCTATAAGTAGGTTTCTGATTAACAAAAAAATTTGACTCTGTTATAGTAAAAATTCTGGATATAATTTGACTTGAAGTGTAAAAACAGATTCTCGTGGCGAGTATTCCATTTCAATGGCAAGTAGTTGTACATCTTCGCTGGCTACATGGATCTCGCGTTGTCGTTTTCCATTATGACATATTTGCTGGAAAATGTGTACGTTTCTTGTGAACGGCCTTCCAAACTTATATCAGAAGGTTATTTTCAATATCACGCTGAAGAACATGACAGTCATCGAAACGTACATAGGTGATTTGACTTGGAATGACCTAAAAGTCACCTAAGGCTCTCACTCGACCCTCTCCAAATCGGATGAAATTTTGTAATAAGGTAGTCCTAGACTCTAAACAAAACTCGACAAAATATTAGAGCTCAATGTCATTTGATTCAGAAGTTACAGACCCATATTCTATCATCTGATAAACATGCACGTGCTGCAAAAAGAGCCAAATATAACCCTTAGTAAAATCAGTTCTAGTTGCCAAATAAGTGTGAAATTTGACATGCCAGGACAACTCTTGGCGCAGAATGTAGTGGTACAATCAAAAAAGCAGTTTGGTAGGCCGTTCAGCTGCCTATCTATGTCAAAATCACCACCAAATTTTGTCGCGAAAAATTCAGACCCTTGTTTGGAGGTCAGTTACTCAGCAACAAAAAATCTATATGCCATGAATGTTTGTAGCTGTGCAGAACTTGCGCCATATTAACCTGTTACGGAATAGCAACTCTGTTGTATTGATATATCCAGAGATGTTCTACATGAAAGTTGAACAAAAAAAGTTTGCACCTGAAATTAGCCAACTTTCAGATCATAATATCTCAAAATGCGTCACTCCTAATTTAGTTTATTAACAATAATAAAATAATCAAATAAAATCTTTTTCCACCTTTTATTTTTCTTTTTTAACAATAACAAGTTTAAATTACGTAATTTCTGGACTGAATTTCCTCACTTTTATTCGTATTATCCGAAATCGCGTAAAAAATTTGTATTAAACGACTAACTTAGTATAGGGATCCGAACCAACTTAATATCCACGGGATCTGAACCAGAAAAAATTTTGTATTTAGCGGTTTTTCGTATTAACGGATTTCGACTGTAGCAAAAAAAAAAGATGAAAAACTCCAGCTTTGCTGCACTCAACCAATTACAAAATTTTCTGTATTGCAAGAAAAAAGATAATTGATGGTTAAGCACTATTTTATTTACTGTATGTTAAAGTCAGTCTGCGCTAAATCAAATTTTTAACCGCAATTCTTATTTATTTTCTCGTTTCATATATGTTAAGAATAATTCCTTAATTTTAATGCTATTCAGCAGTACGTGACATATTTGAGCATATCTCTTTGAATTCTTCACAGTTCCATTATTGGTTTAGATTGCACACGGAATCGGGCGATAAACCGCCGCAGTTACGTAAAAACGAGTTAAAAACGGAAAGAACAGAATTAAGAATTTTCGTCCCAGACTAATGGTAGCAGATAATCTCATTTAACGACAACCACAGCAATCCCAATAGGATTTCGAGGTTATCGAAGTGAAATATATAGGTCCTCCGAGGGAAGGGGATAAAAAAACACTAACTTTGAAAACGATTGCATTAAACTAGTCGAAAGATCTAATTTAAGATAGAGTCGAAGAAAAGGAGAGGGGAGTGAGAGCGAGATAAGAATAATCCGTGTGAATAAATGTTTTGAAACTTTTATTTGGTTCTCAAATGTGTCGTGAAGAAACTTTTTCTGTGGCATCACGGGAAGGCGGCGGCAGCAGTAGTGGTAGTAGCAGATGGGAAGGAGATTAGAAGGGAAAAGGGACCCTGTGTGTTCTTTTTCTCCTCCCTACGGCTCATTTGTCCTCGCCGGCTCCATCCAGAGGCACTCAACGGTCCAAACGAGGGAAAAGCCAGGCGACAATTAAAACCATCCGAAAAAGAAGTGCAGCTGCTCGTCTTAATACCCTCCCACTCATTTCTTGGACAAAGAGTAGAAGAGAGAGAGGCTTTTCTCTCTCTCTCTCTCCCTCTCTCTCTCTCTCTCTCTCTCTCTCTCTTTCTCTCTGCAACGTCTTTTACTTTTAGGGGAGATTGAAGATCAAGTGTTGCTTAGTCTCTCTAGAAGTCAACCGAAGCAGCATTATTGGCAGTGCTTAAGAAGAACAGAATTATGGCGAACGAATCCCAGTTTAAGAAAGCCGTAGCTCTTGTTGCCTTTGCAAGTCCTTGTCGTTTCTGTCTCCCTTGTCCTCAGCGAAAGGCTTTGAGATTAGAAGGGGAAATGTATGTACACTCTCACAGACACATACACAATCAAACACAGAAAGACACATTCAAACAGTTCAGAGGATGGTAGCACCCTTCTTCGTTTTCTTGATAATCATGGCAGTCAAGAGTAATACAATAATTTTCAATTTATGTTGTCCCTGCTAGCAGATGAGTAATTCGGCGTTCTTTAAGACTGTATAACCGCGATGGCCATACTTAGAAGCATCCTTGTAAAATTTATTACCACCACTCATCTATTTTTAACGTGTGTAAAGTTATTTTGTGCATTTTTATTTTAACGACGTTCCTGAAGTGTCACTTTTATGATCCTGCACAACATCACTCCCTGTAGTTTGGATATCCTTTTTCAGGTTTTCAATACAATTTAGATTAATGGAATGGCATATTTTGACCCTCAAGAATCCGTAAAGCATTGCGAGGTAAAAGCACGCAGTTAATGTTCTCGACCTCTGCAGAAAATGCCAAATGTTGAAAGGCGGACCATGAAGTTAAATACGATCTATTCTATTTATATTTAAATATAATTGGTATGTTTTGTACATAAGCGAAAACGCACACATGCCCATTGGTGCACATGTAACAAGGAATTATGAATGAATTAATACAATTGACAACTGTTATTATAAATGCCTAGAACCTAGTACAATCGCTGAAGGAGTCAGCTAAATTTAGAAATTGCGTATAAAATGAGGAGTCTGAATATTGCACCATCACTATGTAGCGCTCTCTCTGGTGAGTGTTTTTGAGTCCGACTTAAGCTTTCGCTGACGTAATAATGAGAATCTGGCAGCTTCGAAAATGGCAGGTCGGTCAAAATTTAATCCAAGGAAGAAATAGGGTCAGTCATCTGTCTGTTGCACCCTAAAACGTTAAAACTTAAGACAAAAAGCCATCGACATATATCCGAGTATACGGTAAAAGCGCAGGTTAACAAATAAGTTGAAAAATTCAAGAAAAACTTTGCTTTCAGAACAACTAGAAAGAGGAAAGATAGCTCTTACGCCTGAAAACACTGGGCAGTACAGGGTGGTCCATAAGTCTGTCCCCCCGTTTTATTTTTTGAACCGAAGCAGATATGTCAATTTTGATGAATCCAATAAATAGGAAGTTGTGGGTGGCCTATCCCATGGTGCACTTTTCATCATCCCAAATATGCAAATTAGGACACATTCAAAATTTATCTCAAAAACCGTAAGGGATAGAGAAAAACACCCAATTGCAAACTTGTTCAGCATAAAAAAATAAACAAAAAGAAACCATCCAAATCGGACCAACCAATCACCCACAATCACGTGGTGAACTGCTTGTAGCTTACAAACAGTCACACTGCACAAGGAAAACTGAATGTTGATATTTCCACCATGTAAAGCATGCAAATCAAAAAATTAACATAAATTACCATACCCACATTCACTTTCATGAGGAAAAGCAAATAGAAGGCATGTTTCAGCACACATAAGACAGAACAATTCCAGGATGGCAAGCTACATTGTTCCGGAAATGGTCAACATGATCTTCTGATTGTGGGTGATTGGTTGGTCCGATTTGGATGATTTTTTTTTGTTTTGTTTGTTTTTTTATGCTGAACAAGTTTGCAATTGGGTTTTTTCTCTGTCCCTTACGGTTTTTGAGATAAATTTTGAATGTGTCCTAATTTGCATATTTGGAATGATGAAAAGTGCACCATGGGATAGGCCACCCACAACTTCCTATTCATTGGATTCATCAAAATTGACATATCTGCTTCGGTTCAAAAAATAAAAGGGGGGGACAGACTTATGGACCACCCTGTATAATTCGGCAGAATCGCCATATTAAAGCGTCCATCAGATTCGGCTCTGTGACTATCAGACAGATGACAACGTGAAAACGGTTGTGAGGACTTTTTTTCCCTACTGGAAGGGAAAATTATTAAATGGAAACCGGAGATAATACTCCAAGTATAAGGTAATGATATTATCAGAAAAACTCGAATGAAAAATTCCACGGCTTGCATTCGAACCAGGAACCACGAGTATTACGCTCGTTGCCTCTACCAATTGAACATGTATCTTCATGTGTATGTATGTTTAATAATTTCTTATGTGTGTTCGTCAACTTTTCCGGTGGTTTGGAAAGGAGAAATTCATGGTTCAAATACAGGTCATGGAATTTTTCTTCCATTTTTTCTAATATACCATTACCTTATGCTTGGAGCATTATCTCCAGTTCCATTTGATAATTTCTTACTGGAATTCAGGCACTTCCAGGCAGATGGCGCAAATACATAGAGAATGGTTGGTTTATTAGCAATTTTGGCGTCGACTACTAAGGTCATTTTGCGCCTTTTTTACACAAGTTATATCTGTACGCAGTCCGGGACAAACAAACATCCATGCCCACGGCGGGAATCGAACCCATGACCAGGTGGACTCGAGAACTAGAAAGCCTACGCCTAGCCCTCTCGGCCAACTGGCCGGTCATAGAGAATGGTGGAGACTACACTGAGAAATGATATTATCTGTTTTTTAAGATTCCTTCTATTTTCTAAAAAATCCCATTTCTTAACTTTATCTTGACAATAGCAACAAATGAACTCTTCTATAATTTCATAACCGGATCATACTTCATGCAATCACTGTTCGCACTTGACCCAATCTTCGAATGCAGAATCGGTGTATATGTTCTAAACGCCAAAATGCGAATTTTATTCCCCCGAAACAGATTCAAGAATTTATTCAGTGATTCAGTGATTCAGTGAATTGGTAGAGGCTGTGGCCTGATGGGCTTTCACTGAAACACAACTGTGAAGTTAAGCCACATCAGGCAAGGCTAGCCACTGGATGGGCGACTCATTTAACGGTTTCAATCGTAATGAACCATTTAGTATCACTTACGAAGGAGAATAATATTATACACGTACATCAAACTTCGTTACGTGAATGCACAGCGGTAATTGTTTTCTAAATTAGTCAGTACTATGCAGCTGCAGTAGCAACTGTTCTACTGAATATTCAGGTATACTTTCGAACAGATTTTAAACTTGTCAAATAACATTTTTCCCATAAAAATTAATGAACTTCTTACTTAGGATATTTACAATATGCGAAGGTCTGCGTTTTTCGGCGCTGCGTATTTGTTGAAGAAAAATTAAAGGTTTCCGATGATATTGTCGAGCTGTTCACCATAGAGATGAAACTGTTCAGATGCTACTTATAAATGCGAATTTTAAACGAATATACAGGGTGATCCAAAAGTCAGGAAAAAGTTTAAAACTCAACAATTCGCACCAAAAAGCAGATAAAAAGATTCTGTTTGCACAGAAATAATTGAAATGAAGTCGGATTATTTTTTCCAGGAAAAAAAATTAATATTTTTTTGGATTTTGACCAACAGATGGCGTTGTCAAGTTGAGACATCACTTTATGCACATTTTCAGATGGTAAGATGCCGGATTAACTATCTGTGAGACTGAACTATCACTATAAATATGCTGTAATATGCTTCCGAAATAGAGTTTACAGCGCAGTAAAAATGTGCATAAACTGAAGTGTGTTAAAGCTCTATAAACACAGTATATATAGAGCTTTAAAGTGTGTAACCCCTGACAATGCCATCTGTTGGTCAAAAACCGAACACTTCTAGCATTAATTTTCTTTTTTCCTGAGAAAAAAAATCCGACTTCATTTTAATCTTTTTTATGCAAACAGAATCTTTTTATCTGCATTCGTGTGCGAATTATTGAGCTTTAAAGTTTTTGATCATTAAATGGTGAGTCCTTAGTACTGCTTCTAGCAATGAAATTTGTAGAGACTTTGCAATACAGTGAAGAGAGAACAGAGTTTCCGACTAGTTTCGCCATTTATTCCAAGCTTTATAACTTTATCAAAAGTTTTTCCTGAATTTTGGATCACTCTGTACAAGTTACACCGTTGAAATAAATTGAAACGTGCTGAAACGTTTTCATTCAGTTTTCTGATTTCTGTGGAAATAAGCCTGCTAGAACCTTTTAAAATCGCTTTCCCATATAATAAATAGGTGAGTCGCACGTAAGACTTCCAAAATTTCCGAATATGATATTCTTGAAAATATTTGTTTAGTTAAAAAAAAAAAAGTGAGTTTGCTCTGGTAGTGCTTAAGTCCTTTGAAAGTATTGATTTTTTTTTAATATTGATATATAACATCGAGAGTACAATTTTTAAGAGATTCAGATTCTCAGAAACAGTTGAACTTCGGCCAGTATTCCATTACTGAAAGAAAGCAGGAAAACTTTTATATAAATGTTTGAAACTGTTTCCTGGATATATTGGACACATGAATTATATAAGGTTCAATTAATTTAGAACTTGTCTTCTGTTTGATTATTATTTAATTATTTTATCTTTTAATATAAGCGCTCATTTGAAATTCGATGGAGTTAATCAGCAGGCCCACTTTCTTCATCTCAAAGGAATTTGTCTTATCGCATATTGACCCGTAATAAAATCGCTTAGACATAAAACCCTTCGGATGGTGGTGTAAATTCCAAGCGGGTATGATTTTCATAGCCATTTCCGTGAAAATTGATCCAATGGTTCTCAAGTTTTCATGGAGTAAGAAGGAGCTCGGCGCCCCGTTAGAGTGCAATAAAGAGTCCTTCTTTGAAAGAGGCGCAATAAAAAGTAAGAGGAAATTCCAAAAACAGGTTTGTAGCTCTTAACCTTTGTAAACTTGCGTTTATAGCATTGCAATGTCATCAGCTCAATGTATAAATGAATTGGTTAATCGCCTAGAGTTTAAAATACTGTGTATTGTACTTTTTATAGTTTGTGATGTTTATATTTTAATATAAACTCCTCGCACTCTAATGAGAACGAGTTTTTGTCTCACTATATCTACGAGGCATTAGAAATCCCTTTGTCTTCTCAAATAACAAAAAGTAAATTATCGCAAAACTTTATCAAGCAACGCTTCAAATAACGGCTTGATCCACGTGTCTCATTTATTTCTGTCTTTCTTTTTTATTTTTTTTTATTTTATTATAAACGTTACTTTTCGAGGCTCTCGTGTCGCATCACGAGGCGAGTCGGTGAGTCACGTGGTAGGAGGATGTAATTGCCCCATTGGTTTGAGTAGACGGTCTCTCACTCGGTGCTTTTGTTTCTGCCAGTGTAACTAATCCCTCCAATATTGACTCGGATTACGGGTGACATCATTAGAGCACGTGACACAAAACGCTGCCCTTCGACTCTTTTGTTATCTTGGAGGAGGTCCTCGTATTTCCCTTCCTGTTGCCGCTGCCCCTCTTTGTGTCGAAGTCGTTCGACTGTGAAGTTTTGCTTTTGTCTTTTCTGAAATAAACACTCGCCCGAGACGTCGGCCGGATCCGCTCTCTCTCCTTGCCGCCGTCATTCCCGACGAATGATAATGGCTCCGTCTCCTCAACGGAACAGTGGATGGCTTCCTCCACACTCATTTCACTCACTCATTCTCCTTTCTGTTTCCTGTTAATAAGTTGCAAGTACACAGGACCGATATCTAATATTTAAAACGTAAACATGCTAATAAAAACCACTTAGCTATTAACATTTCGCTAATTGCGAAAAAATATGTATCCGATCGATTTCTTTGCTTTATAAATTCGGACTTTGCATTCTCATTGTTCTGTTCACGAAACAAATGCATTCGGTTAAACTTAGATTAGACTAAGTTACACAAAATTATCATATACAATCGAAATTCTTCAAATAGAATAGATTCCACAGCACTTTTCGCAAACTTTAAGTGGACGCCTTTGAAAACTGCTGTAGCAGTTAAGTTTTGGATCAGCCCTTCTCCTCAGTAAATAAAGTATGAGTATCTTTTTTTTTAAATTGGTGCAATGACAACAGTTTGTAGCTTTAACTCTAGAAAAATTTTCCTCTGTTTCAACTGCAACTACGCGCGCCCAGAAATAAAACTGAAATGATACAATTACTTCCTGAACTAATCAAGTCGTCTTACTTCCATTTTTGCATTTACCGCTCAGATACCGTTATTCGTAATATAATAAAAAAATAGGTAAAATTCTAAAATGTTTGGGATTATTCTAAATTAACACGTTTCGTCTGCTTCTTAAAATACAAGGGGTCGCAAAGTTTTGTGTATAATTAAACCGTAAGATCTAGAGCTGTAGAGTGTACTTATGGATTAACAAAAAAATCTAAAGGTGTCACTTTGATTGAATACCTTTGGATTGGATAATGGAAAGCACCCAGCAAGCTTTCTAAAATGCCACTACCTTTAAAATGTGGTCAAAGTTGTGAAACAATAACCGAGACCCTACCTATACGCGTCTATGGAAGCGCCATTTTATCAATGGGTAGATTTGACTAACATAATTTTTATCTTAAATTGAAAGCATTTTAAAAAAGGTTTTAAGTGGTTATTAAATATACGAGTTCATTATCTACTTTCTCAAGTGAGTATTCTCAGCTGAGTCTTCAGCAACAATGGATTTATTTTGTTGAGATAAGGAACACTTGGTTACATCCTGTAGTTTTTGTAACAATGTGAAAGTTCAATAATAGGTTAGCTCTGTTGTGGGTTTTTAGGGTCAAAAATGGGGAATTGAGATAATAGAGGCATAGGACGAGGCCAACGATAGAGACCAACACCACCTAGATAAAGAAGGGCAGCGCACTAACAAGGGAATCCCTCGAACATGTATGTCACAGATTTCCACCAAATTGAAATATGTTACTCAATTGAAGCTACAATAGATGCTTGCAAAATAAGAGAGTGCGGATTTTTGTTTCTTTCAAAATAAACCATGAAAACGAAAAAATTTGAGCCATTGTTAAAGCGGTGTATTAATGCGCTTAACGGAACTTCTTTCTTCCACTACTCACAGCAATAAGCACGAATCCAATTCACATGAAATAGACAGCAGCAGATGGCAATTGAATGGTTTCTCAAATTTCTAAACAAACTTAGTTTTTAAAATAGATTATTACAATTAGCTAATTGCCTTCCAGTAAAATATGTCTAGAGTAATCAATAGCCATTTCTTTAATTTATTATTTCATTTTATTAAATAATTCGGTAATCAAACACGGGGCTGGCTTCATGTGCAACATCGAGTAATACGTTGCGTTGGTGAGGGGGTGTGTATCGCGGTGCTTTATAATTTTAAATAAAAATAAGTATACCTTATAAAGTATTTCGAGACGAATAATTGTGCAGCACAATTAAGGTTTTATGCTTAATAACAGTGCTCTAACTGCAATTCTTTGTCGATCGCCGCTAACAAGTTTGCTTGCCCTCTTTCCGCCATGGTTTTTGAACTCTGCGCACTTCCGGGGCGCTTCACTGGCGCGCAACGCTATCGCTTCCACGGTGTGCTTGCGCGCAAAAAAAGGCTATCTGGGGGTTCCCTTGTAAGCCCTACATTGCTATATCATCAAACTATAGTGGCTAGAAGAATAGTGTGGCAACGGCTACTACTCGCAATGCTACATGGTTGATTCCCGATTTGATGATAGTAGCGGTGGCGCTGCAATCGACGTAGATGCGAGTTAAGCGGGAGATGAGATGGAAATAATAGGATGACGGAGGGTTTTTTTCAGCTATATTACGGTTGAGTTAAGTTTATTTATAAAAATTTAGTATATTGTTAGGTAATTGTCTTCCATAGAACTTGATGATACTCTTTAACGTTAATATAAATAAAAAAAAATTGCTGTTTTAAATAAGTTGAAATATAAGATCAGAGAGATGGATGAAGGTATCCATCCCTAATAAGATAAAGCATGGAATATGAGCCCTTCCGAGCCAGAGGAATTAAATTTTAAGTAATTAAGCATTAAACATCTGCTAAATTAAGTATAATAAAATTTAAACATAAATCTAATAATATAATGCTGTACACAGCTGGCCACCTCAAAAATGATAGAAAATGTATTTTCACAGATGTTTTAGGAGAAAAAATTCAAGAAATGAGGCGTTCGCCCTTCTAGCTCGGAAGGTCTCATATGTGAAGTGCACAATATTGAAAAATATATAGATATATAAAGAGAGTGTCTTTTTCATATAAAATTCATTTATTACATGATTAACAACCAAATTACTTTTTTATGTGATGATAAAGAATTTGAATATCAGATACTTCAGGTTAATAGGTTTGAAAAAAAAATTCTTATTATTTAAAAAAAAGTAAGATATATAATAAATTTGTATTTAAAGCTGCTTTGATTGCATTTTGTTATTTAAAAATAAGGAATTTTCTTAGATTTTTCATAAAGAAAAAAATAAATGAGAAATATAGGCAGTAAAGTGGTTCTTGAAATTTTAAAATGCAACAGTAAGAAGGGAGGGGTGCTATTTTATTGCAAAACTAAAATCGGATGAAGAAATCGAAAACTTATCTAAAGAAAATAACTCGGTGTGAAACGGTCGTGTATTTCTCTATACCAATTATAACTGGAAAAAAAATCATTTGAAATAAATAATACTGCAAAATCATCTCTCAATTAAAAACAAAAAAGGGGGGGTCGAAATATTATTAAAAATGGTATATTATTTAATGTTCTGGAACGAAAAAGAAATAATAAATCAAATATATAAATTTTACGAAGCAATTAATGGAGCTTTATTGATGTAAAGCTTTGGATGTTTAGCTACTATGTTGATGTAGCTGACATCTGGCGGCATCATCATTCGAGGAATCAGATTTGAACGCTCGCTGCCACACTATTCTTCTAGCCACTATAATCAAACGGTCAAATCTACTGTAGGGCTTATTATTGGTAGAAATCACGGTCAATTGATATAAGTGATCATCGAGCTTCCACCATTTTCCATTGTTTCGATAAGCTAAGGAAAACAGAACGCGCCAGATGCCGCATAGATCGCACTAGGGCCGACCGTGACCTACGATAGAGGTCTTTCATTGAAACTGAAAATGAAAGTAAAGTTTCTAACTCCCGATAGGGCGGCGCTGC
>JAHWFO010006931.1:1785202-1931820 GCA_023313115.1 Rhysida immarginata | reverse complement strand
ACTTCCGGTCGATGTCACTGCCCATCCTTTTATCTACTTTGCCCTAGGTTCTAGGAGGCCATGCATTTCCGCGCCAGGGCCTGTCTTTCTCATTGGCTACGTGTAACAATAAATGACATTTCAATGCGCAGGCCTTCTTTATTTAGGAGATGTTGGAGATACGGGCCTGGAAGGGAAAAAGTCACCTGTCCATCGGAGTGTTAGCAACAATCCAACCTTTATCTTAAACAAGGAAGTAAAAAGTCTCAGGGTATTATGTCCGGAAAACGTGGGGGCCAAGTTGTAGGACCATCTCTACCAAACTGTCGTTTGGGAAACGTTGAATCGAGGAATTCACGAAATGGCATTGTCCAATGTGGTGGGGCACCGTCCTCTTGATAAATTACCTATGGTTGTTACTCTGAACGCATTGAGCTTTCTCTCTCATAGATGCCATTTTAAATATGACCGATGTTAGCGTCATCTACATCGTACCAGGAATTTAGAAACAGAAATCATAATACAAAACACCGTATGTATCTATCTGACATAGGTTTTCTTTTTTATTAATTTTCTTTATCAGGTAAAGACTTTATGCTCACCCTGAATGACATGACAGGCAGTTTCAGAAAATTTCGCAATCAAATACCGTAACCAATTCTCGCTAAAATGATTTCAAATTTTAATAGCATGTGCAGAAATAATTCTAAAGTCTATGTATAATGTTATTCAAGACACGCGGCATCGAGTCTGGCAGGAGCTGGACTACGAATTCGACGTATGCCGTGTAAAATAGCTCGTGAAGTCCACATGCTTTTGAAGTTCTCATTCAAATTTTGATGAATAAATCTTATTTTGCTCAACATAACGCTTGCTAAATTTCATTTGCCTAGACTATTTAGTCACTTAGATATATTTGCATCTCAAATGATATTAAATTTTCTGAAATACATTCAAATAATGAGATGCTTTATTTCTTCGAAGTGACATCTCAGAGAGCCGCTCACTAAGCGAATTCATTTTTATTTTTTCATTCTTTAGATTCAATATTATAATTTGTTTTAGAAGCAGACTATGAAGCTTAGAATTTTTTTTTCTCCTTTGATGAATATTGTAAATACATTTCGCACGTTCTCTACCTTCTAATTTATTCATTTCTTTAATGGATATGTTGGCTCATCTCATAGGGATTTTTTTTTTGGCTATGTAAAACAGATTCCGTTGATCAGTCAGCGAGAGTGAGAGGGGATCGAATTCCCTTTAGGTTTCGAAATTTTTCTCGCTTTTTTTTTTATAAGAGAAACGAAGAACAAGAAGAAGAAAATAAAAAATATGAGGGAGGGGGGAGGAAGGAAACCAATTCAATAAAAATTAATGTAGAACATGACGGGGGAAAAGTTGGTTAATTTTTATGAGTAGCCTGGATACTGAATAAAAAATAAAGAGATTAAAATTACAAAACCCCATCCCTTCGAGCATCAGCCAGAAAAATGGTTTATTTATGGATGGGATTAATATTTGTTCAGAAAGATGACTCTGCTTCTTTCATTATGAAGGAATGGGAAAGAGAATTTTTGACGTGAGACGACAAATTATGTTTCGGATTCTTTTCCAGAGCTAATTCCTACGATAGTAAGATTGACACTAATTTTTAATTAATGTCCTCAAAAAAAACTTTTTTTTTCACTCTGTATTGTATAATGTATTTATTAATTATAGATTCAATTTCAGGCAACTTGTATGCGTTTTTAACCTTTTCCATAAATATTCTATGATGTTCTAGGAAGTTTTATCTGCCATATTTTACGAAGAAGATTTCAAAGAAAGGATAGAAAATGTTAAATTCGTCTTTACTGATAGAAGTTAAACACTATTGGAAGAAGGCAGGCGAATTTAAAATAACTTTATGTATTCGCACATAGAATCAGGAGATATTTATGCAATGGATAGGTTCTTTTTAATAAAATAATAGTTGCCTTACAATACCGCATAGTGAAAGTGAAACTGCCCGTTTTCTGCTTTCATCTTCTGGCCTTCCATTTGTTCTCTTCTAGTATTTCAGCCTATACAGTCTTACTATTGCTAACTATATATAATATTCTATTGGCTTTTAGAGAATTATCCTATTTGCTTTGATATAAGGATAGTCTCTATCCGAAACGTCAGCTTTTTATTTTGATTTTATTTATTATTTATTAATTATTTTTTAATTATTATTTATTTATTTTTTATTTTTAATTAATAACTATTATTTATTGTATTCCAGGGTTTTTGTGTCTCGTTCTTCTCTCATATATATCCATTCTTTGATTTTTTAAAAGCATCAGTGAAGAAAAGAATCATGCGTTTATATAGAAAGCGCATGGAACGGAAATAACGATGTCGAAGATGACAGAAATAAGCTGAATGTTGATGTATAGAATGCTTCAATAAGTCTCGCTAATCTGTAAAGCGTGGTTCCCACTAGCAGAAAACAAGAGAGCAGAAACCAGGACGTATTATTTTCTGCCTTTTTACTTTCTGCTCCTGGAGGTGTCCCACATGGCAGAAACTCAAAAGGATGAGACAACAGAAGTGTGCTACCCCAGCGCCATCCATTGTTGTAATTCTTGCCCAACACAAATGCACTCGATCGATCTAACAGGCCGGCTTCGACTGCACATAGGTGCATTCCTTATCAATCATCATATCGAATTTTTGTATTCAAATGTTGTTTATTCAATTTATTTTGATTAATTCAATTGTATTAATATATTTATAATTCACACCTCATCTATTAGCGTTTCATCAAGTTTCTTTCTCGGCCTTTTCACTTTTGTGAGCTGAGCTTCCGACATTTTTATTTTGTGAGAGAGAGAGAGGACGTAACTGTGACGTCATTGCAGAGGCCATTTTCTATTGGCTGAGCAACAGTTTCGGCCCTGCTTCTGCCACAAAAGTTGAACTCAACCCAACTCCAAAAAGCAGAAATTTTCAGTCGGGCAGAAGAGACAAAACCAGGAACTGACGTCATAAAATTTTTCTGCTTTATGGTTTCTGCCGTTGTTTTTACGCATGTGGGAACCACGCTTAAGTTGAATAACTCGTCAACGGACGAGGCTAGTGTTATTGATCAGAGACTTCATTTGGTAATCTCCTCAAACGGAAAATATTTTGAAAAACTCCTATTTTAATTTCCTTATTCTCGTGTGTAAATCCTGAAAATTTGAAATAAAAATCTTTTTCCGTTTCAACCGTTATTCTATTTTTTCAGCATTAAGACCCATTGAAGCAACCTGTACTTTAACAGGAAACATAAGTGCCTCCCGAATTCTCTCGTTTTATATGACAAGTACAGTGTATCCACAAATTTTAGACTCACGTGATAAAATGTATTATCTATTAAAATAATAAAAGAGTTGTATAATTTAATTAATAAAATAATATTATTATATTAAAATAAGAGTTTTGATTTATACATATATTTATTTTCATTAAATTAATTAGTATTTTTGTCATAAAATGATTACCTGCTGTCCTATAATTTTAGACTCAGCATCCGCCATTGTTAATTTTTTAATTTTTAAAGTGCTGCAGGTATTATTAAATAACATTATATTATTACATTTAAGTCACTTTTATACAGGGGTGTCACAATTCCCTCCCGGGTTTGGAAGGCACTTAAAAAAAATATTACCAATACAGCAACAAAGTTGACTTTACTGGAGAAAGAAACATTTGGAAAGTTGTGAAGACTTGTGGACACTTGGTATACAAGAAGAGAAAGAGTGCCCCAAGGTTGACATCTGCCCACAAGGAGAAGAGACTGATCTGGGCTAAAGAACACATGAGTTGGACTTCTGATTGAGAAGAATCATCTATAGTGATGAGAAGTTCAACCTTGATGGCCCAGATGATTGGCAATACTACTGGCACGACCTAAGAAAGGATGAAGGCTCTTCCCAAAACGGCCGTGTGGAGGGGGTAGTGTCATGGTTTGGGCTGCCTTCAGCTGGAGTGACAAAACTCCAATAGCATTCGTGTGTTAATAGTAGGATAAATGCTATTGGATATCAAAATATGCTACAACAGTCGTTTTTGCTATTTGCTGAGGGTATCACTGGCTCTCCGTGGCAGTTTCAATAGGATAATGCCCCAATCCATGCTGCCTCTAGCACACAAAAATGGTTTAAGGACAATGGTGTTGATGTTTTACCCTGGCCAGCACTTTCCCCTGACCTAAACCTAATTGGAAATCTATGGGGAATGCTGACCAGGGATGTTTACAAGCAGGGAAAAGCTTTTTCCACAACTTAGGAATTGAAAACTGCAATTCTTGAGTTGTGGGAAAAAATACACGATAAACAATTAAAAAAATTAGTTGAAACAATGTCTAATCGAATTTATGAGGTAATTGTTAATAAAGGAGGGGTTATACATTATTAAAAATGGAAATTTTAAGTTGTTTTGACATATGAGTCTATAATTTATGGACACGTAAATTCTTATTGTTTTAAAATTTTTTTGGTTTTTGTTAGAAATATCATACATTTTGTTGTTCTACAATTATTTTTATTATTTCTAGTTGTAAATATGATAATTTATACAATAACGTATTAATATTTTTGTTTGTTTTGAAAAAAAGAATAAAAAATAAGTGAGTCTAAAATTTGTGGACACACTGTATCTAGGCAAGAACGATAACTCTGGTGTGATTATACAGCAGAATCGAAGCTATCATGTGACTTATGCACGGCACAAAGCCTAAAGGGTAAAATTCAGTCTATAGGCCGCAGCAGTGCACTTGACATCGACAATAAGCTGCTCCTTTACAAAAAGGTTTATTCGAAGCGTTTTGTTCCATAACAAGTCTGCGTGGGCGACTATGTGCAAAAGTAGATGGAGTGAGCTTCAAAATGCAACTCTATGGATTATTGCCCAATTCGACAGACGAATCATAGACTGAGACTTCGAAATGAATCACTCCGGGAATTTATTGAATAACTTCTGATGAATATGCTGCCGGAAATGAAGAGTCATAGCAATAATTTACTGGCGAGAAGCATTCGCTGGACATGAAGTGGCACACGAATTATCGGAAGCTGGGGTATATTCTGGGTATCAAATTTGAAGATACAACCAAAAAATATTCCTGGACATATATTTTACTTCCAGGTTCTGAAAAAAAGAATCCATCTTTACCTTTGTTATTGCTATCTTATTAATTTATTCTTTATTTATTGATTGACGATCGTCATTCTTATTTTCACCTTGCATTTTGGTGGACGATCTCTTGGGTCCATCAACTTTCTTACCTACTTCAGAGTGGGTAGGGGGAGTTCTGTGGAAATGTACACTCCACTTTTCGACTATCGATTGTCTCTTGTGTGTACTTTGAAAAAGGCGAGAATAAAAGCCGAAACTATAATCAGTTTCATTTCCACATCTATAGTTAGGCAATCTATTTAATTTCATTAAGTGATTTTTCTGTTTCAATCGATTCTATTTCGATTATTAATTCCTAAATTAGCAATTATTAATTTTGCGCAAATTAATTTTATGCCAATAAATGTGAGTATATGGTAATTGATTTCATCTTTTTTATTTTATGTTTAATATACGTTTCATATCGATTTTCTCTTGGTTGCCAGCTCCTATTTACCCCAAGCTCAGATCTCCCTGCAAATCAAACTTTCAGAATAGCCAGCATAAAAAACCCATAAGAGATGAAAAATAAAATAAAATGAAGGGAAAATATCCAAAAGAATTAACTGAAGCGGAAATTTCATTTTATTTCTCTGTTCTCATCTTTCATTGCCAAAGTTGTTGAGTTTTGCCGCCACAGTGCGCCTGTGCTCCCGCCCGCTGAATGGATGGAAGCTTTGTTCGACAAGTGTCACTTCAGGAGAGGAGAGACGGAAGAAAAAGGCCTAATGAAAGAACTAAGAAAATAATAATGTTAACAATAATAAACAAAAAAGTCCCGAACATCCTTTCCACCCGTTTGTCATTTGCTGTTGAGCTTTTGTCTCTCATTCTTTCCTCTTTCGCTCTCTCTCGCTGGCCTTTCTTTTTTTTTCCGTCCTTTTGATTTCAATGAACAACTGGCGATAGTAAAATATTCTGTTTTTGTGTTGAATCTCGAAAGTTTTAAGAGGTTCCCCCACCCTCTTCCTCTTTTCTTTCAGCTGTCGATTCGAATGGGGCTTTTACATACTCGATGCGAACGAACAAGTGGAAGGGAAAAGGGGGAGAAGTGGAGATGGGGTAATTTAATAAGGGTAGAAAATGGAAGAGTTTTCTCTTTCAGAGAAACTTCTTTTACTCCTTGTTTTCACCACAACCTATTTGTGTCAAAAAATAAAATATATCGCTCTGTCAGTGCGAAGTTTTATGTGTTTGCTCTCTCTCTTATTTTTCATTCAGTTTTTCTTGACAAATTTTATAATTGAGGAAGAGGGAGTTTTTTTTTGAGTCTGTACTCTTCATTGAAATTTGTAATAGCAAGAAGCTATTTTTAAGATGGCCCGATCGGCAATAAACATATATCAAATCCTCTTACAGAAACTCCTTAGACCTATATATCTTTTCTATTAATGACTTACCCTCGTTCAGTTTTTAAAAATAATTGCGGCAGTGGATTTTCCTCTTACATTATACAGTCTCTTTACAGATAAGTATAAGGTAAGGCTTTGTTCCACATAACTTCATTGCCGTATGCAAGCTTACATAACATTATATATTGATCACATGATGAGATCAGAGGTAGAAATATACTCATCGTCAAAAAAAGTTGCCCATATAAAACCTATGGGATGCTATGGGACTCCACCGCTAGCACAAGATCTGCAAGAGCTACAAGTCAAAGTTCAGCCTGCATGGAATGAGCTGAGTCAAGACTACGTTAAAAACTTTTACGACTCCAAGCCAAGATGTGTGGCAGAGTGCATTAGAAATAATGGCGGCCCAACATCCTGTTGAGAGTTGTAATGATTTTGGTATTTCGACCAGTAAATTATGTCTTATCACGCTATTGTTTAATCATTGTTGTTGTTTCTTCCTTTCAAATATCTTTTCAATCTGACGATTCCTTCAGAGTATATCTTCATATATGAAGTTAAATTATTCGTCCACGGCTTTTAACTGCTTCACACTTGTAAACTTAAATCTCATTTGCCCTACTGGCAGACCAGAATGTTTAGATTTATAACGAAATAGTCCGGTTCATTTGGCACAGATCGAGATTTGCAAATGGCGGCTAATCTTCACTGGTCGCCATTTGTAAGTGACATCATACTTAAACAGTGAGATATTCTGACGGTTGCCATATTTTTATAACCAATGTAGATTGCGTTGTACTTACGCCTTTTCAGTCCTAAGTTTCACTGTCGCAGACTTTCTAATATAAGTAATGCTCCGTATTGCTCCCTGAAATTTAAGGGATCCCAAAAATTTCATTTTGAATATTGCATGTTGCAATAATAATAATAATAATAATAATAATAATAATAATAATAATAATAATAATAATAATAATTCAATTGAACTAGATTCTTAATAAGGAATGGATTCAGAAATGAATTTAAAATGGCAACACTTTACAAACAATGATCACTTAAAGGTTAATTATCAATAAATATTAGGTGACCACAAAAGTTCTTTTAATTCCGGAAAACAAAATGATGTACACAAAAAGTAGCGTATCGCTAGTCCCCAAAGTAATCCCCATTGGCATCTAGCACCTTCTGCCAACGTGTCTCCAGTTGATCAATCCCCTGGCAGTAAAACTTGCCGGTCTTGGACTCAAAGAAGTCCTTGAGTGCCTTTCGCAGATCTGTATCACTGGTGTAGGATTATCCACGAAGATGGTTGTCCAGAGAATGGAAAAGGTGATAATCCGTTGCAGCAAGATCTGGTGAGCAAGGTGGATGATGTAGAGTTTCTCAGCCAAGCCACTCTATGCTTTCCCTGGCCACTCGCGCCACATATGGCCAGACATTGTCATGAAGGAAGAGTACCCCTTTGCGATTCACCAATGTTGGCTCCTTCTGCTGCAATGTCTGATGCACACGTTTCAACTGCTGGGAATACAGGTCCGCAGTGATGGTTTGGCAAGTTGATAGCAGCTCGTAGTGAACCATTTGACATCTAGTCCACCAGACACATAGACTACAGGGTTCATCAGAAATGACAAATTCTCCCGACCTGAATTTCTGGAACCAATGCCTTGCAGCTTGTTCATTCACAGCATCATCCCCAAACGCAAGACACATTCGGCGACTTGATGCTGCTGCTGACAAGCCCACCTTGAAGCCGTAAAGCAAACAACACCTAACCATCTCCTTTGATACCTCCATTTGTCTTCACTTATGCACGAGATGTGGTTGATGTGAATGCCCAACAGCCCTGTATTTATACAGGCTAACCTTCCTGCCCCCCCCCCCCGACAGACTTTTGACCCCTCATTTGCATATCTTCTATCATTTCCTTTTATGGCTACATAAAAACGGCAAGAACTTTTGTGGTTACCTTGTATCATAAGTGTTAGCACTTTATCTCATACGCAGCTTTTAGTAAAGTTGCTTCCCTGCATAGAGAAAACAATAGTCGCATTCAATACCTTTCACTTAAGGGAAAGTGACTTTGTCTTTGCTTTTGAAAAGCAAAGAAAGTAGGTTTTCATTGTGGATGAAACCGGAAGTGAAAAGATCACTTTCGCTGCTTTTGTTACTTTTGCATGTAAAAATTGTGTGAGCCATAAATAGCATGATGAACATATTGAAATTGTTTGAAAAATAGTAATTGACTTATTGATTGTGAAAAATGTTTTTTATTGTTCTCCATGGTTTTATTATTCCTTAATTTATAACCAAAATAATTTACAACATTAAATACGTTACTTACGCTTTTAAATTACAAGTTTTATCGGTGGGCAATCATCGAAACGAGCGAAGCGGCGATTCAATATGGCTACTACTAAACCGGAAGTAAAGCCAGAAAAGTAAGAAAAGCAGAGGGGAAAGTGGGTACTGACATGGATGAAGAAAATATGGATGGGACACTCCTATGCGTCGAGCGTGAGTTTTTTTTCAGTGGCGCTCTCTGTGGATTTGCGTAGTACTAAACCAAATCTGTCTGGGAAATAAAGAAAAATAGTTTCAGTTTCTGCTTTGCGTAGTACTAAACCGAAACTTCATCATCATCGTTTCGATTTGCGTAATACTAGAATATTTTTAAAAAAGAAATTCATGTTAGGCGCATTCTCCATCGCGCACGAAACGCACAATCGTGAGAGTGAGTCACGTGATCAGTGCGAATCGTGCAGTTTGAATCGTGCGAATCATGCAGCCTGAAGGAGAACAGAGCGTTAACAATTGAATGATCAGGCAACCCCAGCTCCTGGCTAGTGTGTTTCGTGCGCGCACGAAATGCACCAAACGCACGATAACTAAACGCACTGGCGATGAGGAACAGCCAGTGCGGACACAACGTGCATATAGTTTGTTTCGTGCGCGATGGAGAATGCGCCTATATTAAGTGGCTTTTTAAGATAAAAGTGTGCTTAGAAAGTTTTTTTATATTTTCTATTTTATTGTTTTCTGTCTATTTTTAATTTTATTAACGTAATCTAAGCAGACGATTATATTTAGTACTACGCAAAGCTCCAGATGTCGCCCCAAAATCAAACTGTCCTATCCATCTTTTCTTCATCCATGGTACTGACTCGCTTTCAGAAAAGTGGCTTTTGACTCTTCGCTTTCCTGAAAATGACGACGTCACTGAAAGTGACTTAAGCAAGAAAAGTGAGAAAAGCAAGAAAAGTTAAGAGGTTGTGAACGCGACTATAGGCTATTCTTTATTATGGAGTACAAAAATAAAATTGCGATTGTAAATGCAATTATTATTGAAATGAGAAAACAAGAAAACGGACCTAGAAATTATTGTGCTCTTTCTAGTGGTACCAATTAAAACAATGTGCGTTAAATAGGTTTCCTTTAAAACGGTTCCCTTTTGTTTTGAGCACAAAATTTAAAAGTATGGGGCACAAAAACAATGTGCATATTGTTTATAGTTAAATCTATATTATTTCAAGAGCGTTATTTACAAATTCGGTTTCTTTTTGAAGAAATTTACTTTTACATGAAGGCGTGCAGAGACTTTCCCCATAGACCTTCATTATAAATGATCACTTTTCTTAAAAACCAAAGGGAACTGCTTTAAAAAAAATCTATTTAACGCATATTGTTTTAATCGGTACCACTAAAGAGAACACAATAATTTATAGGTCCGTTTTGCTTGTTTTCTCATTTCAATAATAATTGCATTTACAATCGCAATTTTATTTTTGTACTCCTGGCTAAAGAATAGGGAGTGTGTTTTCTCTATGCAGAGAAGCAACTTTACTAAAAGCTAATGCACGTATAAACTGTTCAAAGAAAGAAAATTCCGAGGTGTCCAATTAAATTGCCGAATTCAATTGTCAGGCGCCTATAAGTTTTCTTTGCAACAAATTGTAAACGAAAATTCAATTGAACATGTCTTGTTTTTTTTTCTGTTGTTCAGATTGTAATATTGAAATTAAGTTTTTCTGTAAGTGAAACACTCTATAGAATCGGCTCTATATCAGTGGTACCCCAAACAACCTGTTTATTTGAAATCGGCTGTTCGTAAGGGGCGGTCGGATATTTTAGGGTTAGGTGCTCAGTTCAATATTCCTTGAATTTTATTTTTTATTTTTAAAATTCAATTTACTTGAAGATCTATGGCATTATGATTGCATAGAGTAATTTTGTGAGGTTATTGTATGCGTTGCTGATTTTAAGGCTAGACGAGATTATTTTTTATGATTGAAGAATGAAGAAGCAGGAATAAAAATACACGCAAAGTTGCAAACAAAATACGTCAATTTTGTGATATTTTTGATGCGCCCAATCAAGGAGAAAGTTTCGAAAATGCAGAAAATAGATACGAATAGATGCGTTTCAAAAGAAACAGAATTTTCATTTTTTAATTTCACTTTATGCTACTGTTTGAGCATTTTCTATTTTTCGAGTAAATAAATCACAAAAAGACTCTGTTCCTTTTTTTTAAACTACTATTAACCTTCATGTTAACTAAAGGCCTTAAACTTTTGTTTTCTTCTTCCTGATGTCTAAATCTATAGTCGGGGATTTCTTTTTAATCTATTCCTGCAGAAGAAGCTATATTGCTCTTCTGTCTATAAATCTCCTTCAACCATTTTTCTTGTTGGGCCATCTATCTCCTGAAAGCTTTCCTATATCCTCTTCTGTCTCTTTCGCTTCTTTTTTTTCAACTTCTTTCCTTAAGTTAGGTTGTTAGTGGAAGAAAAGTTCTTCTCGTGAATTACGTCTCATCACCAAGACTGTCAGCTGAGAAACAAATAATAGCACGTCATCACCTGTGAATGTTCTCTCTTTCAGTCATTAAAGATCGAAGTTTTGTTGGCTTGGTCACCGTCTTCCGTCTCATTGAAGAGATTGGACTTGCCCCCAATACTTTTTGGAACTATTGTTGGCGCTCTGGTCGTTATTTACGTCAAAGGGATCGGCCATCTTATTCCCTTTCCCCATCGACCTAACTCTCTTGCTACATGCACCTCATCTTTCTTCTTTGTTCACTCTCACTCTCTCCTTTGTCTTGTTCATTTTTATCTTCCTATCCGTCCGTTTCAAAATGGTTGATAAATTTCTTTCAATCCATTTCGTTAGTCACATCGATGATTGGATGTAATTCCAAACTCCTTCGCTCTGTCCCATCCATCACCGGTCTAACTCCGGAAAACTCTAGCAATTATCTCTTTTGTACTTGCAATTCCTCTTCCATCTTCTCTCTCTCTCTCTCTCTCTCTCTCTCTATGTCCCACCCTCATATATGTTATTCTCCTCCCCGACTGTCATTTTACTCACCCGTAACCGTCTTCCATTTCCCTCCTACCTTCTTACATTTCAAACGCAGTTTTTGGATTTAGTATAGACATTTTTCACTCTTGAATTTGTTTTCTCATTTTTGTATTAAACATGGCCTAAAGTTTCATTACATGACTTTTAAAGATGTTTTTCTCCCTCTCAATGCTCTCCTTTTTTTCCTCCTAAAATTTTTCTCTCCATTGCGCTCTCTTATTTTGTTTTTCCTTCCCATTGTTTCTTTAAATACATTGTGTTTTCTGTTTGTTTTGCTCTGAGATGGCCGACCTTCGCGGTAATTGGGTGGATGGAGAAGGGCCAACAGCCACTGCCAGAATTCGTTGGGTCAGTTTAGGCATCTTCTTGGAATTTTATTAGAAAAATTTTGACATGCTCCATGAGAACTGATACTAGTTAAATGTATTTGCTTGTATCACGAATTTTTATTTTGCGTAAACAGTTTCAAGTTTGTTTAGCTTAGTTGTTGATAATCTGCTCAAGTGTAAAAAGTTATTTGGAAAAGACATTTAGGACCAAAACGTTATCTATTCGAGCCTCGGGCCAAATATTACACGGAATCTTTCCCTTCCGAAAGAAAGCCTGAGAAAGATTTATGTATAAATTTTTCGGAAATTATTCTCACTGCTCTTGACATACACAGAGTTCAAATCTAAATTAACTTCTTCAACTAGAAGAGAATATAAAAATGCTTTTCAAGTTAATTCTTAGAAGCAAATAGCACTTATTGCCATACTTTTGACATATTCTAAATTTTCTCGACTTTAAAAACTTTGTAACTAGCAGATTTCAGTAATGCTGCTAAGTTTATTTAGAAACTAAATAGCTTTATAGATTTAATACATCAATATAATTTTTTAAAATATAATATATAAAGAAAATTCATCTCTTAAACTAAAATAAAACAAAACAATAATAATCTCAAAATGAGACCTGCCCCTAGTTCAACGTTCAATAAAAAAGTCTATTATAAATGCCGAAAAACAAGTGCCATCATTCATATAACTATTATTGTTGTCTTCTTAATGTTTTTATATACAGGGTGGATACAAAAATGAGCCCCTCCCTTTTATTTTCGCAACCGAAGCAGATATGTCAATTTTGATGAATCCAATGAATAGGAAGTTGTGGGTGATCTATCGCATGGTGCACTTTTCATCATCCCAAATATGCAAATTAGAATACATTCAAATCTTATCTTAAAAACCGTAACAGATACACGAAAAATTCCAATTGAATTACTTATTGAGCATGGAATTCCGAACAAAACAAGAAATTCCAAAATCCGATGAACGGGTCACCAACTAATGCTTTCGGAGCATCACTCGCATCACCCTTCTTCAGATTTTTTTTTTAAATATAAAAGATATCTTATTTTTCTAAAATATATTTTAGGTAGATTTTATAAGTTTCATAGCAAATATACATTTTTTGATAAATTAATTTTTTAAAATTTACAATTGAGTTAACAAAACTAAATTTATATTGTTATCTTTCAGTGTTGAAATTTTTAAGAACAATAAATCGGAAATATTTAAGGATTATTGGCGCTGTTCTTGGAGAACCCGTTCGCTTCATGTAAAACAATCGATTGTGAAGAAACAATAGACGCTTTAACAGTAGATGCTCACTTCGTTTCAACAATGAAATCTGAAGGAACGCTTACATAATCAAGAACCAAAAGCTTAACTATTGGAGATTGCAGATAAACATATATTCCCACCACGGTCTACTATCTAAAGACTATGATTCCCACTTATAAAAGTAATTTATACAGGGTGTAACGTAATTCAGGGACAATAAGTACCTAGCGTGATTCTTTGCATGATTATAAACTTAAAGTTCCTTATCGAAAATGTCGAAAACTCAAAATTTAAATTGCGTCGTTACGTCATTTATGAACTTTCCGCACCAGCAGTTCATTACATTCAAAGGGGCGATTACAATTAAATCGGCGGCAAATGTTGAGATTAAATGACGTTTTCGACAAGTTTTCAGCAAACTTCGCGTGATGTTTAGACCTTAACATTTGAGTTTTGAACATTTTGCATAAGGAACTTTAAGTTTGTAATCATGCAAATTATTACGTTACACCCTGTATAATTTGTAAGGGAGTTTATAACGATACCGTTAGAACCCGTGATTTGAATCGATTTCGACCATCTTCGAATTTGTTCGAGAAATTCGTTTCACAGACGATCGGAGAAATTAAAAGGAAAAAGCAACTTTTGATATTTACTAATCTGTTGAATTAATTTAATAAACTTCAACGTTGTATAATTTAATGTTTAATAAAATATATATTATCTATTTATAATAAATGCATATAAATAATATTTGTTATCTGCAGAGTATTAAATTGTTATACAAGACATTTTTAATATGTCGAATTTAACAAATAAAAAATTAATATAGAATTAATAAAAATGTAGATGGGAGATTTTCTTTTTCTTTTTTTTTCCTCTTTTCTAACATTTATTTTGTTTGGACAAGGCAGCAGACTGTGTTTTGGCTATAAAGCTATCTTCAATACTAAGCATAGTTGTTTTGAAATAAATGACTTCAGGAAATTGATATGATGGATTATGCGTTTTTAAAAACGTAGACATTAAAATTTATTTGAGAAAACCGCAAATCAGAAATGTAGATGTTCAGAGGCTTTGAACTTTATTTGAACACGCGAATATTCCATATTAAAAGCGAAAGGAGTTCAAAAAAGAACATTTTTTTATCATCTGATTAAAAAAATGAATAATCAAAGATGAGATTTTGATTAAAAACGGAGAGATAATGAAGCGTCGAGCTCTGCTGGGTTGTTGCTTCATTGACAGCGAGTTTTCTATTGAGTCATTATTAAGTGATGACGATGCCAAAGTGAAGTTGGCTTTCAATATTAAATTCTAATCAGGAAGGAGGAAAAGGAGATCAAATGGGTTCTTAATAAGACAGCAATGAACCTCGGCTTGCACGGTAGCCAGGAAGCAGAGGTTCATTTGGGGATTAAAGGCCGTTACAAGGGAGAGCGAGAGAGAGAAAGATATCATAAATAACAGTTCCTCCACTGCACTGTAAACGATCTAAACTCAAAAGAGAAGCGAGAGATAGGGAGCGAGAGAGACGAAGGAATCGCCAGATCACCGAATGGCTGGTCTTGTTCTCTAATGCATCCGTCAACGGGCTTAAAGGCCTCGTATTAGTCATGGTGATGGTTCACATGCAAGTGGAGCTTGCGGAGGAGGTGGAATAGATAGAAGAGACTGGTAAACTATATGGGGGTAGAGGAGAGGGGAAAGTGGAGTTTTGGGCTTTGTCCATTGATGGAGGGGGAAAAGATCGAGAGAGAAACGACAGAATACGAAGGAGGGGAATGTTTAAAAGGGCCTTGTGCTTAGGATCATTCAGGTTAAGCAGGGAAGTCGCAGAGGTTGCAAACAGTCTTAGCAATTTACCCCCCTGTTCGTTTTCTTTAAAGTTCCTCCCAGGAATGGTGCTTTGTTGTGCCTTCTTATGTGTTATACAAAATATATATCACGGTGTCTCATAACTCGTTTCTTATGGGGAAGATGACTAGCGAAACAAATTCGTCAGCTGTCTGTCGTGGACATAGGCCCAAGGCAAGTTAAAGGACAATTCTACCTTTTCCTAAACTGTGAATTTCAAAGCCGCAACAAACAAGGATAGTTCTAAAAGTTCTAAAATTATTTTTTAAATATTAAAAGAAAGAAATAATTTCTTTTCTGAAAGAAAAATATCCTTGCTGTTTTTCTTCTTAAATTTAGTGGCCCTTTAGTTGTCATATTCCACTTTGTAAGTATTTGATGGAAATCAATCATTAAAATTCGCAATGTTGGTTAATAATATAGGGTGTCCGAAAAAAGCATTATTACACTTTTTAAAAAATATTAAAAATAGAAAAACTAGGATATGCACTTACGGTTTTGGAATATACGGCCACACAAACCATACACTTACGTTCCATGCTTCAATGACGTTGTTCAAGAGCTCGGTTAGCAACAAATCTCACTCCTGGCGAAGAGCAATTTTGAGCTCTGGAATGGTCATTGATGGAGGCTGACGGGATGTAATTTGTCTCCCTAGTGCATCCACGCATGCTTAATCGGGTTCATATCCGGAGATCTTGCTGGCCACTCCATGCATTGGATATCCTCACTTTGCAGAAAGTCCTCCACCAGCAGAGATCTTGCTGTGCATTATCGTCCATGAAAATAAAATCCGGACCCACGGTACCTCTGAAACCCCTAACATGATCTTCCAGTATTTCGTCTCTGTATCTCCGAGCATTAACCGTGTCAAAGATGTGGAGGTCTGTTCGTCCGTTTTGCATGTTATCTCCCCAAATCATAACTCCAAAACCGCCATAGTGGTCCTTTTTTGTTGGGATTATAACGGATTGATTCCACGTTCTCTCCAGATAATGGCTCGACGAGAATCACCCACTCATCGGTGAATGAAACGTTTCTTCACTGATCCAAAACCCAATTACGATATTCTCGAGCCCAATTTAAACGGGCCTGCGTTTCGTAGGAGTGAGTGGGACACAATGGCATAAAGACACTTTCTTTTGTCTCCAGTAAAATGTTTGTTTGAAAACTCTTGTTCCCGAGGCGGCTGCAAGTTGATTAGAAAGGTGCCTGACAGGTTCTCTGAAGTCTTGCAGTTAATTGCAAATATCAGTCCTGCTGAGTGGTCGTAAGACTTGGGCGGCCCTGCACTGTTCGGTGTGCAACATCTCCTGTATTCTTGGAACAGTCTCCAAAATCTAGAAATCACACTGTGAGACATTCAGTTCTCTGGAGATTTCCATTTGTGACTGTCCTGCTTCGAGTCTTCCGATTATTCTGCCTTTTATGACAAGATCAATTTGGCGTCTGTGATCCATATTAAATGCAAAATCAGCGATATCAAGGGGTTCTCCTAGCGTGGCTTGCAAGAGTGTTTAATATGACTATGATATATTATACTGTATTTATTGCGCTTTGATGACTTTACATAAATTTACATTTCTGAGATAACCCGATCGTGAATTGACATTGGTTTAATCGTCTAACTGATTTACATAATATTTACATACCAATGTTTGTCGGATTTTGAACCTTTAAATCTTATTTTTTTACAATTATGCTTAACATTTGGACACGTATACTACATATCCGAACAAATTGATTTATCGAATCACCTTGTAACAAAAGGAATTAATATACGATAATTAAGTACGACAATTGGAGAAAATTGATATGTCGCAATGTTGAGTCTCTTCCTAAATGAATTTGATTATTTTCGCAAAAAAGGATTAAAACAATAATTTCATCACTAAACATAAAACTTTGAATTATATATACTGCTTTCAACATGCAAGAAGTATTCATTAAGCTGAGAATAGCTAGAAAAATATTTAGTAGCATAAAAAACTTTGACCGTATAAAAAAAAATACTATCTTCGACGAAAAAAAATCCACGAATCCCGGCCAAAATAGAACCAATCATAACTTTCTAATCGGATATGCAAAGATCAAGCAACACCCGACAAACATTCCACGTCTCTCCACTGTCTCTGTGCTTGCGACAAACTATTTTGGCCGGCCAGATCGCCGGATCTTTCTACTATTGAACGCGTTTGGGATGTGATGGGACGTCAACGAATTAGCCTGCCGATTGGAAGTCATTGGCAAGATATCTCTCAGAACACTATCCGTACATGCGAAGGCGGGTAACAGCTTATGAGTCAATGCCATATTGACTTGCTTAGTTCGTGTAGCGTTTTCTGTCCAATAAATCATCTAATTGTACTGAAAGTCTAAGCCATTTCTTCTTCTTTAAATGGACATTCAAAAATAACAATAAATAAATAAATAAATAAATAAATAAATAAATAAATAAATAAATAATGTTGAGAAGTCATCAATATATGATCTCCACTTATTAAACGTTAGTCATTGAAAAAAAAAAAAACGCAGACGCGCTTGATAATGTTAACAGTTAGTAACTTTCTTTTTACTTCCTTGTACGAAGTAAAGGAAGTATTGTAATTGCGAAAAATTTCGGTTTTCAGGTTTCAACGGAAATATACAGTATATTTTGAGTATCCCTGAATCCATTTTGAGTGTTTCGGCGTGACGTCTGTACATGCGTACTTGTGTATTTCGCATTTCTCAAAAACGGTTAACCGTAGACTGTTGAAATTTTGTATTTAGGATTGTTGCTACATCTAGTTGTGCACCTCCCATTTTCATTGCAATTGGCTGGGCCAAACATGTGTATTTGTGGTGTCCACAACAGATTTCCTTTCATGTCTATGGAGTTTATTTTGTTTGCGTGGATCTGTTTGTGACGTCAGAGTTTGAAGAACTATTTGAAGAACTGTATTTGAAAACGGCCGTCAAAATTTGTTTCAACAATTGGAGTTTTTAGACAACAAAGAGAGAGACGGAAATACGTGTCTCAAGAATAATAATGAGAAATATTTCCCCCAAAAAAGCATTCGTTTAAGCTTCGTACAAGGAAGTCCCGTGGTGCCACAACTGATTTTTTGTTTTGTTTTGTTAATATTCTGTTGGTGAATACCGTGTAATTAAAAGTAAGAAAGAAATGATTATTTTCAAAATAATTATTCCTACAATTCGTATGCGCAATTCGACTTATGAAGAAGTTATTTTATGCAAAAATTACAGTATTAATAATTGAGAAAACTTTTACTTCATTGTTTCTTTTCCAGAGAAAAGAAATCAATATAGATTCGAGCTAAGCTTTAAATAATCTTATAATGTACCTAAAATAAACGTTTTTAAAATTTTAATTGGGGAATCATTATAGTTCATAAAATATTTAACATAAGCTTAAACTGCAGACAGAAATTTGATATTCTAAAAAACGAAATTCTAATTAATGTAAAATTCTAATCTTTTAAAGAAATTCATTCTTCTGAATAAATTTTTAATAATTATTTGAGTCTGAATTATGGTTCGAAGCTTTAAATGCGAAGAAGGAGTAAATAAGAAAAGACATTATCGAGTAAAATAATGACTAGACAAATTTGTCGTTGCTAATGCAAACCTTAAAAGTTTTGCATGAGAACTTTGTTCCATTTAATAATACAAAAATTCAACAATTCCCGAAATAAAGTTAAAACTCTGGTACAGCAAAACTAACGTTATTAATAATAGGAGCATATATCGCATTAAACATTGATGAAGATGTCATGCTTATTTGAAATTCGACTTGAACCTTCGAACGAACTGTTTGTCGAATGTCACTTGGATTTCTTTTAAGGGGTATAAGTAAATGTTAAATTTATAGATTTCATTATCGATTACAACAACATCGATATTATTTATTCATGATTTATCGAGAGAGACATAAGAATATGTCAGTTAAAAGCTTTTAATGCTCGTCTGTCTATCAAGAAATGTAAACCATCTACTCGAATCTGTCTATTGGAAAAATTTAGAAAATGTAAACTCTCTCTTTATAATCCCAACGGAATAAAAGTTAAAATTTATTTATTTCGTGCTATAATTTTTGAGTGGTTTGGACTTCAGATATCGACTTTAACGCCTTCAATTTAAATTGGTTGGAATATGCCGGGAAAAATTTTCACTAATTTTTTATACCTGGTAAATAAAAAGTCCCGGAACTGTCTAATATCTCAAAAAAATACACGTCTTGTCAAAAAAATAAATAAATAAATAAATAAGGTTCAAATATTTTTGAAAGCTATTCAACGGTGCAAAAATTAGCCCCCTGTAATAAAAAATTTTGGATTTTTGATATTCTGACTTCGGATAAAAACACCATCAAAAAGTAGAATAGGAATGTCTCTAATAACCACCACCTATCTCTTTGTCTTCATCGATAAAATTGGGTTCATAACTTTAAAAGTTTTACATTTTCAGTGCCTCTATCTCCTAAACGGTTGGATCAATTGAAAAAACGCCAAGAATAAAACATTTCTCAAATAATGTATACAATCTGAAAATATCATTGAAAATAGGGGTTCCCATTTGAAAGTTCAAAGTTGCCCCCTACCCTACGAGACGTGTATTTTTTCTTATTTTGTCAAGACGTGTATTTTCGTGATATTACACCGGTATAACAGGCTCCGTGTTGAGCCAACGCCTCCTAGAAAGAAGTCCTGATAACGGAAACATCATACATTATTACATCATCATTTACACGACCAAATTAAACGACCAAATTTATGGCTTTTTATTGGTGGAAATAGGATTAACATGGACTTCAAAAAGCATCAAAAATTCTCTCCAAAATGCTTTTTTACATTTTTCTCCTATTTCTAGGAAGTGTTTTTCGGCTATAACAAAATGGATCAGGAGGCACTAAAGAATCCAATAGCTCATAACGAACTCTGATACAAAGAAATCCAGGTTTTTGCGAATCTGTTCTGAAGTCCTGAATAGGTCAGGGCCAAACATGATATCACAGGTATAACGAATCTCAGATACAACGAAATAAAAATTTATAGTCCACTAAAGTTCGTCATAATGAAGTTTCAGTGTATTTACATATATTTAAAAAAAAAAGATGAAGCCCCAGAGTTCTTATAATATTAAATAAAGAATCAGAAATAAATTAGTAGTTTAAAATATTAATAAGGTCTGTTCCACATAAATTTCTGTAATGAGCTTCATGATGGTTACTTGTTTGAACGATAGCAAAGAGGTTCATTCGTTAATTGATTTCTATATTTTTCTTCTATTTTTAGATGAGATGCGTTTTACTTTTATGGAAAAAATGTATTACCTTCACTGAATATATTAATATTCTGCTACTCATCACTATTGGAATAAATTATCATTAGCTTATTTTCATCTCTTATGAAACCGAATTTAATATTTTAATATGCACAAAGCATAAGAATGTATTTATTAACCTATTTTATAATTATCTTCATCAGTAGAACGAAAGTGAAAGGTTAGTTAAACGTGTAATTTCGAATTCTTGGTCGTTTGTTAATGTAAATGACCTATATAAAATCTTTACATAAAATGCAATTTCATTTTATTTATTATTTAATTTAATTTGCATCTCCAAGGGATAAAAAGGCTTAAAACTATACAGCATCGATTAAGTTATTTTGCATAGCAAAAAATCATATTGGTAATTGATAAAAATAATGACTACAAATCGGGTTGTCACATTTTATAATCAAGATTTTTATGCTCATTGGTATGCCATTTCAAAGTTTTACTGTAGGTATAGGAATTTATTATTTAAATAAGAAGAGATTATCCGATTAGGCTCAACGGAATATTATAATCCTTGAACACGTGTATGTTCATCTTGTTTTTAAGATAATGAACCCGGTGACGATCAACGCTAAACGCTCTATACTGTAGAACTCTTTCAAATTTGCTGGTTTAATTATTGTAGGTAATATAGGTAAGCTTGATTGTGTACAGAAAAGGTCGGAATTGAGTTGATACAAGATTACTTTTCTCTTGGCTAACTACGTTGCATGCTCAAGACAGCTCAACGGACAGCTTGGTCATTTTACAGCCCCCAGAACAGAACTGCAAACATCATTTACAAAGAGATTCTTACATCCTAAAAGTATTAATTACTTATAAACAACATTTACTCTCGATACTGAAATAATCCTACGCCACAATAATGTTAAGTCATTTTTAAAATGTTTCCTTTTCTTTTTCATAACTTCTCATAATACTATTTCTCCGGGTAATTTGCAGTATAGAAAGAAGACCAATATAACTATGGAATATTTCAGATTGCATAAGACTTTATAATGCTTTAAAACATTTGTATAGCATATTAGATTCAATGTAAAATTTATAAAATTTACAAATCCAGGAGAAGTTTGTGGATCCTTTTGCTTTGACGTCACGCGGCTCGATTCTGTTTGTTTTGCTTGGCCGGACTGCGCATGTGCTTCGATCCTTCTGTCTCTCTTTCTCTCTCTGTGTCTCCATCTCCTTCCGTCTGCCCTAAACACACCCAATTCACTCCGATTGTTCTTCATTCGCAGCTGCGTTGTGGGAGGATTCTGTTCCCTCTCTGTTCGCCTACCATCAAAATTTAAAAAGGTTTATTCATTTGAAGACGAGATTGAATGTCTTCGAAACTCATCGGTAGCTCAATTCCCTCAACAGACGAAATGCTAAACGAATGAAGGCAAAAAAAAGTAAGAAGAAAGGAAAGGGAGGGAGGGGATAATAACGTGATTTATTATTTTAAAGAATATAAATGTTTAGAGAGAGACGGAAAGGGAACAGTTATAAAGCAAGAACTCGAGTTATACGTACTTATAGCGAAATTATGACTATGTAAATAAGATTTTAGTAATATATTGATAATATTTTAATCATAGTACTTAAGATAATAAAACAAAATTTTTTGCATACGGTATTGTTTCATATAAGGTATCCAGGAAATACCCTTTACACTCGCTTTATTCAAAGGGTAATAACAGGATGAGTCAAAAGTCACTGGATATAGCTATATTTCGGAAATGGCGTGTAAAATGAACGATATGATCATGCTAGCAGGGAATAGGATAGGTGCTCTATCTTTTGGGACAGTTTGGACATGGTTATTAGATGAAGTTTGGAGTTTTGGATATCTTCATCTAATAACCATGGTTTGGAGTTTGACCGCCATCTTGAAATCCGTCATTTTTGGGTCAAGGTTCATTTTCTTAAATGGGAAGGGGGTCATGTGGCATATCAAATAACACCAGTTTTCCTCAGGAATTCTCTCCTTAAATTCCTCTCTATCCTCAATGTTGTTGTTGTCAACAATAAAATCCCCTGTATTATAGTAATGACATGGTAACGTATAAGGGATATTCATGTGCTCTTGGTATTGTGCGCAGTAAAGTTATACGAAAAATACTGAGAGGATATTCAGGTAAAGTACCAGTTCCGCTGGCACGATTTGGCTGAAATTTAATATCTAATTATCTTTTGAATTTCAACGATTTATTTCCATTTAAAATGCTAGTTTATATAGGGTGAATACAAAAAATGAGCCCCCCCCTCCCCCCCTTTTATTTTCGTAATCGAAGCAGATATGTGAATTTTGAAAAATGAATAGGAAGTTGTGGATGACCTATCCCATAGTGTACTTTTCATCATCCCAAATATGCAAATTAGAACACATTCAAATCTGTCTTAAAAACCGTAACAGATACACGAAAAATTTCAATTGAAGAATTGTTTGACATGGAATTCCAAACAAAATAAAAAAAAAAATTCCAAAATCCGATGAACGGATCACCAACAATTACATGTTCAATTTATTAGTTACCTCCCTATGCACTTCCCAAAGACATTTGAATGTTCAACATGCAAATCAAGAAATTACCAAAAATTACCATAATAACATTCACTTTCATTAGGAAAAGCAAATAAAAGGCATATGCCAGCATACAGAAGACAGAACAATTTCAGGATGGCAAGCTACACTGTTCCTGAAATGGTCAACATGATCTTCTGCTTTGGATTGTTGGTGATCCGGTCATCGGATTTTGGAATTTATTTTTTTTTTGTTCGGAATTCCATGCTGAACAAGACTTCAATTGGAATTTTTCGTGCATCTATTAGGTTTTTAAGATAGGATTTGAATGTTCCTAATTTGCATATTTGGGATGATGAAAGTGCGCTATGGGATAAGTCATCACAACTTCCTATTCATCAAACTTGACATATCTGCTTCGGCTAAGAAAATAAAAGAGGGGCGGGGGCTCATTTTTGTATCCACCCTGTATGAAAAATGTTCAGTAGGTGTTCAGATAAAGTACCCCTTCAACTTGTACGATTCGGTTGAAATTTGATATCTAATTTTGATAACTAAAATGGTTCGACATTACAAAGGTTGATCCTAAATTTTATTTGTTTACCTTATCTAAAGTCCTAGATTATATGGAGAAAATCGAATAAAACACGAACTTGTTAGTAAAGTATCTCTTCCGGTTGACAGATTTGATCCTAAAGTTGATACAAATCAATAATTTATATGTAAGGACCACATACATTTAACTCGTTGCGTTTTTGGGTTAACGTCTTCACACACGAGGAAAGACGGCCAGACAGACACACACGTACATAAGTCTAAAAATGTTTTTTTTTTTTTTTGACTTAGATCTCAAACGTCGAGTACATCAAAATCTCAAGGTCAAATTTTTTGACGATTACAATGCCTTCTCTATGTATAATTCATTATAAGTAATTATAAATTTAAATATTTATAATTAAACATTTTAAAATTTAAATATTTAAATTAAATTATAAATTTAAATATATATTATAATTTCATAGGCCTCATTAAATCCGGTATTTAATATATCGATTTTCTTTTAACTCTGCTTCGCCATATAATCGAGTGAATAAGGAATTATCGGATATTTTAGAAATATCAAAGAGTGAATTAAAATTTTGTTTATGATCATGATTGCCAAATTAGGTTCATCTTAAAATATCTTTTATTTTACCATAAATTTTACATGATCGGAAGTTCGCCGTAGTTTTTTTTAGCGATTACTGCTTAATTTCCGGGAGGTTTTAATCTCCGATCTTCTAATCTAATCTCTTCTTCTTTTGAGTTGCGATCTTTTTGTGATGGATTACCAGATTTCAGAAGCCAGTTTCTCTCTGTCTCATTTTTCTCTCCCTCTGTTTTCCTCTTTTCTCTCCTGTCTTGTTGGTCTAAGGTAGAAGTGCGCAGGTGTCCGGCACCAAAGAAAAATGGCGCCCTCCTCATCAGATAAGCGTTTCTCCCTCATTCATTTCTGATAAGCTTCTCCTTTTCCCTTCTCCTACTCCATCCTCCTTCTATCTCTCTCTCTCTCATTCTCTCCTACATATTCTCCATTTCTTTTGTCAAGTGGAGTGAACTTCTCTAGTATCCGACCAAACATGTTTGAAGGCGACTTGCCTCTCTTCTCTCTTTTCTTGCTCTCCCTCTGGAGATTCCTATCTCCCCCGTTGCTGCTTCAGTGCTTCTTCCGCGTATTCATTGTTTGTGTCGCAGCAACAATAACAACGAGCGAGGGTTGAAGAAGAAGAAGGTCTCGTGATTATCATCGCGTACATTACAACAGAAACTGCTGCTCCTACTGCCTCTAGTGGCTCCTTCGAATCGTTCGCATATTTCCCTTCTCCCTGTCTTTATTTTTATATTCTCTTTCGGGCTTTTTCCTTTTTTTCCCTCTCTCCTTCCCTTTGAAATGTCCTCAGTCGCCTTCATCTTCTTTCTTCGTACGCGTTGAAGAGTGAAGGAAGGTACACTCGCATGGCGCTTCACTGGCCCCGAGGTGGAAACTCTTCGACACAGGTGAGAGAGGAAAAAGGGACGAGAAGGAGGGGCATCGAGGAAATGTTGTTCATTGGTTGTCGGTTCTTTGAAAAGAGGGGTTAGATTGACCGAAAGGAGAAAGGCTTTTGGCTCCACCCATTCCATTAAAACTACAATGGCCAACGTTTAATCTATGTTATGGACCTCGAACTGTTTGCCCGCAGATCAAGGAAGGAATGGAATTAAAATGCCGAAAGAATGATTTCTCTGCCCTGTTTCCTTCACAAAAAATGATCTTCAAATAAAAAATAAAAACGCTGCTGTCGATTTCCAAAGTCGATAAAATTGACCCCTCTTTGCTAATTGAATGGTTTGTTGTTTTTGCTGTTTATAAAGAAAAATTAAAAGCAAAGATATTTCATTTTCTTCCCGTATTTATTATTTTTAGTATATTCTATATAAAAATACCCACTCCGAAGTTTTAGATCTTTTGAAGATTTTTTTATTATATCATTCCTGATATTCCAATTTTTTAAATTAGTTTATAATTATCTTATTAGGTTAGGTTAGGTTATATATATGTCTGAATAACTCAAAGTAGGAAATTGATTAAAATTACAATAACATGCGAATTTTTTTTATTTCGTTTTTATACCATACTTTAGAATTTACGCAGAGAATAATTGCTATGAACGATTTTCAAATTTCATAGAAAATTAGTTCGACTTACAAGGGAATCCCTCGAACATGTATGTCACAGATTTCTACCAAATTGAAATATATTACTCAATTGAAGCTACAATAGATGCTTGCAAAATAAGAGACTGCGAAATTTTGTTTCTTTCAAAATAAACCACGAAAACGAAAAAATTTGAGCACACATAGTCATACAAGGATTCCATTGTTAAAGCGATGTATTAATGCGCTTAACAGAACTTCTTTCTTCCACTACTCACAGCAATAAGCACGAATCCACTTCAGATGAAATAGACAGCAGCAGACGGCAATTGAATGGCTTCTCAAGTTTCTAAACAAACTTAGTTTTTAAAAATAGATTATTACAATTAGCCTTCCAGTAACAAATGTGTAGAGTAATTAATAACAGTTTCCTTAATTTATTATTTCATTTTATTAAGTAATTCAGTAATCAAACACGGGGCTGGCTTCATGTGCAACGTCGAGTAATACGTTGCGTTGGTGAGGGGGTATGTATCACGGTGCTTTATAATTTTAAATAAATATAGTATTCATGGATGCTTACCTCATCTTATAAATTACTTCGAGACGAATAATCGTACAGCAAAATTAAGGTTTTATGCTTAATAACAGTGCTCTAACCGCAATTCTTTGGCGATCGCCGCTAACAAGTTTGCTTCCCCTCTTTCCGCCATGTTTGTTGAACTCTTCGTACTTCCGAAGCGCTTCACTGCCGCGCAACGCGATCGCTTTCACGGTATGCTTGCGCGCAAAAAAAAGGCTATGTGGGGTTTCATTGTTAGTATATGAAATCTCCGGTTATTATAAATTTATCAACATCTTCTTTATAAATTTTCTAAAGCCGCATTAATGACAATTTTTTTTTTTTACATTCATCGAGTACAGCTTTTTTTTCAGGCTTGCCATAGTTCCTACTTTTCGGAACCAAAGTTTCTGTTTACCCCCTTTCGTATGCAAAATTTCATGCAAAACAGTTTCAAACATAATGTACCGCAATTTTAGGTACTGGAAGAATTTTAATCATTTCTCGCAATGTGGACTAGAGCATAATCTTGAGAGAAAATGACGTCGCTTTTAAAAATATAACGTGGATACATCTTTGTTTAATGGTGGTCATACAGTCTTCGCAATTTACAGGGAAACCGGAGATGTGTCCAAAAAACTATTGGGGAAAATGCAAATATCAAATTTGGTGTGCCTACATTCCTGACCATGGGGTTTCGATTTTTTAAATAAATTAATTCAAAAATTCTCAGTAGGGTGGCATTTGACACTAATATCGCTTGTACTGTCATATTAGATAGGTCATGAAATAAATGCGGACATTAAACAGAGATTAAGAAGTGCAAAGATTTATTTGCTATTTCGTGTGACAGAAACAGATGCTGTCCAATAGCTACAAAGTCACTGCCTGTGACACTGCGTTCATTTCTTTGGGCAGGTAACTAATATGTAGACCATTGTTACATAGAATTAGCAGTAAGTTCCCTCCATCTCTCAGCGTGCATTCGATGATCATTGTTCTCAACAAGAAATAAAGAAATTAAACTGGAGCTAACTTCAAACATCAGGTAAATGATATTAATTAGAAAATGGATGGAAATTTCTGCGACCTGGATTCAAACCAGGAACCTCGACTGTCATGGTCGACGCCTCTACCAATTGGGCTATCGCAGACAAATGTACAGCCATGCTGTCACTAAGCGTCTTAAAGACAACCAAGTTGTCAAGATGGAAAGTCCAATGGGAGGCGGGCACCCAGTTCACAGATCGTGAATTTCTCTTATCCAAACCATCATAAAGTTTGATGAACACACTATAAGAAATAAAGAAATTAAACTGGAGCTAACTCCAAACATCAGGTAAATGATATTAATTAGAAAATGGTTGGAAAATGGTCGAGGAATTTTTCAATCCATTTTCTAATTAATATCATTTACCTGATGCTTGGAGTTAGCTCCAGTTTAATTCACGAACGGGGTGCCCGCCTCCCATTGGGGTTTCCATCTTGAGAACTTGGTTGTCTTTAAGACACTTACTGACAGCATGGCTGTACAAGTGTTTGCGATAGCCCAATTGGTAGAGGCGTCGACCATGACAGTCGAATGTTCCTGGTTCGAATCCAGGTCGCAGAATTTTTCCACCTACTTTCTAATTAATATCATTGTTCTCGACGGTAGAACGTAACTGACTTTGATGCAGTTGCCGCTCATGTAGCATAATTCGTTTTTTTACAGCAGCTCAGTTGGAGGAAAAATCGCCTTGATAAACAAACCCCTTTAATTATCCCATAACCAGAAATCGAGATTTCTCATCCGTCATTGCTTTTTTAGTCGTATTGAGGTGCTCGACTGTAGGCTGAATGAAGGTTATCTGCCAGCCGGCAAAAGTTTGAACAATATCTAATGCTCGCTGCTTGCAGTGCAGTTACGTCACTTGCCGTGTTCAATATTAACAATATTACGTCACTTTCTGCGTCAATGTTAACAACTAAGACATTTCGTTGTACTCTTTCCCCCATCACTTTTTAGTTCATTTTGTTTTTAACTGGAAACACATAAAACTTGGTCGTTTTATTCAGTTTCATTTCTTTTTATGGTTAATAAGTTTTGAGTGAATTAATAAGTTAAATTAATATTATAGTGAATTTGTAAAAGATTTTTCGTTATAATTTGTATACTCTAAATAAAATTTTACTTGATTTTACACAATAGATAGAATTCATTCCTTTTCCTAACAGAGGATAGGGATAAATAAAGTTCTGGACAACGCGGGGTAATCTGTTAGTTGCCTATATAAAAGATCATTTTATGATGTTTTTATTATGTTTATTACCATTTCTATTAAAATACTTCATTAGTAACTAAATTTTGTTCTATCAATTTTAGAAAAATAAATTTAAAAAAATTCATGCAACATGCGCCAATCATGCGTGATACCGATTCCTTGTTCATATTTATTTCACTTGCGATCAACTTGGTTGCCAGTCGGTAGTGTCACGAATATTAAAGAATTTATGATACTGTATTTTGTGAATGATTCAAAAGCTGCAATCTGAAGTTTACACCAAACTAGAACCAACTTATCCAAACACAGGCTTTAAAATGTATAAAGTAGATTTGCATATACAAGCGCTGCACGAATGCAACAGATTACTTTGTATAGAGGGGTTCATTAAATCTGGCATTCCTCTTGAAAGCGACTTTTTAAATATCACCAATTATTATTATTTCATTACTTTATTCAACTTTTCTTTAATCCACTAATTTCTTATTAAAATCAAAATAATTTCAAGTAACTTTTCTCGATCTGTTCATAAATTATTTTAACGAAATAAATTCCAAACTTCTTCATTAAGAAAAGACGTTTCGCTTGAATGGAATATGAACTAGAAACATCTCCATGTTAACTCGCTAAAATTTATTTTGCACAAAATAAATGAACGATGATGTTTAAAATATAGCTTTATACATTTTTCATCGCTTAGAAGAGATATTTGAATTTAAAATTTTCATTCCATTTGCTAATTAGAGGCCAAAGGAAGGAAAATATAAATTAAGAGCGCGAATATTTTATATATCTTAGAATATTTCTATATTTTTTTAAAGTTTCTCCATTTCCTTTTTTTTTCATTTCTGCTTCGCTGAAACACATTAATCGAATTAGGGTTTCCGTAATTTTTATCAAGCCCAGGCAAGCACCCGAGTAAATCCGGCTCTTGAACGTTTTGCATAATCTCTCTTGCTATCTTCCTATAATTTTGATTGTAATTATAAATGCAATAAATTAGATTCTTACCTCTTTTTATCTTTTTTTTAATACTTCATTGAAGAGGAAAAACATTAAAAACTAAACACTTTTGATTTATTAGCTTAAAGTTAGGAGGAGTATATCCTCCTCCTGAAGTTTAGCGTCAATTTGTTTAGTACGGAAATAAGAAAAATTAAAGAGAGAGAAGGAGGGAAAAAACTCTTCTGAATTTTAAGTCTTTCTATTTTTTTAAAAATATTTTTTCCCTTTCTTTTTTAAAATTTGTTTCATACAATTAAAATTTTATGGAGATGTGGACCTTTTGGGTTCTCTTAGGCACGAGGTCATTTTCTTTAGACATTTTTATAGCTGGCCACGTAAAAAAAAAAAAGGAAGAAAGGAAAATAACAGTGAGACAGCGGAGGGGGGAAAAAGTTTAAAATATATTATTCGACAACGAGGAGTTTCCTTGGCTCTGGGATCATTTTCACTAATTGGGTTCCTTTAATCGAGAGTAGAAAAGAAGAATGGAAAAAATAGGAAAAAAAAAAAGAAAGAGTGAACCTCGTTCTCCTTTTCCTCCTTTTCTCTTCTGCATCGTCAATCTCACTCTGGTGGAAAATACATCGTCCTCCGTTAGTGTCCAAGAGGTTCCATTTGGGCGTCAAAGAAAGAGTTACTCGCCTCTCTCCGCCCACGTCTTGTGACGGTCAAGTTAGCAGGGGAGCGCCGAGAAATCCAATTTGTTCGTCGGTTGGATCCCCCCCCCCTTCTCTCCAGTCTTCTTTCTCTCTTTTCCCTTCTTTTTCCAACCTCTTCGGCTGCACATACGGCGAGGTGACATTTAATGCGAACAGGAAAATTGTCACCGGTCCTCCACCGAACGAAAACTACGGCGATTCCCTGTTCGCTTCTTTTTCTTTATTTTTTGTGCTCAGGCATTGATAAAGTACGCCGGGGGGATAACGAGGCGTTTATCTCTCTTCTCAACGCGAAAATTTTAATGAGATTTACCCAGTGGGTTACAGTTTTTTTTCATTTAATTATTTTCCAATTGAAGATTTTTCTAATTCCTCACAATACGCACTTAACTTACGAAGCAGTTACACAAGAAAAACACTAACCTGTATTTGCCGTCCTCGAACCTAAATCACAAAAATATTATGAAGATTAATGATTTTTGAAGTAATGAAAACCTGTTTTAAATAAACCATCAAAGAAGTCCGTTTTAACCATGTTATCCGTTTAACTTTTATTAACAAGACAGATTAGATTTCAAACGACGGTAAATGTAAATTATAATTTTTAAGACAGAATGATTGAAAAATGAAGAAATTTGAAAGAATTTACAGTTCAGGTAATTATCCTGATGTTGTAGTTGTGATCGGAAAAGTCAGTCAGTGTAGTTTCGATTAAATAAATTTATTGGGCAACATCGCTAGATAGGTGTGCATAAAAAAATATTTCAGCGTTTCGCTTGCTGCGACGGCATCGTTATTCGATAGAATCCTTGCTACATCTTGTGTTTCCTCACCTCCCTCGCCATTCTTGTCAAAATTTCTATAATTTTTTAGAATTGCGGGTCACAATTATTTGTCAATACCCACGCAAAACTCAAACTAAATCCAAGATCAGAATAGGTCAATGAATAATGTTGAATCCAACTCCTCTCCGTATTAATCAGTGCCAGCGAACTGAATATTTAGTCCTTATTAACCTGAAGTCCGTTTAAGCGATCCGTATTTCCATCAGCTGTAGTTTAGAAACATAGGCCTTTTGGCCAGGCCAAAACAAAATTGGTCCGTTTGAACCTAAAGACATTATTATCAGAGTCGATACTAAAGAACTTCTATTGTGTGCTATTGTTACGATATTTTCCCCCGTTATTCGAATATTTATCCCAGACAATACGATTCAGATACCATCCCGATTCTTGCGACGCGTATCAAATGCTCCAATAACGAGCCCTTGCGAAGTTTGGTCTGCTTGTCGTCGAGAGTATGTGGTACCTACTGCTCACGCTTGCCTGAAATTCAGGTGTTTGTGCACAATTTCGTGTACTGCAACCGCACTGAGTTCCACTACACCTGCTATTTGATGGATTTTATTCGTCTGGTTTCAGTAGAAGCTCTATAATCCATCTTACCTTCTCTGGAGTGTTTTCTTCCTGTGGAAGGCTAGACCGTTGTGCGTCTTGAATGGATCCAAAAAAGCTGAAATTTCGTTCCGAATTTTCTTTGCCTATTCCTACAAGAAGTAATTCTATCTTTCCGGTAGACACAATATCCAGGTGGCTTGAAGTTGCGGCTTGGCTTGAGGTGAGTTTCACAAAGGAAGGCTACAATCGATCTCTAGATTCAGCAGTAAATTGTGAAACTCCACATGCTTACGAGGAATTCCTCTGGTGTCATCTGGAACGCTGGCAAAGCTTAAAGTGTAAAGAAGGTACATTAATGCAGTTCGCGATGATTTTCAGTTGGACCATTCCCTTCTGCAACTAGGAACCGGATTACACCTCGTTGCTCAATTCCGGACGCTTTCATTGTCAACCAGGTTCACACAAACAAGTACCATTGGCTACAAATGTTTGCTTTATACAGGGTGTTTCAAAAGGTATATTCCAAATTTCACACACAGATAGGAGGCATGAAGGTGAACAGATTCTGTTAATACACGAGGATTCGGAACTCAACCATCGCCAAGGTAATGTTAGAGGGGAAGAGCAGTAATCAGAGTGCACATGAAAACATATGAGTAAATATGCACTGTGCACACGTTTATTATGGAACTGCGAATCCACTGAAGCTTTACTAAAGATGCTCAAAATGTGAGCCAGCCATGGCCTCCATGCATGGTATCGGCGCAACATGGACTCCCGTATGCGGCCAAAGATTCCGGACATTTCTCAGATGTCGTCCGAAACAACTGCGATGCGAGCTGCCAGATCTTCAATGCTTGTCGCAGGTATTCGGTACACAACTGATTTCATGTGGCCCCCCCAAAAAATAAATCCTTGCCATAGAACTGCAATCTATTTGTGTTGTGCCATCATTTGCATGCTTTATCACTTGGCATTTGCTCCCCCATTAACTTGACAATGGTTGAGTTCCGACCCCCTCATGTATTAACAAAATCTGTTCACCTTCATGTCTCCTACATGAAGTTTGGATTATACCTTTTGAAACACCCTGTATAGGGAACAACTTTGCCTGCTTTCCATATTCATCATGAAAATATCCTTTCCTACGCCATGCCGTTTGGGCGATTCTTTATTGGGCTGCCCTTCTATTAAACTTTTTCATAGAACAATAATTTTTAAAACTTTAACGACAAAGCATACAGTTAGCAGGGAATTCGATTTTCCCCTTTATGGTCAGTCACCACACAGTCTCACGGTCTAAGTCGAAGGACGACGTTTTAGCATGACTTTACAGAATTATACTGGAATATTTTTGGATTCTTCTTTAATACACGGTGTAAATGGACGACGTTTCACAAATTTAAGGATATGTAGCGGATGAAACTCTGAGCAAAAAAGTCTAGTCGCGTTTTTCGATCTGATGCTCCGTTAAAGTTTCGTGACGTCACTTCCGGAAATCTATCTTGGCACAAACAGTGAGTAATTTTTAACTTAGCACTATACTTTTTTAACGGAGCCTCAGATCGAAAAACGCGATTAGACTTTTTTGCTCAGAGTTTCATCCTCTACATATCCTTAAATTTGTGAAACGTCGTCCATTTACACCCTGTATATTCGCGGAGATATTCAATGTTGTGAATAAAATGTCCATACGCTTTACTCAAAGCTAGCAGGGACAAAAAATTCGGAGTCATGAGTTCAGGAGATCATGCAGGCCATTCAACTGCTCCTCGACATCCGATCCATCTTTGTGTGAAGTTTCACATTAACCGTTCTTTATAAAAAAGAAATGTCCGACGAGGTCGTCGAAGAATGTTCCAAAGGCTGATCAATCGTCATACCTGGATCTTTTTGGCCTACAAGATTTTTTGACTTCGTATAAACATGCTTTATGAGTTTTTGTTAATTTTGGTTTACTTCAACAAACCCAACCAGTTATCACAACACTGCACTCGCCTATCCCAATCATCATCAGATAATGAGTTTATTATACACCGTGATAGGATTGGAGTTTCATATCCTTCAAAAGCCTTTGGATAGATGTTTGCAGAGATGTCGTAAACGACAAACAGATTTTGTTTTTTTCTTGCGATGATCCCAACGGTTTCAATTTTATTCTGCACGCAATGTTCCTAGACCTACCACTCTTTTTTGAGCCATGAATATTCCCCGTCTCATTTATGGGGCAACCGTCTGTCTTCTAATAGCAGGTGGTCCAAACTTTGCAACTGTACGACGCCTCACCTCTGACGTCGTTTGTTGCAATTGAATTAGACATTAAAAAACAAAGAAAACAGCTGATATGAGAGTTTTAATGAGCAAGCAAGGCTTGAAGGAAACTTAAAACAAAATTTCTCCAACCGATTCTTTTTAGAATAAAGTAAAAGAAAAAAATATCATTGAATGGAAGTGTTGCAATCGTAGTTTTAGGTCAAAAGTAAGATATGGAATTTACGGAAATGTAATAAGAATAAAATGTAATAATTTTCACACTTCTATACACGCAGAGGTGATTTCATCTCTGTTTGGATGCATCGATTGTTTGGATCAATACCGATAAATTACTGACTACTGACTTCAGGTGATCCCAAAGAAAAAAGTCGTATAGATGCGTAGATTTAGAGGCCATGCGATTTCATAGTCTTCTTTGGAAAAATTCAATTAAAAAATTTCATAGAAGCAAAAAATTGTTTACGTATCCAGACTTTTGAGACAGATTGTATATACGTGACAGTGTTTAGACAGGAAGTTGATATCAATCGTATTTCTGAAATTCATAAGGACTGCATGATACATATTGTAAAGAACCCACAGGTCAAAATATCTCATTATGGTACTTCGCTAAGGAAATCGAAGCCAAATGTTTTAGAACTCACCGATCGCGTACTGATTTTAAATCAATATAGTTCCACCAGTTTGATTTCGTTCCCACATAAAGTGATTGGCTTTTGTTCTCTCTTCTCGCACGAAATGGTTTTCAAATGATCAGCCTGCAAACCGAAACACGAATGGAAAAATAGTAGCCACATCAAAAGCCGCTGATCCTAATTCCAAGGATTCATTGCTTTTCAGATTCGCTATCGCTACTCACTCGTGAATCGTTGGTCTATCGCTCCTCATCGCAATGAACTTGTTGACTGATTTTTACGTGGATACGGAATTTAAGCGACTGCAAATGGAGTATAAACGGAGTTTGATGTATAAATTAAAATATGAAAGGCGCTTGATAGGAAATATAGAAATACTCCAAAGCTGCATCCGTTGCAGAAGTATAATAAATGCATTATCACTTTTTGATGTGTTTCAAGTACATCTAATTTCAAATCGCTGCATTTTCTTGAAGAAAATAATTAACAGAGTGCATATATTGGAGATTTCCATTATGAATATTGCTAGAGCTTGAATCGACATTATGTACAGGGATAGCCAGAAATAAGTTTCCCACTTCAGAGGGCTATAGAATGCATTCTATTGGTCCAAATGAGATAAAATTTGAACTACAGATAATTCAAAGGATGCGCTTGACATTTATTAAATAAAAAATTTTAGTACAAATATTCACCAATTGATGGCGCTGTAATACAAATGGCATATATGGAAAATGTGAAACATCATGTGTGTTACAGCGCGTGCCTATTAGCATTATTCTTCGGATAAAAAGACGGCGGATTTGCACGAGCATTAGTTACTGCTCTGCACATCATGCCTACGTTGCCTGGAAAAGCGCTACTGGTAAAATTGTTCTATGGTTCTGCGGTTAGAGCACATTGTTGAATATGAAAGAGGACATATTGAGCAGTTGTAATGCTGCTTAATTATATTATTTCACATTTATAAAGCATATAAAAGCCGTTTATGTGTATTACAGCGCCACCTATCGGCGGATTTTTTACTAAAATTTATTTAATAAATGTCAGGCGCATCGTTTGAATTATCTGGAGTTCGAATTTTATCTCATTTGGACCAACAGAACGCATTCTACAGCCCTCTGAAAGTGGGAAACTTATTTCTTGCTAACCCTGTATTTATTATAATAGAAGTGCAGCTACTGAATACATTTTCTACAGTCACGTTATCTTAATCATAAGCTTATAAAAATTTTTCGTTTAATACACTTACATGGGTATCCCACATAGCCTATCCGCTTTAACAATCCTTGTATGGCTATGTGTGCTCAAATTTTTTCGTTTTCGCGGTTTATTTTGAAAGAAACAAAATTTCGGACTCTTATTTTGCAAGCATCTATAGTAGCTTCAGATGAGTAACATATTTCAATTTAGTGGAAATCTGTGACATACATGTTCGAGGGATTCCCTTGTTAGTAATATTGCGGCCGACGGAGTAATATAACCACTTCTTTATTAATCAAACTGTGGTTCGTATAGAGAATAGGGTTAAGTTGTTATATTATACACTGCTGTTAATAATAAATCAAGTTATATTGTTTTTAACATTTAATTCTAGACATGTTAGCAGACCGATTTAGACTATGGAGTCATTTAACAAAACTTTAAGTGTTTTTACAACGCTAATACATGTATAACTTTCACCATGTTTGGGTCATGTTTGGTGGATGAAATCTTGTAATCAATATTTCAAGTCCTTCCACTAATCCGATCTGACCATTGTTGTCTGAGCAACAATTTTTTATCATCAATCAAACTATAAATAAATTCTTGTAAACATTCCAATGAGGAGGTTTAGCAGTGAAGTAAAAATACATTTATAAATTAAAAAGATATTCAATTATACAATAAATTTTATTAAAAAGAAATTAACCCCCCCCCCCCTCCCAGTAGGACAAGGCAAGTCATCTATTTTTACCCCTTTATCTGCACTTTTTACCTCTCCCCAAGTTTTTTTTAATCAATAAATTGAATTTCTCGAACGTAATATGTGGAAAATGTAAAACGCCTCGTATCTTCTTTCCTTTCTCATCATTTCCGAACGTATGATATATCACATGCCATAAGTTGCTATAGTTCTAAGGACCAAGTGACTACCATTCCCGCAAATCCGATCCCACTGGAACAATTGGTCCTAAACTTCATAGTAATGTAGATTTTGCCTAGAGGAATCTGGATACTGAATTTTACGCCTTTAGGTAACTAAATAGCACATAGATATGTTGCCCTCTCTGAATCCCACCCCCGTATATCAATCAAAACCAAACTTATAGTGCAGATGCAGGGACGTTATCTTGGGGGGAGGGGGGTCGATTTTCAAAAATTCCGGACCTTTTTTCAAAAATTCCACTGAGTCGGATCTTTTTCCATAATGGGTTGGTCGTCGACCCCCCTCGACGCCCCCCTGGCTACGGGCCTGAGATGGACATGCCCATAGTAAGCTACATACCGAATTTCAACCTTCTACCTCAAAAAAAATGTAGGGATTATGAAGGGGACGGATTGACATTATAAAACCAATAAGTAGCTCCATTCTTATTCTACTTTCGAGGATCAGTCAAATGAAAACCGGAAATATTTTTTTACAGCTCCTTTATTACAAACAGAGTTGGAACAAGTACACTATTTTTCATTGCTTTTCGATGCATTTCCGCCACCGAGTCGGTAAGGCATGGATACGGGAAAAAATCTTCATATAATGGAGATTTTGCTTATAGGAATCTGCACACCGAATTTCACTCCTTTATATGCTGCATAAATACACATAGACCTTTTGGTCTCCTCTAATTTTCACCCCCAAAACTCCGACCTTAGTGGGCTAATCAAATCCAAACTAAATAGTGAAGGTGCACATGCCCATAATAAGCTACATTCCGAATTACAACCTTCTACCTCAAAAAATGCAGAACAGATGAAGGGCACGGACTGCCATTATAAAACCAATGAGTAGCTCCATTTTCCGTAACTTAATAATAAGCTTATAGATTATGAGCAATCGTGCGTCGACAAAGCGATTTCACGTGCGCGCGCCGATGTCAATAATGCTTAAAAGATGAACAGAAAGTAACAATGTATTCTTTCTTGACAAATCGATTGTCAAGGCTAACGAGAAATACAGGCTCCGGCACTGAAAAGTCATCTGACCAAGATAGGTCTATTAACAATCCAACTTTCATTGTTTCCAACAAAGAAAAAAACAGATTGTTAAATTACAAAATAGAAACAATGAAAGATACATTGTTAATAGACCTATCTTGGTCAGGTGAACTTTTCAGTGCCGGAGCCTGTCTTTCTCGTTAGCCTCGATCGATTGTTATATGACATGCCAGTATCTTTGTATTCTTTACAGTCACTGTTTTAGCACGTGAATTCGACTTGAAGGGGTCCACGAAAAATTCTGAAAAGTTGACACGGCCGAGCTAAGACTTTGATGGTCATATTTCTGAAAACAGAATTTGAAAAAGTTAATCCGTTTTCAAGTTATCGTGCAAACGGCGGACGGACGGCCGGATGAACGTACAGACCAAGGGCGCATTCTATAAGCAGCTTTTATGCTAAAGCTCCTAATAAAGGAGAACATGTGAGTTCGTCACACGAAACAATTTAAATGTGCGAGCTTTGCAACATAGTGATTTGAATTTGAGACTAATTATTGCGCAAACTGTGCGCGGATAAAATCTTGTAGACCTATATAGCCCTGAAGATGGCTCCAAAGTCGAAATCTGTCTGCAGAAATAAATGTTGTTAAAAAGAAAAAAAATATATACCTTGATATACAAACTGTGGTTGACATTTTTTTTTAATTGATTTCATAGATTACCCTATGATCTAAAAATTGGAATAAGGATACATTTCATATTAGGAATGGGAAAAAATAATATGCACATTATATCTCTGAAATGACAAAAAAGATAAAAATTGTAATATCAGTATGGCTTTACTTATATTACAAAAAATTATAGTAAAATTTATTCGGTAAATATAACTGTTGCAGCAACTTTCGTAATTTTTCTAAGGCCAATAATTTGTACCAGAATATCCTTAGCATACACCAAAGCCATACATTTTATGTTCGTTGCGAATTTCCATGAAGTTGCGTGACGTCTTTCGGGTACGTTATTTTGCATAGCAACCATTTGAAAAGTTGTTTTTTTTGTTTTATGCTCAAGTATCCTTTATTATTTAGCCTCAATATATTTTCTGCATTTTTAGTCCATTTTTTCAATAATAATTGTACATTCACAATATACAGAGGGATAGAAAAATGAGCCCCCTTCCCTTTATTTTCGTAACCGAAGCAGATATGTCAACTTTGATGAATCCAATGAATAGGAAGTTGTGGGTGACAATCAAAGGAATCACATGTCGAATTTATTAGTTACCTCCCTATACACTTCACAAAGACATTGGAATGTTCAACATGCAAATCAGGAAATTACCAAAAATTACCATAATAATTAAGGTACCTTATGGCAATAAGGTAATTTAGAATTTTTTTTTTTGTATACACGCTTGCTGAAGAAGATCGCATGGCGATCGAAATGCGCATCCATGAGTAATAAAAGATCAAATGTGTTTGAGTCTCTCTCTCTCGTAAGTACCTTAATTATTTATCCACAGAAAATAAGGTGTTTGCTTTCTCCTCTAGTTACCATAATAATATTCACTTTCATGAGGAAAAGCAAATAAAAGGCAAAGGAAAAGCAATTATGATTAACTTTGGAGTAAAATTATTTATGCACTGTGGCTGTTTGTAAATTACAAATAATTGTGATTGTTGGTGATCCGTTCATCGGATTTTGGAAATTTTTTTTTGTTTTGTTCGGAATTCCATGCAGAACAATATTCAATTGAAATTTTTCGTGTATCTGTTACGGTTTTTAAGATAGTATATGAATGTGTTCTAACTTGTATATATGGGATGATGAACAGTGCACCATGGGATATATCACCCACAACTTCCTATTCATTGTTGGATTCATCAAAATTGACATATCTGCTTCGGTTACGATAATAAAGGGGGGGGGGGCTCATTTTTGTATTCACCCTATATATTACTCGAAAAATATATTTATTACATTATCACACTTGACAAGAGAGAATCCGTTAAGGAATTTATTTTCACGTTTAATTTGGCTGTAAATGTGCTTACACTTAAAGAAGAGATGCGGTAATTTCAAATTGTTTTTCAAGTTGCTGCTTATTGACACGAAGACAAATGGTGATGTTGCACGAAATTGCAGGTCCCGTTAATTTTGCGTCCCTTGATGAAAAGAAGGTACTCAAAGGCGTTGCTATGGTTCCCGTACTTTGGTGCCTCGAACAAAAGGGAGAACAGACAAAAATAACAAGCAGGGGAGATGGATAGGTTCCATTCTCAGTTGATTCGTCACGTGCACGCGCTTTTGTCTGGACTGGGAGAGCCGACAGTATAAAAAAAAATTTAGGAATATAAAAGAAGAGTATGCTGAAACCTAGAGGACGGGCATACGCGCAGAAGCCGTTATGACAACTCTTCCTGTATGAAAAGCGTGTGATTCACGACGAATGCATTGGAACGAATGGGAGAACCCCTTTTGGAACACCCCCGTTCGCTGGCTCTCGATTTCCCTTCTCTCTTTTTTTCTTTTCATTTTCGGGAACGGCTTTTCCCACAGTCACTTAGCAACGGTTGGATGTTGTTTGGAGTCGTCACCAGAGAAGGCGACAGTCGAGGGATTTGAGTGTCACCAACACAGTCGCGCAGAAAAAGGATTGCGACCAGGCTTAAAGAGAATCGAGAAAAGTTTCGTCGTTTTAACACGTCTCTGTCTCTCTCTCACATACACACACACACACACACACACATTCTCTTTTCCATTCTTGGCGTGAGATTATTACCCCTACCACTTTCTCTACCTTTTTTTTAACGCTAAAGAATCCAATGAATACTTAAATCGATTTGTTCTTAACTTTGCTTGAACGTATCGGTCTTTGTGTAATTTGTATTCACAGTAGTTTTATGTGCGTAAGATCATCATTAAATGCAAATATTAAGTCCGCTTAATATTTGTTATAAACATAAACGCTTGTTTCGAATAAATTTAAAATTCATTAATAAAATCTCGAACAAAATTATAGAATTTGCTAAAAATTAAACAAGTAATAAGGCTATTTTAAAGATTAATTTTATTTTTAGTAATCATTTAAAGAGGAATTTTATAAGAATAGAGGAAAAGTTTACTATTTCGCTCCAAACATACAGTTTTTAATATTTAACGAAAGTGCACTTCGGAGATTGAATATTCGAATTAAAGATAGGAAATGGAGGTAGCTATTAGGAAACTAATTTATTCATCGTATGTCATGTTAAGTGCATGCAAACTGAAATCACTTAACTATTCCATTTTATAATATAGGATTGAATAGAATGGAGCATATTTAAAACAGAACACTGTTCACATCTCCCCTTTCCCGACAAAATTTCCGTTATTTCGCGGCGAGGGCAGTCCACTGTTTCTACAGGTGAATGGCTAGTTCATTTCATTTGGTTCTTTATTTTGCATTCCATATTTTACACAGCAAATAAAATATTTTAAAACATTTCATCGTTTACTTCTCTTTTTGAGCGAAGTGGGGCATTATGCAGGATAAAGTAATCTGTACATCAAATCAAATCTTAGATGTGGTTTATATGCTATAGAAGTTTGTCCTTATTTAGTCTGGCTCATGACCTCGACTATACGCTACGTTCTATCATAGTATTAGAAGGAGTATTACCCTCCTTCTAATACTATGGTTCTATTAAATTCTAGGTATACTAATGACGATGAATTATGATGATGATGAAGGTTTTAGAGTCATGCGAAAATCAAGGCATAGTCTGTTCAAGTAATATTGTTACACAAAAGTCGCAATCTTGCAAGATAGAAATTATCGACTATTTTAAAATAATACATATGCAAAATACATCTTACTTAATATTAAAAATATGCATATGCATATTAAAAATTAGAAAAATTACACCTCAGCTATTTAAACATTTATTACAAAAAGGAAAAACAAACCCTATACTCCGAATCACATAGAACATTCCTAACGCTTGCACTACTGTTGACTTTTAATTCTTTAATATTTTAATAGATTTTCTTCAACGTGAGTTTTATAGATATGCATATACATGTAATAAAAAATATGCATATTTGCATTTAACTGGGTGCCACTCAATAGATGGTTGGTTGGTTTATTAGAAATTTTGGCGTCGACTGCTAAGAAATTTACGCCTTTTACACAAGTTATATATCTGCACACAGCCCGGGACAAACACAAACATCCATGTCCACAGCGGGATTGGAACCCACGACCAGGTTGACTCGAGAACTAGAAAGCCTACGCCCTAGCCCTCTCGGCCACCTGGTCGGCCTCAATAGATGGCATCAGCTCATCATCTACAGGATGGTGTCCAATTAAGAGAATACCATATACTATATGTAAGAATAGAAAAGTAAAGCAGTGGCGTATTTAGGGGGTTTCCTGGTTGCCCAGAACCCCCCTTTGTTAAGGAAGGGGCGCCAAAAATGTGGAAAAAATATTAATAAAAAATAACTTTCTAAGCATGCCTAAAAAGGTAGTCTGCACATTTCAATGTAGAATTATTTTTTTAGTAGACCAACGTGTTCACGTGCAAAGTGTTTGTTTATTGTTGAACGGTTCGCTGTGTACGTGGCCAGACTGAGAACCAAAAAAAAAAACAAAAAAAAAAACAGGGAAACGGATTGTATATGACCTAAACTGTGCGTTATTGGAGAGTCCTAACAGCGAAAGGAAAAGTCCGTTAATTGACCCCTTAATGTATTCTTCCCTTCTTGCATTCTCCTCTGAAAGGACAGACAAGAAACTGAAAGGATTCACATTCTGCAGGGGCGAAAGATGAACTTAAAAATGTGCAGACGACCAGACAGGATTTGGAGTTAGCTGATAAGATGCCAAGAATCGCGGACGGACAGTTAAAAAAGTTAATTTTCAGCTTTGAATTCATATCCGTCGTATAATTTCAGTTTATTTTGAAAAAACTAGACTTGCAATGTGCCAGGCAGCTCGAGCTTCTTACTGTGCTTTCCGTAATCTGAGGCGGGTTCTTTATCTTAGTCGGATGAGCAATTTGTCAGCTGCTAAGTTAGACAACGCTTAACTGAGTTGCGCTGGCTTAGCCACTTGGCCAGCAGGCTGAAGCAGATGCTCAGCGTTAAAAAAGGTCGCTTATCAGATATTTGGAAGATGGCGGCGCCCATGAATAATCATATGCATCTGGAGACGATGTATATCGGTAGCGCGGGGTGTTTACTATTCGATGTGGATAAAGAAGCGTACGAATTATCGCTAGGTGGTAACATATTAAGGTATGCGATATATGTGAATTACAAGGAGAATCTCGATGTGACATGACAATGGGCGTGCATATAGAATAAGTGTGGGCGACCACTATCACTCATTTGACACACATTTTAAAACAGTTTAACAGTTTAAACCATTTAACTTAATATTATACAATCCTATATTACACATTCCGCCATCTTGGCTGGCCTATTTCAGCTTAGCGATCTTCTTGATTTTCCATCTTATGACGTCATAACTGAGTTACTCTGCCAGCCAGCTGCTGAAGTCAGGGGCGCGTTTCTCGTCACTCCGTCGCGTCGTAAAATGAGAGGAAGTGGCGTAAAATTTGTCGTCATTGGCCTTGTTCAGAGACAAATGAAGAAAGAGACTGGCAGTGACCTCCCCTCAAGTCTCTAGTGGTGCCTTCGCGCCGCCATTACGGGATTGGCAAGAAACGCTGATCGCCGGAGGCAATGCATGTGAATCAATCGCAAACAATTATTTTTTATAATATCTACCCAAGATATCTGGATGAATTTATTATGGGACCACCAGAAAAACTTGCTCTATTAAACAAAAAATAATCATCTAAATCGGCCCATCCGATAAAAAGTTATTTGGTGATAAATAAAGTTATTCTTAAACATAAATTTTTAAAAAAAGTTTAAATGGAAAAGGAGGACGAGTTATATTAAACAATCAACTAGGAAAATTCTCCTTTATAAATTATAATTTGAAAGTTAATAAAATAAAATATACAGTTCACTAATTATAATCCAAATTATTGTTGATTAGTACGAGATGTACAAATTATAATCCCCCCTTCTAATATCTAACTGGACGAAATTCTCATACATATTGGTCAAATCGTTTTTTTAAAAAAGATCCAATACTTCAGTTCACAAGTAATTATATTATTAGTTAATTACAATATTTGGATTATTACAGCTTATTACAATATTTGGATTAATAAACTGATTATTTTATTGAACTGAGAATTATTACTTCCTTTTCGTTTTTTGTTAAAAAAAACAAACAAAAAAAAAAAACAATTTAAGTACCTTTTCAAAAATATTTTAGGTTACCAGGTTTTCTTTTAATTTAAAATTTTAAAATCAATTAGTTAATATTTGATAAATTTTGTTAGGTTTGTTTATTGATAGCAATTAAACTTTTAAATATCCCTCCAGTTTAAATGTCCTGCCTTTACAAATATTCCATTATTATCAGATTAACAAAAATTAAAATTGCATTTTTTTTTTATCTTAAAACAATTTTGTGACGCAGCTTTTAAATTTTTTTATACATGTAGTATAAACATCTGATATTTCAGTAAACATAGGTATAAACGTTTTTATTGTGATGAATACATTAAAAAAAAAACTGTCAAGCAAGAAATAAGCACCAAGCTCTTACACCCGTGTATAATAGCTATTTCAAAGTTAAACAAAAAAATTAGAAAACGAAACATTTGCGCTGTAGATTTCCAAAGGATGACATTCTTCGTAAAAAGTGGATACATCTTTTATTTCGGCAACAAAATTATACAGCATTTTTTATTAAACATTAAATTAATGACAAATTGATTGGCATTAAATTTACCAGGTTAAAATTGAGTGCAGGGCACAAAACATTAATTCTTGTATAACTCTGTTGAATATAATCATGAATCCATATCAGATGACGCGTCTCAATATTATCCAATTCCTGATATTAAAATCTTGTCAAAATATTGTGATTCGGCAGGATTCGTTTCTAGGTCTGTAATTAAATCTATAATCTGCATTTAATGTAGAGAAGCGTTGAAAGAGCAATATCAGAGCTACCACAGCCTTAATTTCATTGAGAAAAAAAAATAAGGAGGCCTTATCACACCACCGAAAGATGTAGTATACCTGTGCAAAATTTCAGAAAAAAATCATTAGGAGTGAATTTTATAATCTAGGAGAACAAAGAGCATTAAATTGAATATGCCTATCAAAATTCTAGCAAAAACATTACATTTTATAACCGAAAACAAAATTAATATTTTCACTAATTTAACTCACCATTCATTTGAAATGAGTCCTTCTGACGATCATGTGCTTCGACTCATTAGACTTGTCATCATCACATACTGTAATATTCGAAATCACCGTGAAACCAAGCGACTGACAGAAAAAATAAATGGAGAAAATATACGCAGAGTCTTATCACGACTTATTATATTTAAAAATCAATAAAGAATAAATCAATTTAAATTTTTTGTGTAACTGAAGCTATTTTCGAAACTCCATTGCTAATACTGAATAAAGAGGCTTCAAATTTACTTTTTATTTAGGTATTAAGACTGATTAAGTTATAAGAATCAACTTTTTTAATAATAAAAATCAGTTAAGACTGAAAAAATAAATTCATCCTTCCTCTAGATTCATTTACTTTCACCATGGATGAAGAAATAACTTTGCTTCTTCAGTTTTCTTCATCTATGCTTTCACTGTCTCTGGCTAAGCCTCCATTATTACAATAACGATAGGAGTTGCGAGTTGTACGCGCTCTTTTAAAAATTCGTAAGGCATTGAATCAGCTATTGAAAGTCATTAAAAGTATACGTTATCGTTAGTTAATGCAATAAAGTTTTTTTAAAAAAATCAGAAAACAGGTTACGCTTACTAATACCTCTTGAAGTCATCTACAATAACAGCTGAAATAACATTGAGAACATTAGGTTTCTCACCTTAGGTTTCTGCCATTCTCTTAATGGCAATCGCTGCACTTCCGGTGGCACCAGTAGCGCTCAGCAAAATGAATAGGGCACTGCCAGTCTCTTACTTTCATTTGTCTCTGGCCTTGTTATAGGATCCTCTTGTTACGGCGCGAGTTGAATCCATGATCAATCAACATGGCGGACGGTTACCGCTTCGTTTTTCTCGAGGAAGAAGGCCTTCGGGAAGAAAGCAATGGGATCCTTTTTCAGTGTGAATGATGCAGAATTCATTAGAAGAAAACTGTATTGAATTTATTTCCATAATCAAACAAAGGTGTCATCGACTGTTTGATCTTCGGCGTGGCTCGTCGCCACCGGAGTCCTTGGCGGCAAACGCTCCACTTTTCTCCGCAGGGTAACTATTTCCACCGGAGTCCTTGTCGGAAAGGAAAGGGTTTCACGAAGTGGTAACTATAGATTGAATTGTTATTTATATTCTTTAATATGTATATATTAAAGGAGGAACGTCTTTTGTTTTGGTTTTTTACGTTTTAAAAGGTTTGGGCAAAATTTTTTTTCATGTAAACCATGGGATGCCGAGATAACCAGAAATTGTTAAACCTTTTATAAAATTTATATTTGATTTTGAAGCTGCTTGAAAAGTAAAATCTCCTTATGCATTGTTAAATTACTCAGCTTTCATATACCCCTTTATATATGCCCCCTACTATTTTATTTATATTTTAAAAGTCCCATCTGACTAGCAGCAGTGATGCATGCAGATATGTTTCTGGCTCCTATGAAATTTAAACAAAACAGAAATACATTCAACAAATGCTAGGTGATGAAACTTTTATTAGCATAAGCCACAAATCTCAAATATAGAAAGTAGCTTTTAGTTAGGTAAGAACATTTATGACCGACTCAGAAAATTAACAACTGATGATTTTTGTTCATTAACCCATTTTTTCTTATCCCTTTGTTTAAATGAATGATGACAAAATTCAGCTACTGACACGAATTATTTCTTTTATTTAATGAAAAAACATTGCATTATTTATTTATTAAAAAATGTATAATATGTAATAATTAATTCTTTTCTTTTTTCAGTAGCAAACAACTTCTGAGTAGCTGCTATCAATCTGCATATACTATCTTGGCTTGAAGTGTTATCTTGGGAGGACAGCAGTCACCTATCAGGGCTAATTACTGCTAAAGCACACCCTAAACTGAAGCTTGGTGCAGTGCCTTCAATTTTCCAAAATTTACCTATCAATATCTGAGATGTTTCAGCTTCAAGATTATGTGACGTCGAGAAAGAAAATTTTGGATAAAGCTCTCAATACATGCTTGATGAAAGATCTCAAGAAATATGAAGAAGAGAATGATATATCTCTGCATAGCTTAGGAGATAACTGACAATTCAAATGTTAAGAATATAGTTACAGGACAAGGAGCTTGTCTTTGGATTGAGAAAAATGGAAATGTTAAATATTCATTTCAATAATCCTTGCTCCAGTCTCAGTTATGAATGATCCTCAGTGTTTCAATAAATGTATGTGAAATTTCAGAGCACACAATTCCCCTAAATTGCTTAAAAAGTGAAAAAAAAAAAACAACTTTTGACAAAGTACTCTTATAGGATGTTGAAACTCTAATAACGAGAATTCAAATAAAGTGTTTCTGTTTATAATGGAAAATAGAATTACAATTTGTTGTAGAATTCTTCAATAAGGGAAAATATCTTCGCATTGAATGATGGATACAGCTGCCATTTTTTGAGGGCAAGAGGAAGGCAATCCTATACTGCTACTCATCGAAGTGCGCCGTTTTTGCCCGACTTGTTATTGTATAACGATGGTAACGAGTTGTTGCGTGTTTGGATGTATTGTATAACAATGGGATAAGTTCAGAGCCATGGCAGCCATGGGTCTTGATGCCCTCAAAAGATGGCGGATATTCAATGTTTATGTTTTGATATTTCTCCCTATTGAAGAATATTCTCAGATGCAGTTTTTAACAAAACAAATTAAATTTTTAAGAATTTTAGATGATAATTTTAATTATACCTTAAAATGATAACTCCCTCAACTATTCGTGAACACAGGCTTATGCCATCCAGTGTAAGATCATGCCATTAAAAGTATAATCCTTCTTCAATATACTCCGAACAGTAAAACTAAAAGGACCAGTATATTGTATTCCATATTTTTACACATGTTTGATATTTTTATCAAAAACTTCATATTATAAATATTAAAAAAATAAATACAATATTTAAAACTATTTCATTGTTTTTACCTTCTCCCTTTTTCAGCGTAGTTGGGCTAATCCACAAATTGCGAGATTCGGTACAGTCAATCGTTGACAACGAGACCCCTGGAGCGGCCAGTCCATTGATGAAAATGAGTGGGAATTGTTTCTTCGTGACTCACTTCACATGAACGAAGAACGTATCTTCCCCGTCTGCTCACCCATTTTCATCAATAGACTGGCCGATTCAGGAGTCTCGTTGTCAACAGTACGGCATGCGTAATTATTTTTCTTTAACATTAATTATTTAAATCGCGTTGTAAGATAAGTTTTCTTATAAAGTGATTATCTTTAAATATGTTTTTAATTAATAAGAAAGTTCATTTCATGTTTGTACAGAGAATTCGTGAATATGAATTGCATAAATTAATCGAGTGGTTTTTACGTACTTGAAAATGATTAGAAATGCTATTCTATAGACGAGACGAGATAATTAAGATTTAAGGTAAATAATTTAGCATATTCCTACTTCAATTAGATGCATAATGAAAAGCAATAGTCATGTTTTTTAAACTCGATAAATATGAAGACTACTAGGAAGAGTCCATTTTGACTTCAAAAATAACTGTTGCGCAAGGTTAAAATTAAACCTGTTTATTAACTTATTAAATTAGAAAAATGTTTAAATACATAAAACGGTAACTATATTCTTCAACTATAATAGCTAGATATCTCAGTTAATTGCTTTATTAAAATAGAAGAGGGAGATTTTAATGCATTATGTATAGATTGACTTTATATATCATCTTAATTCAATCATTGGCATCATCAAAATTCGCCATTATTCTGAAAAGAGGAGGAGGCTAATAATGTGTTTCATTATCCTTTGGAAAATATTAAACCCAATGAAAGCCCTCTTTCATAATTGGCATTGAATTTTTTTTTTTTTTGAAATAAATGCTCATACTGTAGCGTATCTTTTTACCTTCTTTCCGGTTCTCCGATCAATTTCCGAGATTTTAAGGGCCGTAATCCAGGGGTTGTTCACCAAATTGATTATATGCCTACATTTAATACGAAGGGACCATCAGATAAAAAGGCTCGAGGGGAAATGACGATATTAAATGCAGAAGATATTCAATGGATTCTGCGCATGACAGAAACTCCGGATATTATCGGACGCGAGCACTAAAAATTCGGATTCTGAAAATAATATGGAACCGAATGCTATGGAGCATAAGAATTGGGAATTCGATCCCCTTATATAATGGCTTCATAGGTTGTCATTTGAACGAACAGGAAAAAAAGGAAGGAACGTCTTAAGTGACCCTTAAATTTGTATATTTCTTGGCGAATGAACTCTATAGAACGTCAATAACTGACATTGTTGGTCAGGTTGAAATACGAATAATGAGAAAAGTCTTTCAATGTATGTGATATCTGCAGGTTAATCTATTATACTAGACACAATAATAAATAATAAGGTAACCCATTGTGCTGAAATAATAATATACCGGGTGTCCCAAAAATGACTGATGGATTTTGAAAATCAATAAAAAAAAGACGGAATGCGATAGATGTGTATCGCTTGCAGCCTTATGCTTAGGAAATCAGGGAATTTTATCCCACCAAATTTCAAATTTAGTTAACATTTTCACCCACAGGTGGTGCTGAAAACTATGAAAAAATAAAAACCGGTATGAAAATGTTGCAAGGACTGTTGCAAAAAAACTAAGCAATGACATTTTCAATATAACCCCCATTTGAAAAAAAACATTTTGGTAGAGCGGACTTGCAATCTCAACAGCACACGCTATCAGCTTGTTACAGATCGCCTGCAGCGCCATCTCTTGGTAGAAATGTTAACTAAATTTGAAATTTGGTGGGATAAAATTCCCTGATTTCCTAAGCATAAGGCTGCAAACGATACATATCTATCGCATTCCGTCTTTTTTTTTTTTATTGATTTTCAAAATCCATAAGTCATTTTTGGGTCACCCTGTAAGTGCAAAAGAACAAAACACATTGGGAAATGGACGTAAATGAAATGGTAGTAAAGGATGAAATGACTGAAGGGATAATGGAGGGAGAGGGGGGGGGGAGGCGCTGGAAAACCTCTTGAATGACGGAGATTGTGGTTTAGTTGTAGATGATGGGGAAGGAAGGTAAATTGGAGGAGGAGCTCATGTCCCTCGGAGACAGTCGGTTTGTAACCATGGAAAATGGAAGGGAGAAAGAATTGATTCAATCGAATCCTAATGGGAAGCTGTCACTCTGTTCAACGCTATATGACGAAAGGCTAATAACATCCCTAATGAGCCTTTATGGCTTTCCTATCAATACTCACGGTGTGGAGTTTCCTAATGAAACGGAATTTTTTTCAGTCGACGCGGATATCGGAAAAGGGGAGACTTTGAAATTAATATTAAAACCTGTTTTTAAAAACATCTTTAAAAATTCGATCATTAAAGGGAAAAAATCGATATTTTTTTATGGAAGCTAAGTCATATTTTTTCTCTTAGCGTTCTTCAAGCGTTAATCGTGAAATGTGATGATGTAGTTCTTTATATCCAGTTAAGTGATCGATATAATTTAATTATATATCCAACACTCGTTTTTCTTTATCGTACTGGCTTATTTATGTATTAACTCCGAGTAGCTTTGAATATAATGCTATCATTATTGATAGTTCAATGCCCAAGTTCATTAGGCAACGCATGTACATAATTGTGTCCAAATAAATGCAATTTTTTTCATATATATTAACAATGACAATAATTATAAGCAAATACAGAAAAGGAAATAAAAAAGGATTTTTCGTTTCAAGAGTTTTCACAACGATTTCATAAGAGCTATGCAAATTCATTTAACGAACAAAGAGATAAAGATTTGAAGTGGGCCAAATGTAAATGCGCATTTAGGATGCTTGAATACTAACATGCTAAGCAAATTCTGGCTGTATATTCAAATTAAAGGATACGTTTAGCTGTGTAAATAATTGGGAAATAACCCGTGTATCTAAATATGGTAATTGTCTATGGATGTAGAAATCATTTTGTCAGGCGATTCTTATTTTTATCCTCAAAGTGATTGAAATTATGCGATTAACGAGATGAACACCGCTGCGATATAAGAGCGTTTTGTAATTCTACAGGCTATTTTGATGAGTTAAGAGTGCCCTCAGCGTAGTCAACCGATAAACTCTTGTAAGCATAATGGGCTAAATAACAGCAGGACAAAGTGGTGCTACCCGTTTTATTGTCATACCATTCGAAGTCAGCAGATAATGGCTACAAGGTGTTTATATTCTATCTTTAGTAATCGGAATATCGATGAGTTGTGCATAATTAGTACCTATATTACTCGGGAATTTTCGATTGATTAACCTAACCTGCTTGTATAAGACAATATGGTATTCAAGCCACCATTTACCCTGTTCCACTACATCCATTAACCCTTTATCAAAAATGTTGCCATTAGGCAACAACATTTGCCAGCAGGCATGACATTTATATGGTACTCTCAGTGCTCTGTATGGTGCCATCAGTCATGAAATTTCTATGAAATAAATCAATTTGTGTAACATGATATATTGGTCAACAAAAAGATTTTGGCAACAATACATTAATAAATAATTACATGCAATTAAAAATTTTTATGATAATTGTAATTCTGACATGATTAGTAATAATAAGCAACATTCAAAAATTTTTTTCATGATTTTTTTTTGGAGGGGGGGGGGTAACGATAAAGATTAAGTTCTTCCAAAATTGGATGACTGCATTTTTTATAAATGATAATGCAATAGAGCATTGTACTAAAGCTATGCAAGAACAGATTGTTGAGCATCGTGGTTATCTCCTCTGGCCCATTCTCACAGAACCCTGCTTCTTACTCTGAGAAAAATATGGGATATGCTAGAATATGTTATTCGTCATCAAAGTTTTCTCTATCCATTGTGACATAGTTATGATGTCTTTTAATTATATCACATTCTCATCGAATTCAATCTTAATAAAGCTGGTCCTTTGGCATATTCAAATAAGATTTGTAATTTATGGTCATAAGTATAGTTTTCGTTAAATTATAATTTTATCTATATATCTGTGTTCAAAAGTTGAGTATTCTTAAGATAATAGGTAGAGAAAATGCAATTTTTAGAATGTCATTCGTAATATTGAATATTACTGATGATGGTTTCGATCGAAATAGCTTATTGAAGAGTAACGAAAACAGTCACGCATTATTACAGCATCTTGGATGCCAAAGTTTGTGTTATATTTTGGGTTACGATAATAATTATATTACGATTTTACGATATTAATTATATTAATTATTATTAAGTGAAATGGAGCCACTTGTCGTTTACAATATCTGTTTCTTACCTTCATATTTTCTATATGTTTTGATGTAGACGGTTCAAATTCGGAACTTATTGTTGGGGATTTTCTCAATTTTATAAATAAATTGATTGTGGAGATTAGATATTATGTAAATTGTTCCCCCAACGTTCTTGTATTTAAATTTATTAAAGGCATGTCCAACCACAATTTAGGAATGATTCAATGTTGTCGCAGTTAGGTCGCATTCATAGTGAGAGCTTTGAGTAAATAGCGAATTTTTTTTCTGTTTATTTCATTGTTTATCTACATCCAAGACGCCATAAAATATTTCCAAGATTGAAAAGCTGAATAATATTACTGAATACAAATTCAGTCTCTTCTTTGGTCCGCGTCTTGGATGTAGATTAACAAGGACGTAAACAGATAAAAATATAACTCGAAGCTCTCACTATGAACGCGGCCTTTTAAGCAATAAATATTAGAATTCCAATGTCTTTTTGGGCACACTTCTTGTCTAAGAAGTTTACAATAATAGATAACTTGCCCAGAAAATATACAGTAATTTATATAAACTTGTAGATTTTTTAAAATATATCCGTATGCTTTACTTCCCTCCCTCCCAACACAATAAGGACTTTTGCGGATTAATTTGTATAGCTTATTTGACAAAACTTATATTTTTTAAAAAGTGTTGTCTTCCGTGGCAACAACATGGGTATGAAATGAGAATTGTCAATTGTCGAAAAAACACAGATTATATGCGTGAACAGGAAAGTGTGCATTTACACAAAAAATTTGTACGATCACAGGCAAGTGTGCAAAAATGCTTCGAAAGACACAATCTGTGTCTCCTGGTGTACTTAAACGAAGTGGCCGACCGAAACTAGCCACAGAAGCCATTTTTTTTGGCGGACTATGTATACTGTAGTTAGGTAAGTAGAGGCAAAATTTACATTACTGTGAAATTTGGGCCAAATTGCCCAGTGGAGCCGCAGTTGAGATGGCATATGATGCGTCATTCGATCGGATAGCTCAGAAACGAAACAAGATAAAATTTCTATCGATTTTCTAAAAACTACAATAGAGAAAATAAAAAAAAGGGTTATAAAGTGCGGATATAAAAAAGCAAAAATTAGATGAACCCTTGGTATCAAAGAGGAGTTCTATGCTCTCTTCGGGGGAATTCATTTATTGTTATTTATTAGGACCCAGATAAAATAAAAATACAGACCTCAAAATACAGGGTGTTCGTAAAGTCTCCCAGCAGTGAAAAACAAAACCAATAATCCAATAAACGGGAAAATATAGCACTTTATTTACGCTAGGCATGAACTATATTAAGTGGTGAGGGTACGCACAAGTTTACAGGTTGTTGCATGCCTGTTGTTGCATTCAAACGTTCTTGTGGTTTCCATCTTAGATTGACTTTTGATGGGAATCGTTATTTTCCACTGCGGAGAGACTTTATGGGCACCCTGTACAATAAAAATAAAAAATCAGAAACAATAAAACAATAGCTGGAGAAATCAATCTCTCAGTTTTTCTAATAGAAAATCTTTTAGAAAGGTGGTAAATTGAACTGGAACTTCAATTTTCGTTTGTCTAATCACCGTAGACTTATCATTCACAAATAATCAATCTGCAACAAAGATTTCGGATGTTTTTTACATCTTAACGCGCTTATCAATTCCGTAACTAACCCAATTCTCCGAATAGTTTTTAAGGTCGGATAGTTATTCAAACAACTGAATTTAGCAATACATTTATAATTAGATAATTTATGTGCGGTCCTTAAACGTATGGTAATTCCTAACTATATATTAATACTGCGTAATTAAATATCGTATAATTCGCTTATTGTTGTTATTTGCAATGTGATGCTTACGATCGAATAAGCTAATTATGTTGTCTTTATTTAGAAAATATTTAAAATTGGCCATTAAACTTAAAGATTATCTCTTTATTCATCTTATGCGCTTTTCTACTTTTCCACAAATGACTTGAGCTAGAGAAAAGTAATTTCTCGTGCCCTTTGAATAGAGAAACATACGAATCGGTTTTAATACAAAGGTGTTATAAATATACAACTGAAATTACATTATTATTTTCTCATATGAACGACAGGTTTGAAAAGAGAATGCGAATCACATAAGAGCAGGAGTGAGGGAGTGATGTCACGCTTGTATCTGCCTCTGTCAGCTGTTCAATGGTTCTGGGTCAATTAGTCACCCGGGAAGACATCGATTCGTTTTATTTTTCCTTCCTCTCTTCCATTGTTTTCTTCGCGCTTCCTCTTCATCTCTTGTCATCGACAGAAAAGGCAGAAAAGATTCCCTTGAAACACACACAAACACACATTCCGATTACGATCCCATAGCAGCGGTAGAAGATTGCATCGATTGTCATTTGAACCGCAATTTAATATAAATCCCCGGCCTTTCATTTGAGACGATAATAATTCTGAAGAAAAATTAAACCTTTCGTTGTTATTATCGAGAAAAAAAGTTTTAATTTAATTTAGAGGTTTCTAAAGCCTAAGGTTCAGCTTAAGAGTTTTGAAACAAAAACATATACCTGCAGAAAAATGATTAGTTTGGGAAACATTATCTTCAAAGAAGAAACAATTAGAGTTATCAAAAGGATGGAACAGATTTCAAATATTTATTTCAAATGAACTGTAAAAGACATTCCTACATAATTGAATAGCGGAAGGTTCAAGTTTTAGAAGCGAGCCTAGAAGTTCCATTTAATGCTATACAGTTATGTTGTATCTTGATTATGCAAAGACATCGTTTTTTGTGTTGCAATTTGTGAAATGTGAATCCAGTGTTCAATTGCAACGTGAATTTCGCCGATGGATCAGTGAACATTTGCCTGTCATAAGCAATTTACTAATGGCATTAAAAAATTCGTAGAAAATTCATGAGGAGACGGATCGCAGAAGCTTTCGAGATACCCCAGGCAACGGTGAATCGCATCGTCAAAGAAAATTTGATACCAAAATGTAGATACAAGATGAATGTTTACAGATTGCTTTCGCCACATATTGCTTTCATGCATTCTGCGATGAAGAACCGCCAAAATGATGGCGTCCTGAAGGCCCAGGACGACACAAAAAAGTATTCGAGCTATACAATCAAAAATGTAACAGAACTTAGCCTACATAAGAGAAAAAATAGGGACCGACCTTCCACTAGTCCACATTGAAATTTATTCAGCATAATGCATATGAACATTTTGAGGCAGATGTTGTTGTGTTCCTGGTTGCAGCAGCAGAACAGGAGGTCATTCATTTCCTTTAGACAAAAAATAAGAGTTGAATGGATTGTGGCTATTAAAAGGGAAGATAAAACAAAAAGGAATCACTGCTGGACACCAAGTAACTACAGTGTTGTTTGTCAGGCTCACTTTAAAGAAGAGGATTACATCAAATGGAAACCATCTGGTAAGTAAATCCGTGATATTATAACAACCGTTAATTAAAAGAGAAATGTTTTTCTTACCGTTCGATTAAATCTTGTTTCTTCCCAGTCAGCAATGCTTTCATTTTAGTTCTTTAATAGTAAATGTTTCGAAATTCATCTTTCAAAAAGCTCATAAAAACGTAGAAAAAATAGTGTTTCAGATTTGTTGTGATAGTCGAAGCATTGCAGCATGGCTATAACAGAAAAATGGCGGCTGTTTATGTGAAATGACTAGCGCCACCATCGGCGAAAATTGGCGGCCCAGTGCCCATTGTCTCATACTGAATGAAGAATGCTTAGCATCCGAAATGTACGTGTACTTTGAATAAACTTCATTGTGGACAAGTGGAAGGTCGTTTCCTATTTCTTCTCTTGTTCGAGCGACAGAGAAGTGAAGTAACACAAGTAGAAATAAGTTGAAAGTTGGTGGTTTTTAGAAAATTTGTAGAGGTCACAGAATAAGCAAAACACAGAAGAATCTCCGAGCTGTTTCTAGATTTTACCCCTGTTTTTGCTCGTTTGGGTTACTTAATCTAGCCCGAATATCTCATACAATAAACGATCTTTGGAAAACCTATACAGGGTGGATACAAAAATGAGCCCCCCCCCCTTTTTATTTTCGTAACCGAAGCAGATATGTCAATTTTTATGAATCCAATGAATAAGAAGTTGTGGGTGACCTATTCCATGGTGCACTTTTCATCATCCCAAATATGCAAATTAGAACACATTCAAATCCTATCTTAAAAACCGTAACAGATACACGAAAAATTCCAATTGAAGACTTGTTCAGCATGGAATTCCGAACAAAACAAAAATAAAAATTTCCAAAATCCGATTGTTGGAATTTTTTGTGTATCTGTTACAGTTTTTAAGATTTGAATGTCTCTACAAATTTGCATATTTGGGATGATGAAAAGTGCAGCATGGGATTGGTCACCCACTAGTTCTTATTCCTTGGATTCATCAAAATTGACATATCTGTGAAAACAAAAGGGGGGGGGGTCTCACTTTTGTATCCACCCTGTATAGAGAAGCATAGGGCGCGATTCACTTGCACTCTTCAGCAGGTCTTGTTGCAATGGAAGTTGCCGAAGAAAGGATTTACAGATCGAACATAACTGATGGCGGCGCAGTGGGAATCCTGTAGATTCAAAGGTCACGAACATCATTCATTTTCTACAGGATGAATGGTCTGTACAAATTTTCATATGTTCCAGGGACCAAAATAAGCAGAATATGTTATACGCTTTTTTCTAGAGTTAAAACAGTTTGAAAGTGACCTGCAGTAAATGAAATTAAAGTTAAACCGTATAGGAGTTGCAAACGTGTGATTTATTTTTAAGGTAGAGCAACAACACACTTGTTGTCAAAGGCAAGCGTTATAGCAAAGGCTCTAAATGGCTTCCTGTTCTTTGAATTATCGTAACTCTTCTTCTGAAAAAATTTGTACAGATGATTCAGAAGCACCCTGTATAGGAATCGGCCTCAGAGGTATTTTAATTAAGTTTTGAAAACCAAAAGAAGAGGATTAATTTAGATTAATCAATTCACGGGTTCGATTCTAGCCATTGGCCGGCATGAGCTGTGAGACCAAATTGTCAGACATTGTACAAAGGAGAGGTTAAAAAAAATAATTAATTCTCTTTCTGCTTACTTGAGAAATTTGATGAATAGGAATTGCTAAATAAAAACCCGTAAAAGCAACAAATGGTAGCAGAGGACTCAAACGGCCATTTGAAGGGCCAATGGTACTAGAATTTCTGAGTAATACAAAAAAAGACGAACCTACTCACCTGAGTGAATATCTGAATTGGCACAACCGCAATTGTTCTGGATTGACGGGCATTATTGGGGCTATGTAATTTCATATATTGAAGATTAAAGATAAAACTATAGAAGACGTTGAAAGTCATTTATTAAAAAAAAAATTAAACCCTATTTTTATTTTCATTTTTACTTGCTCTGGTTAATAGGTAGCGGTTCTTTATGTTTTCTTTCTTCTCTCTTTGTCCTTCAGGCTATTCGATGATGTCGTAGTGAACCTTTTTTTACGGATGAAGATGGTCCTTCGTTAGAGATAGAGCGGAGATGGGAGGGGGTCATGAAGAAGAGGCGGAAGGGGGTTACGTCGTTTTGGGGTTCATGGATCCAATGGAAAAGTCGTTGGTGTGTCGCCCAGGCAACCGTGATTGACGCAAACGATTTCTGATGTTGAAGGTAAGAGAATTGATTTATCGATCACATTCTATTTTTGTAATTGATAAATTATACACTTGGGTTTTAATTCTGAACTTTTTTTTTAATATCTTTAAATTTTTTATTCTTTCTCTAAAAAATTTTCAAGCAAATTATTAACGAGTTAATTTAAACCAGGTTGTTTAAAAAATTCTGATGCAATGAAGACTTTTTAATGAAGTTAATGGTTTGGTTATTGGAAAAATGCCAACAAACATCTAATTGTATCGATTGGCAGCTTTTTAAAGTCTTCCTTCATAATTTGGAAATTTACTTCCGCAAAATCTGCTATGAATGAATTTATAAAATAATTTACTCCTGACCAAGTATACTAATGATCTCGAAAACGGTCATGTTTATTTCCAAACGTTCCTAAGTCATTTTTAAACAGCTTAATCAAAACTTTACAGAAACATAGTTTTGTAAATCTTAAATTCTTAATTATTTCTTCTAAAAAATATTCTTCAAAATGTTTCAAATTATTTACGAAATCTGATACTCCATTATAGGAATTTGCGCTATATTGTATGACTTTGCCTTCATCTTAGTTCCGGCTGAGTTACTTTTCCAAGAGCAAAATATTAAAATACGAGAAGAAAATTATGAACCGAAAATATTCTAAAAAAAAAAAATTATTTTATAATTTCCAGAATACAGATTTGTACCTTAATACAAAAATGGTACAAGCATTGTATCAGCATTATCAGGTTTATTAAAGTACAATTCAATTGACAATGCTCAAAGTGAAATAGAGCAGAATCGCAGCGACGTTCGAAGAGAAGAGATTTTGCGAATGAAAGTAAATTAGTTCGTTAAGTGATATCAGGTGGCGTTTATGCGCTAAAATAAAGATAATATGATGTCTTTAATAAATCAACTTTCTCTATACGCAAATCACTGCTATGCAAATTGTGGTGGAAAAACCACATTTGTTTTTTTGAAGCATGTCTTTGGGAATAATGGCATAGGCTGCTGTATACAAAAATTTAATTAATATACAGTAGTTATTACTATGATTGTGAATGATTAATTATAGTAAAAACAAGTTATTAATATAAAAACAGTCACTCAGTTTGTGGACTCTTGTTTAGTTGCTTTCTCTTGCACATTGAATTTTTTTTGTTGTTGTTGAATACAGTTTGATCCAGTTGTTGTAGATCAAAATTTTAGTGACACAGTTCTAATTGTTCAGTTGTGGTTCAAGAGATAAACAGCTTAGCCAGCTACAGGATCTCTTTCTGGCATTTAGAAAGTATAGGTATGTTCAATTTCCTATATTCTTTCAAACATTAAGCAAAAAACTGTGGAATGGAACAACCAAAGGGAACCTCCGATTTTGGTTATATTCTTGCAGTTCAATCTTATAATTAACTCGTATTTTTTGGTGACTGGGAGCTTTTATTTTTATTATTCCCTCAACCAATTCAAAAAAAATAAGAGAATTTTTCCTCTTATCACCAGTTATGTTATTTTTTGAAAATTAAATTGTAAACAAAAAATGAATAAACCAGTGTTTAATTGCGGTTCGGTTTTAGTTTAAACAAGAAATTAATGCCCCCGAGGAGGGCATAGGAAAGCAGTTTTTTTTTACCCCTGCGGCCCTGTATATATCTCCACCTTTTAATCCCCTTCCAGTTTTTTAATCAAAAAATTGATGTTCTCGAACGTAGTATTAGAAAATGAAAACGAGCTCATCTTCTTTCCTTTCTCATTATTTCCGATCGAATAACATATCATATGCCATTAGTTGCCATAGTTCTAAAGACCAAGTGACTGCCACCCCCACAACTCCGACCTCACTGGAACAATTTGGCCTAAACTTCATAATAATGTAGATCTTGCTTATTGCATACTGAATTTCACTTCTTTTACGTACCTAAATACCACATAGATCTTTTGTCCCCTCTGACTCCCAACCCCATAATTCCGACCCCAGTGCATCAATCAAAACCAAACTAAATAGTGAAGTGGACATGCCCGTAGGAAGCTACATTCCGAATTTCAACCTTCTATCTCAAAAAACGTAGAAAATGTAAAACCAATAAGTAGCTCCATTCTTTCGCTACTTAATAATTATTAATTGTTTTATTATTTCTTATAAATTTTATTTTTTATTTTTTACTTTCTTAATAGGAACCTCTATTTATTAGTAATTGCTGTTGGACATAATGTTTATCGTTTTTTTATTAGTCTTTTCTTTAAATTTCTTTCTTTACTTATAATTCTTGCTTTATCCAAGTTGCTTTATGGCTTTGATTTATGCAATGATTGACCAAAGAGTTATTCTAGCTTTCAAATCAACAAGCAATTCAAGACTAGCTTACAATTAATAAAATAGAGTCTTCAAATAACCCCATAACCAAAAATTGCATGAGTTTAGGGGGGACTTGATAGATAGCATTGGAAAACATTTGAGAAATCATTCTATTCTTATCTATTGCGGTACCACGGCCCTCTATATCTATCAGGCCTGACAACTGAGGATTGATGACGTCATGCTAGAGGTCGGTTGCCATGGGAATCCCCTTCTCAACGGCAATACTTTAACATTGAAATACTTTAAGTGATGACAAATTATGTTTAATCAAATTAAACGAGTACTCCAGTAATATGAACAAAATTATCTCCTCCGTCAAAATGAGAGGCAGACGACCTCATGCCTCGCCGACCTCTAGCATGACGTCCGTTGTCAGGCCTGAAGATATAGTACGGCCGTGGCGGTACGCAGAATTGCGCCGTCGTAGGTGCAATGTAGGATGGTGGAATCGAAGCAACTTCTTTCCTGTAAAGTTGGAATAATTTTGTTGGGGAGATCTGTTTAACGAGGTTCATTCACCAATTAGCAATTTCTACTTGTACCTCAATTAGTGGTGAGAGCATTAAAGCATTCTAATTTTTTTAAATTCACGTATTCTCTTGTCCTTGTTCTTATTTGACGTATCTACCAATGATGGGGATTTTTTCGTTCTCTGTATCGTTCTGAATATTGTCATTTTAATTATAATCGCTCTATAGATTAAATTCACAGTTTAGACTCAAAATTATTATTAGATTCCTCTTTTATTGCTCGAGTACAATTTTACGTTTAGAAGACACTTAAGCTTGGGTCACACTGGCGTAAAAAGCGACATAAATACCCCGACGTAAATATGTCGCAAAAAAAAGTGACGTTCAGCTGTTCAACTGAAAGCATACGACGCGGCGCAATACGTAATGTCGTTTCACTATTGGTTTATTAAAGCATGACCTTCGTTTCACTTGAAGTAGCTTTAACATGGATGCCAACAGTATCGAGAGAACAATTTAATTGTCTAGACTTTTTTTTATCATACAGGAAGCTAAACTATTGTTTCACCATTTCTACAAGGCATTCGTTGTTGTACATCACCTTCTCGTCGGCCATCTTGACGAGCATGTGACGACCACTTCTGATTGGGTGGATGTTTGGCGTACGATCTAACGCGACGTAGAAAGTGAACAACTTCGGCGCCAAGCTATTTACCTAAAGTGACATCACCGGCGTCTTTACGTCGGCGTATTTACGGGGCGTTTTACTCATGTGACCCAGGCTTTAGTACATATAAAAAAAACCGATTAAGTTTATCACTGCTTTTCATTGGAATCAAACTGTGATTCTGTTCGGGTTTTGGTAATCATTCATTAGATTCCTTGACTTAGAGATAAATTCACGAGGCGCATTCAAATTGTAGGGTCTCCTAATTCATTTCTGAAAATCCACTTACACCAAAAACCTGAAATGACCATCATTTCTCAACTACCGTCAGTCACTCATACCTATAGTTGCACATGCCAAAACTATGAAAGTTTCCTTTGAGGGTTGTCGATCCGCTGTGCTGCGTTCCTAGGTCACCAATGGTGACTCATCATTCGCGGCACCCACTTTCGTTATTTTCAGAGTTTCATGCAAAATGACGTACACAGCTCTTAGGGACATGCCGACTTCGTAAACAATCTCTTCCACAGTCGATCTACGGTTTCCCATAATTTTCGACTCATGCGATCACGTTGTCTGTTTCATTTATCTCCATCGAATGCCGGCGTTTTTAAAAATATCTGCTCCCATTCCCGAGAAGAAACTTAAGATTTGAATACATCTTTTATTCAGAAAATAAGCATTAGCTCCTGTTAATATATCTTATAAGGGCCCACGTTAAGTCAAATTAGTCCCGCACCTTAATGGGCCATAGCGAAAGGGTTGTTTGTCAAATAACTGTTAAAAAGTCAGCACCATTTGCTTATTCTGTTTCAGATTGGTGTTTGCCGCAGCCCCTAAAATAGGATTTTGATATTACAGATAAATACGTAATTTTGAAGCAATGGAGTAGATTTTCATAGAAATTTTTAACAGATTGTTTTCGTAGAGTATTTTAAAAATTAAAGGCGAAAAGAGTATAGCTTGCTTCCATTTAATATTTTAATCAGCAAGCTATGATGAAATTAATCGCCGTCATGTTTTAATTTTAATTTACTCCGCGCTTATTGGGGTTTTCCTTTAAAACTATGTTACTTTTAAAATATCTGCTTCCTTCTTTATTCTCTTTGTTTAATCTCTTTATTTATTTATTTTCGGAGTAATTTCCCTTGTGTCGTCTTCGTCGTTCCATTTTCCCTTTTCTCTGCTGCGATCGTTCCGTCGACGAAGCCACCGCGATGATGCAAGTGGCGGCATCGCGGGGCAAATTTTGGAACAAAAGGACGCAACAAATTACTAACTGCGTGATAGAAAAACTCCAAAAACTTTAATAATAGATCTTTTTCACTTTGAGATCTTGATTTGTTGACATTTCGATCTCTGACAATTTTTTTTTACCTTTTTTTTATTTTTTTGATTTCTTCCTTTGTTTTGGGTGTTCGCTTCTGCGGTTTCTCGCTTTCCATGTTTCTTTAGAGATCGATTTCATCGAAATCGTCAGATGTTGTGTAAATCTCTCTCACTCTTTCCCCGCCCTCTACCCTCCCCGAACAGTTCTTTACTGTTATGTCTACCTGCCTCTCTTGTGGACCACAAATCAGAAGGTCTCAATCTTCTCCTTTTGGAATTTTTTTCCTCTTCTTCATAGGAATCGATTTGCTTTTTGAGAAGATGAAACTTCTGGTGTATCTATACATAAAACTACGTTTTTATTAAATTCAAAATGATTACATAATACGGAAGAGTTTGATAAATTTATTTAATTACTGATTTATTATTAAATTGGCATTCACTCGGAATACAATAATAAACAAACAAAAAAAAAATAGAAGAAGGAAAATAAAAATAAAAATAAAATAAAATAGACACACACACAGGAAAAAAAAAGTCCAAGATGAAAATTTTAGGAAAAATAAAAATAAAATAAAAATTAAACACCATGTCCGGCAACATCATGCTCGTGCCCGGTCAGGTTAAACAAAATCTTTTTATAACTGGAAAATAGACCTAGGAGGAATTCTTTACGCCATACCTCCAAATATCAACAAGAAATTAAGCCTCCCGAGGATGGTATAGGAAAGTAGCGGAAGCCCTGAGTTCATGTATTTTTTTATTCCTTCATTTGCACTTTTTAACCCTCATCTTTTAATCAAAAATTGATTTTATTGAACCTTGTATTTAGAAAATATAAAAGAACCCTATCTTCTTTCCTTTCTCATCATTTTCGATCGAATGATATATCGCACTCTATATATTGCCATATATTTCTTAAGACTAAGTGATTGCCACCCCCACAACTCCGACCCTATTGGGACAATTTTGCCCAAACTTTACAGTATTGTTGATCTTGCTTAGAGGAATCTGCATACTTAATTTCATTCCTTTATATGCATAAATACGCGTAGACCTTTTGGTCCCCTCTAATTTCCGCCCCCGAAACTCCGACCCCAGTGGGCCAATCAAAACCAAACTAAATAGTGAAGGTGCACATGCCCATTCCGAATTTCAACCTTCTAACTCAAATAATGCGGAAATTATGAAGAGGAGTGACGGACAGACAGACAGACAGACGAACATTGTGAAAACAACAATAAGTAGCTCCATTCTTCCGCTACTTAATAAATATATAGTGAAAAATAATAAAGAACCCGAGATAACCCGAAGGTCCCTGGTTCGAGTCCAGGCCGTGGAATTTTCTTTACTATTTTTCACTATTTATTCACTACTGTTTTCAATTAATGCGAAAATAATTTACCTCAAAAGAATCGTACTAATACGAAGGGATATCAGAAATTGACATCAATTATTTTTTAACGGAAGAAATATAGTCGCTGACTAATAGTTAGCATAGCCAAAAAGAAAGCTGAGTAGATGCACAGACATTATATAACAAGAATTGTTCGAGCGCACGCGCACTAGTTGCTACCAGTCGTTTATAAAATGGCCGCCACTATCATTCATCTACAGTGGTAGAACAGCGAGCTGTTATAAGGTTTCTTTTCGCAAAAGATAAGAAACCCGCGGAAATTCATAGGGAAATGGTAGAAGTTTACCGTAACGACTGTCTGGACTATACAAATGTGTGTAAATGGTGTAAAATATTTCTGGAAGGAAGAGTTAGCCTTGCCGATAAACAGCGTCTGGGCGGCCTACGTCAGCGGCAACATCAGAAAAAACCGTCGAGAACATTAACAACTCAATCAGAGAAAACCGTCTTATTTTCTTGAAAGAAGTGAGTGAAACGTTTCACATATCCTAGGGATCTGCATGGGATATGGTGCATGAGAAGCTTGGATACCTCAAGTCTGTTCGCGTTGGATTCCAAAATGTCTGACACCGAATGGCGTGCTGTCTGCAACGGCACAACCAGGAGGAAAACGCGTTTCAAAAAATTCAAAGTTTCTCCTTCAGCTCGGAAGATTATGCTTACAGTATTTTGGGATATGCAAGGCATTCTACTCGCAGAGTTCCTGCCTCGTGGGTCAAGGTTCCTATGTGGAAAAGTAGATAAAGACGTGTAGTTTCAGCTGGACTTAGTTATTTATCTGTATGTTTTGTAATTTTCTTTGAAAAAAATAAATGGCCTAATATCTCCTCGTACTTTCTTGTTTGACATTTTGCTTGAGCACGTGCTGAACAAAGCGCACTTTAAGCAGGAAATATGAACGATATATAAAGACCTGTCCATCGAGGCTAAAATAGCCGCTGATTGGCTGATGAACTTAGCCAACCTCATGATCACATGATCTGTTACAGGAGGAGTGATTCTCATGACTTGTCCGTTGGACTAGAACCATCAGATTTTTGTAGAATAATTCCTATCCCACGATATGCAAATTGTGGATAGCTTTCACGAAATCTTCATGCGAGTGGGGTATCCTTATTTTTCATCTTCATGTCAGACGTGATATTTTATTTCTTATGTTTATAATTAGTTCTTATATTTTTTTACATTAATAATAAAACTTATATATTAGATCTAACATATGGATTTTTAATTAAGATGTTCGCAATGAATTTATGACTTCCAAGCATTCATGTAGAGACTCCTCCTTATTCAAGTCTTATAATTTTTGGCTGGGAGTTTTTACTGAAATTAAATTAAAGGAGTTATGCCATTTTACGATTTCTTATGGCACTGAAAAAATTGCTTCATTTTATACAGTAAAGCAGAGTTATTGTTATGGGTACGTTACTAATATGCCTAGAGGCCATTCAGAATGCATTTCGAAAATTATTAATACTAATTTACAACTCAGATAGTCTGTACTTCAGAAAAGGCCATTAAACATTCTAATAAGAGCCCTTTACTGTCATTTAAAGGGAATATTTTTAAAAATTTTGTAGCTTTTCTTAATAAAATATTTATATTTATTACAAAAATGTCTTTTTTAAAACCCTATTTCATTTCAGAAAAAAAAGCAAATATGGTAGACGAGCGGAAGTCATATTTTCTAATTAGATTGGCTTCCCTCGTCGTTAACATTGAACGCCTTAATATTGTCAGAGGATTCGAAAGGGGGAATTGGATGACAGTTGTGCAAAGCGGGTCGTAACGACGAGAAAAAGAAGGGAGGCAAAAGCAAATGAAATTGAAAAGTATATTGCAGTAGGTAATAACCCTTATTCCCTCCTCTCTCTTTCTTTTTCCCTCCTATACACTCACCCACACCCAGACACCCACGTACACCCAGCGCACACCAAGAAATATGAGAACATTAGGAGAACAGGAGAAGCAACAATAATTTAAAAAAGAAAAGGGAGTGGGTGGGAAGAAATAAAGACTGAGAATGGGAAAAGGTGGAGGAGGAGAGTGAGAAGAAATTAGAGGAATAAACGTCATTTCCACCTAAGTCTCAATTACCCCCTTGGTGACCCTCACAGGCGACCGATAGCATTAGATGAGGCGGTGGCGGGGGCGGGGGGGGGGGAGTAAAAAGGGTAGGCCCTAATAACAGGAGAGAAAGAGAGAGGGCTCTGTGCAACAAATATTGCAAGAGAAAGAAGATAATGAAAGAGAAGGGTGAATAGAAGAAGAAATTATAGAAAAGGAGCAAAGGGCTCTGCTGATGAAAATAGGGAAATCGAGATACGTGGGAGTAGAACATGATGATAAGGAAAGAGAAAGGGTGGGGAGATAAAGGAGAAAAACGACGAATAGGAGTCGGTTTAGAGGATGGGTTTGCTTGGTTTTGTTCCGATTTTTCAATTATATTTCTGCAATTTCTAAGGCGTTCCAAAAGTGGAGGCTTATTTTCTAAAACGTGTCTTATAGAAACAACAATCACTTATTTTCTGTGCAACTTTAAGGTGTAGTCACATTACTTACTATTAGTGTAAAGTTAAGAAGGAAATTGTATTTAAAGCTTCTCTCCATTAAAAACATGTGAAATACTTTCTTTCGATATTGCGGAAGAAAACAATGCTGCTCTACAGAAAAGAGGCGTTTTTCGTACCGACAGATAGAAGAGATTTGAACTTTCCTCCACTGGCAATTCAGAACAATTTCCACGATCAAATTTAAATTAGAAGCTTTGTTCCCTCTGGGTAGCCCATACATACCTAACTCTACGTAGATGGGTAAGCTTCTCAAAAATCACGAGGCTCATTTGATTATATAGCTATAACTTTCTTATTTCAATTCGTACCATTAGGTAGCAATTAGTATTTTCCTTGTAAACAGTGTAGTTTTACAGCTGTACATAAAGTGCTTCTTGGTGTTACAAAATGTTTATCGTGAATATTACAAAGCCTTATCTATAGCAGATTCTCCGTTCAACTTTTATTATTCAGTTTTATCGATGGTTTTATAATTTATTGTTAGTGAGTTGGTATCACCACTGGAAAGAGAACTACGTTCTGTGTAATATCCAGCGAAAAGAGAGACAGGGCATGAGAATCATTGTATCAAATGTGCAAAACTATTTTGCAAAGAGCTTCGAGCCATACAGTGTGCTAATGAATGTACTCAGGTTGGAAAATGACCATTTATAGTTAAATCTATGTAAATTTTAATATTTTTACAATTGTAAACAAAAGCTATCTATCTACCTTGTGCAGAGGGTAGTTTTGCGGCACTTACTCCTTCGAGGGAGTTTTGCGCCATCCCAGTAACTAACGACTGCTACGAGATGACAGTAGCAGCCGGGACCGACGGCTTTAACGTGCCCTCCGAAGCACGGGGGTTTCATGATGGACGAACAAACCAGTGGCTATCGCCAGCTGCTGGATATCCAGCAAATGGGTCAGACTAAAGTCCCCCAACAGCTGTCCCCCAAATAGCCGTCTCACCCAGCAGTGGTCCTCAAGCCACTGGCCGCGCCTAAAGTTGCTTAACTCCATCGATCAGCGAGCCAATCGACGAGACAACCAGGCCACGGCCACCCCCAAACAAAAGCTAAGATACAAATAAATATGTTAATATTTTTATTGCTACATTATTTACTCATAAAGACATAATTTTACAAACCAAATGAGTGTCCTGAAGATCACGAAGCTATACCTATAAAGATAATGTTGAAGTAGGTTTAAGAAAATTGAAAATGAGGCATTTCGCTTCACTGTTAATAGCATTGTAACAGAAGCAGTGACTAACATGTGGGTAGGTGAAGACGAAGATGTGAGAAAAACAGGATTTGTGAAGAAAAAAAGGGTAGATGTATTGTAAGGGCTCGCATGGTGCTGAAAATTCGGACGCAAAGCTGAATAGCGAAAATGTCTGCCTCAATCCTTCAATTGCTCACAGACATTTGTGCCATATGCACAAAAATTAGTATGCCAACTCAACTTGCACTGTAGTCAGATGAATCCACATTCACATCATTTCTCACTGCAGGACGTGTGTATACCACTGGAAAATACCGGCGGTAGTAAACAATTCTAGACTCGGAGCCCTCTCAAGAGATCTTCCATAAATTAAAAGACTTTTCGGGACTTCGGTTGTTCAGTTGTTCACATTGCTATTTTCGCATGCACAAATCGATACAGCTCATCAAGTTCTCTTCTCCCTCTATTTCTGCAATTCTGATTTTGCACGTTCAAGATTACCGCTTGATCCGTTCACCATGACAATGTCCCTGCGCATATTCCAAAGTTGTATCCACTTTCCAACTCGATGAATACAAACACTGGCCAATGATTTAGAAACATCTGTGAAACATGTGAAGCTGTTTTAATCTGTTTTAATGTAAAATATTTGAGGTCATGTGATTCAAACGTGTAATTATTTAAGAAGGAGATGGGTGAATCCAGCTGATCATAGAACTTGATCGGAATGGGGGAGGGGGGAGGATGTAATGATTGAACGATTGAAGAAACGAAGTAACTGACTGGCTTCTCGAAAGATGCGATATCTATAGTATTCAACTATTGGAAAATCATCCACAGAATTTGTCTAAAAAGAACAACTGTAGCTCCAAGATAATTAATCGTGAGCAAGATCGCCATTATTTAAAACGACTTATTCTGGAAACAGGACATCCACTGTGCAATAATTGACAAATGATTTTAACTAAGGCTGTTCCCGATCACTATTTGGTAGAACCATGCGCTATGATTTGAAGTGGACCCAAATCGGCAGTCTCACGCCTATAAGAAAACCCTACAAAGAGCAAGATAGTTCGTTTACAGTGGGTATCTGGAAGAAGGTTATGGGCTGACGAATCACGATGCAAGGATTTGACGGAAGCTCCATGTAGTAATATCTTATCAAGATACACAAATCAAGGTTCTGTGGTGGTCTCATGTAAAGTTCCTAATCTAGAGCTTTAGGTCTCATGGTCTGAAGCCCTGATATTCATGGAAGTTCGGGTACGTACCTGAATATTGTACCATCAAGTTCATCCTGCAATGCTGCAATTTTATCCTGCATATGAGAGCTTCTTCATGGAGGATAATGTTACTATTCATCGTGCTTAGAATTTTAACCATACAAGATACCTCTGACGAACTTATTAAAGTAAAGCATGGTTTTTTAATCTCATTAAATTCTAGTGATGTCTAAACACATTAAAACATCCTTGCCTGTACCTTATCACTGAAAGCTGCCTTTCGTTTTCGTTTATATACCTGTATCATATAGAAGGCGCACAATTTCAGCTTTCTTCTTTCATAAACGCATTCCATTCAAGTAACGAAGTTGCTTCTTTTGAAGGGAACAAAAGCTTTTTTAAAGAGAAAAGGTAACGAAATAGGGAAAATGGAAAAAGCAGATAAGAACGAATTTTCCTCCCTGTTGTTGCAAGTCCTCGTCGATAGGAAATAGTTTATTTTTCGTTTTTTTTTATTCAGGGAATTGAATCGTTTCTACCTGAAGATGTTGTTCGCTTGCGTGTGAAGTTTCGAACGGTGCCCTAAGGAACCACTATTTTAATTCAACAAACAATATTTGCGTGCTCTCAGAGAAAGCCGATTCTTGGAGAAAAATTCCCCAAAGAAAATATATCTCCTTTTCTTTTCTTATCAACGTTTTCTTAAAGTTTTGCCTCCATTCAATGGACTTTGAACTTTAGTCATTAGCGGTTTCATTCCAAGAAAAATCGTGACTATGTTTGCAGATTGCTTTTGAAATAAACAGAACTGTAAGAAAATCATTATTTGTTTCAGTTTTGATGTACTTACGAATAATGCTGGAAAATAGATTTCCTCTTAGGAATTTTTGTAGCATCGAGATATTTAATACATAAATATTGTTTACTCTCAGTAAACAATTATCCAAAGCATTAAAGCTGAAAACTATTTATTTTTTTAGCCGTATTCTTAGTTTTCGGATTTTTTTATTGATGCAGAGGCAACTCACAAGTACAACTATGTGATCCAAAACAATGTTGCGTGTCCTCCCCCCCCGGTCGACGGTAGCCTGGTTTTGTGATCGAACAGGGAAATCGCCATTCTCCTGACGCGAGGCAGCGCCTGCCCTTTCGGCTCCGTTTTCAACCTCTGATGAGTTCTTGCTCATGATAAAAGTTCGTCGCGGTATGAGATAATATAAATAAAAGATGCCTTACTTAACTCATTTGCGATCCATATTGGTGCAGTATGAATCGCCTCAACAGATGTCAGTGAATTCTAACGTGGCACCTAAGTATCAAGTCTATGTACGAGATTTAGGTCATTTTCTAAATACCTCCATCAACTATAAGTGATAAAAATGTGAAGTGGAAATCTCAAGGAGCAACTTAGTGAAACCGCAAATGACTATTCCTACAGTTTCCGAAACTCCACTTGAAATACCGTCTGTACAATCAGCATTCGCCGTGAATCGAAGACCTTAGCTTTCTGTGGCTGTGTTGCTGCTCATAAGCGCCACGTCAGCACATTTAATACAGAATAACGTTTAGAATGGTGTACAGCTCACCGTTTTTTATTATGGAAACTGTCTTATGGAGCGACAAATCTCGGTACATTCTAGCAATCAGATTGTCGAATTTGGGTTTGGCAGATGCACGGCAAACGCTTTATGCCTAAATGCGTGGAGCACCGATATAAATCCTATTATACATATCATTGGATTAGCTAAAACCATAACTATCCATGCGTCACTATTTATGCAACATCATAAAAAACAAGTGTAATGGCATAACTCAAGCTAACTTGATAACTCAAGGAGCAATAACTACGGGCTAGGCCATATTGTCCACATCTGTGAATGAACTCATCAACGCTCTTTGGTAAGAATGGAAGAACTGTCAGGAGGTATCTAATGAAATAGCTCAAGTTATCTATCAAAATCTGACGGAAAATCTTCCTGCTAAATTAGAGGCTGTAATAAAAGCAAAGGAAGGATCAACACCATATTAATTTTCATGAAATCATGATTGTCCAATAGTCAATGAACCGATTAACGGTGGACAGTGGAATCTTAAGCCCAAGATTACGCTGTCCACCAACATTGGGGTGATTATGCAGTTCAAAATAAGAAAAGCCACGTTCAGGTCGATCTGGACCAACAAGCACGTCAACTGAGGGCTGCAAAATGGGTGGTAGAAGGAAATCCCCGTTGAAAGGCTACACTCATGGCAGAGCATTATTACTGAGCCCTAGAAGAGCTGTCAGATATCCTCATTAGTTAGGTCTCATAGGAGAGCTACCAGGCAGACACTAATCGTCAAAGCCGTCAAAATCGCGAAAAAAAACAGGAGGCAACTAAGATAGTGAGACGCAATTTGTGTTTTTTCATTGTGTCATCTTCTTGGATGAGTCGTTCTTTATTCTAATTTCATGTAGCGGGCGAATACTAGTCTAAAGAAAACCCAGCCAAGAATTCAGCCACAGACTGGCTTCAACCAACCATCAAATTTGGTGATTTTCATTATTGCATGGATCGCTATTTGGAGCATAGGTCTTGGAATATGTGGCAATATTAGGTTCCAAACAAATAATTTCCTCTCTTCACTGAAGGTGAAACTCTCGCCATACTGATATAAAAATCGAAGATTACAATCTGTAGCAGGCCAAAAAAATAGCAATCAAATGTTCCGATGTTTCATTGCTCTCTCTCTCTCTCAAGTTCAAAAGCTTGTTGGATCCACCAGTCACCTGATATGAATCCCATACACATCTCCTTAAGAGACGGTTCACGAAACCTGCTTCCCGTGAGGAACTCATTGATTCCATGTCCGACCGCTTAAGGCTTTAAAGAATGCAAGTGCGGAAAAAAAAAGTTTTCATACATAGTATAGAGTGCGGCCCAAAAAATGTATAGTATATTCACTTCAGCAAAAGAAAAATATAAAAATTGTTACCCTAAATTCATATTAAAAAGGTGTTCAAAGTGATTATCATAAGCGTCGAGATACTTTTACATACGACGAACATTTGCTTTTATCAGTTTCCCTAGCAAACTCTTATCTCCTACCTGTAGGTGGCAGTTTGCTCTTCTCCGATCGCTGTCGTCTTCATTCAATGTATGTAATAACTTTGGGATGTAAACTTTCGGTTTTTCTGTTACGGAAAAAGTTATAGATAACATCTAGTACATCTTTTTTGGGTCACCCTGTATTTAGTATTTGTATAGTGGATAATGTGAAGTAAAATACAATGTCCGAAAAACGGGTATCTTCTCGGTTGTTTCTCTATATTCAAGAATACTTCATTCAGTACATTTTCCTATATATAAAATAACATGTCCTGACTGATTCATCATCGCTGAGCCAAAACCGCTGAAGCTATTAATATGAAATTTGCTCTGTAGATTTATTTTATAATGTAGAGACTCACTAAGAAAGGATTTTACGAAATTCATCCCCTAAGAGAGTAAAGTAGGGGATGTAAGTTTGTATGAAAATCCGTCATTTTTTAAGTTAAATCCATGATTAAATCCATGAAAATTGGTATTTGGCCCTTTGGTAAGAAATTAAGAAAGACGTCTTTCATGATTTTTGGAAATTTACCTCTTGAGAGGGAATCTAATTAGCTTCAGCGGTTTCAGCTGAGCGATGATTGTAACAAAATTACATTCTATAGCACAAAATTTATATTTGAAAAGTAAAATACATGTATCGGAACATAAAATTATACAATGAACTTATTATCTGATTTCTGAAATATGTCAATTTTCATACTTAACACTATGAAGTATGATCATATGGCAACCAGATTATCTTTAATCATTCCTTGGAATTTTCAATTATTCAAAATGTTTTTTAACAGCGGATAATAGAAAAAAGTGTAACAGGAATAAAGTTTAATAGAAAACTGCAAGAACTGAATATATAAACCTTTCGAAATCTGCGAATTTAAGAAGGTACTGTCTCAATTCACTTATACAAATATACCATTTAAAATACCAATATGATAAAGATCGCTGAACGATAAAAGCAAACATAGTAATGGAGGACTCCGGTGAAAACTAATATCCAGTTGTTAATAATATGACTTTTTTTTGTGCGAAAATATTTTCACATGGGTTCTGCTAGTTTTCTCATATTTTCGTGCCCCTTTTTTTTTTACCTTTTTTTTCCTTCTTTGAATTATCTTTAAATTTTTTTCATATGTTTTTTTTAAAGTTTACTTCTGCGTCTACATGTTTGATATCCATCCTCCTCCTGTAAATTTCTTTTCTCTTTGATTTTATCCAAAAACAAACGAAAGCATAGATCGTGGGTGTTACGCTTGTTTTTTTGACATTTTCAAGACTGGGTTCAAGACTTGTTTTTTTGTCCTGCGTAGGAGTTGTCCAAACATTTAATATCGCTGGGTAGCAAAGCAACAGGAAGTACATTCTTTAGCAAAAAATCAAAATGTTATTGCCTAACTTCGCATGGTCGAAATGATAATAGCAAAGAAAATTTAAAAGTTTTTTTTTTTTTGAAAAACCAAAACTTATACGAGTTTTCCAATTATTTCTAATTTAATCACAAATTTTATTTCCTTGGGATCTTCAGATTACATTGGTTATTCAAATGTAACTATAGAATATGAGTAGATTGGAATATAACACAGCAATATTTTGTGACAGATCGAATGATTGTGCCTTCACGTATCACCCATGTTGTTCAGGCACCCATCCCAACGATCGACAAGTTTCTTTATACTTTCTAAAAAGAAGCCGATGGGCTGGAGTAGAAGGCATTTCTCCATCGCAGCACGGACCTCTTGATCGAAGGTGAAACGTCGTCCAAAGATAAAAAAAAAAAAAGTCTTCGGAGAAGTTCGGACTGTAGTGGGCAAGGACATCCCAGCGGAAACATTGCAATATGTTCACTGTTGCGAGCCCCGCGTGAAAATAGGAACTTTTGATTTGGAACTTTTTCTTTGTGGAATGTGGATTTCTGGCTTTCTCTTTTCACTTCAAGATTATGATCAAAAATCTGCTTCAACTCTCATAATTTAGTTTCTGAAGAATGGACATATTTATGAGTTTTACTATGTCCATCTGTTTGTCCTATTCATATTTTCAACATCCTTTGAGGTAGAAGGTCGAAAATGCCCATCTAAGTTGCTATGGACATGTTCTGCTTTTCTATTCAGTTTGGTTTGGATTGGCTTATTAGAGTCAGAGTTATGAGAGTGAATGTTATAGGGTTGGTCGGCTCGGTTGCGAGTTCGCTGAGGCGCAGGCCTTGCCGCTCTCGATTCTAATCCCGCTGAGGGCATGGATGTTTGTGTCTGTCTTTTACTAATAGCTTCGGGTGCCGAGCTAAGCCGCAATAGGCCAATCTCTTGCTAGGCTGCATTCCTAAAAATTTGGATTAGGCTAGATGCATCTAAACCTGTAGAGCCTTAAAAAAGAGTTATAGGGTTGATCTACTCCATATATACGTAATATAGAGGTATATAAAGGAGTAAAATTTGGTATGCAGATTCCTCTAAGCAAAATCTAGAATTTTTTGAAGTTTGCGCCTGATTATCCCGTGGGGCTAGAGTTATACGGGTCGATTCAAACTTCGGGTAGTGGATACGTGATCTTTATAAACTAACATTTTTCAAAGGGCAATATAATGCATAAGATGCGTCTAAAACACAGCCCAATCATGAATGACGGCAACAAAGATTAGCTCATCTCTGCTTATGAGCAGATGCATTCGATGCACTTGTACTATGGCTTCTTGGATGACACAAAGAGAAATGAAAATAGTAAAATACAGAAAAATAATGGAGACAATCATTTTAAATCATACTGATCATTGCCACAACCAAATTCAAAGTGGCCTCTCTCAGCATCGATACAGAGCCTCAGACGTTTCTTGAAATTTTCAGCTATGAGCCCGTACATCTCTGGTTTGAATCGATCCCATTCTCGGTGGAGCGAATGCTTCAATGACCCTAAAAGTTTTGGGGACTTAGCACAGACCTTGTCCTCCAAAATGGACCAAAAACACTGTAATCCACCGTTTGAAATAAGATATGGGGAATAAGGCGGTTATTCTTGGGATGTTATGAAATCTGGAAAAGTGATCTTGTACCATTCCTGCGGTTTATTTTCGTTTTATGGGCCGGTGCCGAGTCTTGCTGAAAGCTGTACGTTTCGTCGTCGAAGTGCTGTTGAGCTCACGGAAGTACCACGGCCTCCAAAATGTCACGGCGGTACCATCATTGTTGATTTTGACTACGTCATCCACGAAGACAAGGGATGCCTTATCGCTGGCGTAAAGTCCGTCCCAGATCATGATGGACTGTGGTTTTTGACGATGTTCAATGACGATGATCCTCTGTGGATAATATCCTGTCATTTTTGCGATTGTGCGCTTAAAAATAACAAATGGGAATATGGGAAAGAAACTACTACCACCAAAAAAAAGAATGGGCGAATCCAACATGCCTAAAAAAAACTCCTCATGTGACAGCATACTAAAGTTGTATAACGAGACATTACAAATTTGTCTCCATATTTTGCCACTCTGTATTTTGTAGCGCCATGTACTGCTTTGCCTGAGAAACTTTTTAGCTTATAATGTATAAAGAGAGGAACTTTTTAGCTTATAATGTGTAGTGTATTATGATTTGTAGAACATTTATATCTTGCAATGCACTAAGAAATTCAATTTACAACGCAGTACGTAAACGTCACGAAAAAAAGTATCGTGTATAAGAAAATTCAATAACTCGTCTGTAGACTGTAATTGAAAGAAGACATTAATCTGTATATATAAACTAGGACTATAACACTTGGGGTTAGTTTATTTCCATTTATCTAACGTTAACTCAAGTCTTTGATTAAACCACGGAGGGCCATTTTTAAGTCCCACTTTTATTTAAACCGGAATTTGACGTGCAATGCGAGCGCACGTTTGGGGTGGATGGCGGAGGCGGCGGCGGAACTCTGTCGTCGTTTTGCAACACTCCTTTGTTGACAGTGGAAACGGAGACGAGAGTAAGGGGGGGGGGTGTAGGGAGACACTCCTGCCTCCATCGATTGGGGGATCGGGTGTCGAAGAGTCCCATCGATCCCCAACGCTAAGAACCCTTGTCAACTCGACTGGCCGTGAGATGGGTTTAAGGAACCGGAAAGAGACGTAAGCACTTTGAAAAAACAAGAGCTTAGCCCCTCTTGCGATGCGGGTGGACACCGTGAGTTGTTGCTATTGGTTTCGAATGGAGTAAACATGCACCGTAAACTTTACTTTTGAATTGGTTTTCCTTTTTTCTCTTCTTTATTTTTTTTTACCCCCTTACTCCGCTCTTGTCTTTTTGCCTTTCCTCTCTCGATCAGTAGCATTTCCGGATTTGGTAGAGGTAATACCGGATGTTCGGAAGTATTCCTTCAAGGGCTACTCAGACACCAATCCTTTATTCCCAGTTTCCATTTAACAGAAATTCTCAGGGAGTTTGCATAAAACAGAAAAAAAGTAAGCTAATTAACGACCAAAGTAAGGTTTCCGTTAAAAAGTTGAGGAAAGTAATATCAACTCTATCAGACTCGTATATATCAAGGGTCCAGTACAGTTTAATAAAAATATTAATAATACGTTTGATCTTTCTTAAATTTAAATATAAACTAGTTGAGAATGCCTGGTACCTCATTACCATAACGATGTTAATCAAAAGCATCGTTACTGTACTCGCAAAGTTGGCCGTTCTGTCGCTAATTCTTTTAGAACTTTTTTGATTTTGACTTCAGATTCAGATAGAGCATCACAATGTGAGTAAAAGTTTTAGTAGGGATACATAATTCGGGAACATGGTCAAAATAACTGTTAAAGTTAGCCAAAATAAAAAGTAACAGAACAACCGTCATCGCATCCAGTAAAGTTGTTTTTAAAATCGTTGAAAATTATAATTGTTTATAGATTTTGATCTTTACAAAAAATTTATCACTGGGAATAGTTTTCCACAGTTTGCATCAGTTCTTCGGTTAACGTTTAAAGTTACTGAATATTTTGCCACTCTCTCGAAGACAATCGAACAGTGAAGTGTACATTTGTTCAGGTGGGACGTAAGCAGTGCTTACATGATTCTCACCCTTCCGGAATAAATTCCACATGAAATACACTGAAAGGAAACTAATTATCGAGAAAGAAATAGTTAACAGCATCTTCAAAAAAGTAAAACGCAAGATCAGCCTGGAAAATATGACCACGCTGCAGAAAGGAAAAACCCCAGGAAGTGCCTTGCCCTACAATTTGGCCTTTCTATAGTCTATAGGGAGTTCTAACACAACTGTAAAACAGAGAAAAAACCCAAAGGATATAATTCCGCAAGAAAATAGATCAGGAGTCTACAAATTACCATGTGCCAAATGTAATGCGGTTTACTACGGACAATCACGAAGAGCAATCAAGGCAAGAATAGGCGAACATTTGGGATGTATCAGGAAAGAAAAAATTGCAGTATCGAGATTCGCCAACGATATCCTAGATTGCCAACACGACCATAATCCTGCAGACTTTAAAATTATCTACAGCACAAGTGACCCGAAACTGTTGAATTTCCTTGAGTTGTATGCCATCACCAGTGAAGACCCTGCTAAGTTACTAAACAGCGACGCGGGCCTCTTGGACGTTACACAATTGAGAGACTTGGCAAAACTTTTACATATTCCTAAACTGATCTATGGAAAGAATAAACGTGTGCTATGGACAACAGCGATTCCTGATTGGTTGATCATCGTCTACCAGTAGTTTCAATTTTTGTACATTGAACTTGTACTATACTTATTTCTGTAATTGGATTGTAACTAGCTCTCATTTACTATATAAGTGACTCTGTAATTCTTCTACTTTATTTTTTGTTTTTTCATAATGTGGAAGACCTCTTTGGATTAGTCAGGCTTCTTGCCTATTTCAGTGTATTTCATGTGGAATTTATTCCGGAAGGATGATAATCGTGTAAGCACTGCTTACGTCCCACCTTACCAAATGTACACTTCATTGTTCGATTGTCAATTGTCTTCTACTTTATCAGAACAGAACTTTTCTGGTCTGATCAAGTTCTTGTATTTGCTGTGGAAGGCAGCTTGGCTGCCGTAATGCGCATACGTTGGAATAAACCTTTTTAATGTGGAATAGTGTTTTCCGGTTGTTCTTGTTAATCTTTCTCCACAGTTTCTGGCTCCATCTCCTTCTATATCCTTAAACCCTCACATACCTTTCACTGCTGATATAGAGGTCAACCAAAAATTACTCTTCATAAATAAGCTTACACTGCCTGGCCAAAAAAGTCGCTTACTCTAGTACTTCGTTGGATCCTCTTTAGCTTTTATTATAGCAGACATTCTTCGAGGTATTGTTTCCACAAGGTTGTGCAGTCTTTCAGTCTCGATTTTCGTCCAGTACTGCAGTATTTTCCCCCAAGACCTCGTGTGGATAACGGAAGAATTGCTTCACCTCGTAGACTATTCTCCAGTACATCCCAAAGATTTTCAATAGGGTTAAGATCTGGACTCTGTGGTAGCCAATCCATGAGGAAAAATGATCCTTTATGTTCTTCGAACCACTCCTTCACAATTCGCGTTCGGTGAATCTTTGCATTGTCATCCTGGAATATGCTTGTGCCGCCAGAGAAGAAAAAATCGATTGATGGGATGACTTGGTCATTCCAAAGATTTAAGTAGTCAGTTGACTTCATTTTGTTGCTGCATAAGGTTGCTGAGCCTAGACCAGACCAGCTGAAGCAACTCCAGATCATAACACTTCCACCACAGGCTTGATGTGGTTCTCTCCTGGCCCTAATTCGCCCATCGCTCTAGAAAAAAGTAAATCTTGACTCATCGGACCACATCTTTTCCACTGCTCTACACTCTAATCTTTATGCTCCCTTGCAAAATGCAGTCGTTTTTTTCCGGTTGATCTCACTGACAAATGGTAACCTTATTGATACGCAAATGTTCAGTCCCATTCCTTTCAGCTCACGTCGCATTGTGCGACTAGAAATGTTTTTACTTTCAATTTTAAACATTGCCGTGGGTTCTGCTGTAGATTTTTTGCGATTACACTTCACCAGCCGCTTCAGAGATCTCCGGTCACAGTCGAAATTTTCATCCGGCCACGTATACTTCGCGAAGTTGTAGAATTGCCACTGTCTTTCCAGGTTTTATAATGCACTGGACAGTTCTTAACCCGATTTCAGTAATTTCAGCAATATCCTTTGTTGATTTTTTGGCTTGATGCAAACCAACAATTTGGCCCTTCTGAAACGCATTGACATCACTTCCACGTCCGCGTGCAACACCTTCAGACATGGTTAGAAAGTGATAAGCTACAGAACACAACATCTTTTATACCTACTAGAGGTATTGTATGCAAAAATGTGCAAATCAGTACAGTAAACGAGCCAATCAGTGGCGCTAAGTGTTTGCAATTTAAAATCTAGATGGCGAGTTTTTTTTGGCCAGGCTGTGTATACAGAAGTCCAAAAGTCAGGAAAAACTTTAAAACTCCATAATTCGCACAAGAATGCAGATAAAAAGATTCTGTTTGCACAGAAACGATTGAAATGAAGTCGGATTTTTTCCCAAGCAAAGAAATTAATGCTAGAATAGTTTGATTTTTGACCAAGAGATGGCGCTGTTAGGTTACAGACATCAGTATATGCATATTTTCAGACAGTAAGACCTACAACTATCACTATCTGATTCCGAAATAGCGTTTGCAGTGAGTGGTGCTCTTTTTTCCCCCTCTCAGAAGAAAAGAAGAAAGCAGAACTAGATTTTATCAAAACCCATCCTAACAACGGCTATGACAAAAAGATGGTTGAAGAACTAGAAAATAAGATAAACAAAACCACGGAATTTGAAAATCATCACTACACCCAAGAAAGTGAAAGAAGAGACTCAAAACTCTCGTCCTTCCATACAACAAGTTTCAAGTTTACTTGTAAAGATTTTAACTATAAAATAGCTTCAGGAACGGGAACCTCTTAAAGAAAAACCAAGTACCATAAAAACGTGCTTCCTAAAGAAAATTCGGCAGGTGTACGTAGGTTTGAATGTGCCACCTGCCACAAGTACTATATCGGACATTCTTAGAGAGGCGTTAAAATCGGATGAAGGAGTACATATCGTGCATAACTAACGCAAAAATAGGCATGTCTTCCTTCGCTGACCTTATTCTCAAGGAAGGATATGACTATTCTCAAGATAAATTCAAAATTCTTCATCTCCTAAAAGATGATAAGTTACAGTTTCTGGAGGTTGTTGAAATAATTAAAAATAAACCATCCAATCAGCTATAAATAGCGACGATGGGCCGATGCCGGTAGCTGATTGGATGCCGCTAGCCAATTCATTGTTAAATGATTTGCTCCCATTTTCATTATAATTTTATAACCATTGGTTTTTGTTACTTTACCAGGGGTATACGAACCCCGACAATTGTTTCCTTTCTCACTCGCTGCGTATACGAGTCATTTAAAATTGTACATGTGGAATAGTGGCTTCGCTTGTCTGTTTATCTTGTATCCTATTCTCCACTGTTTCTGGTATATTGTACTACTCATCCATTAAGGTGTGAGTTATTATATGCTGAAAAGCATATATTGGTTTCGCCCTGTTTGTCCGTCTGTATGTCCGACGATTTCTCAAATTCTGTTTTCGCTCTGCGATAGAGACCCTTCCTGAGCTCACCTGATTAGTTTGTCATTGAAGTCAGTCTAACAGTCACGTGACTGTTGAGACCCCCCCCCCATTAAATTTTTTTATTGGCAATATAAGGCATGTAATCTGTCATTCGAAAGAGAATGACGAGCACAAGACGAATATGACATTCTTTTCGATTTTCGAAAAGCTAGTCCGAAAAAATGACCCTCAAAAAGTACTTCAATAACCCCTAATTACGAGCTTTAGCTAAAGCTGCATATAAGAATACAAGATTAATCGGTACCTGTATGGTGTCCGGCCAGCCGTCGTTTGCATGATAACGTGAAAATGAATGAACTTAACTGCGATGTGTCAACTTTTGATGCGCTTTCGTGGACCCCTTCAAGCACGTGCAGTAATGTTAAGAATATCAATCTATTTGTACTGATGAGGCATAAAGTGTTACTTTTGGCTATCATTTAAGCATTGTTGATGTCAACTTGGAGCACGTGCCCGTTATGAGGCTTTGTCAGTGCACGTGCTCATTTCGTTTTAAAATTCAGTGCTGTTAGGCCTATTGTTAAAAGTGGCTAATTAATGTTAGGCCTATATTTAAAAATGAATAAATAATGTTGGGGGGGGGGTTCTAGAAATTTTGGCGTCGACTACTATGGTCATTTTGCGCCGTTTACACAAGTTGTATCTGTACGCAGCCCGGGATTCGTACACAAACACAAACATCCATGCCCACGGCGGGATTCGAACCCACAGCCAGGCTGACTCGAGAGCTAGAAAGCCTACGCCCTAGCCCTCTCGGCCACCTGGCCGGCAAATAATGTTAGGCCTATTGTTAAAAACGGCTAATTAATGTTAGGCCTATAGTTAAAAATGATTAATTAATGTTAGGCCTATTGTTAACAATGACTAATTAATGTTAGGCCTTTTGTTAAATAAGGCTAATTTAGTGTTAGGACTGTCGTTATCAATAGGTGATTAATATTAGGCCTATTATGTATAGTCCAAAGCTAATTACTGTTCAGCCTAATGTTAACAATAGGTAATTGCTGTTAGGCCAATTGTTAACAGTTAATTGAAAGTAGGCCTATTGTTATCAATAACTAATAAATGTAAGTCCTGTTCTTATCAACTAATAAATGCTAGGCCTTTTGTTAACAGTAGCTAATTGATGGTAGGCCTATTATTATCAGCAAATAATTACTGTTATGAATTGTTATTGACCGTTGTAATCTTATGCATGTTGTGTACGGCCTGTGTAGCTCTTAATGTAGAGAACGGGAGAAGCTATGACAAACGTACAATAACTTTATAATAGATAAACATATAAATTATTTTGAGTTTGCAATTTTTTACGTACTGGCCTGCCCACAGGGTACACTTAGGGTGTGTCAAAGCCCATCGCAAAGCTGGTTTTGAAGCCACCAGTGACTGACTCGAAATTTCGACTATGTCCGATCGACGCGGGAACGATGCAGGCATACGTAACTGGCTTTATTTATTTTAAATTTTTTCCCGATTCGGACGACCCTCGATTCATAAAGTTACGATCGGTCGCGATGAGCGTTTCATAACGCGACCAGTCGCGCTAATCGCGACCAAATGCCAACGCCGGTCGCGGTCGGCTGCCTCGGTGAGTAGAATCAAAGCCATTAATGGCGGACGAAAGTAGAAAATTCATGTGTTCGAGTGCCCGATATGTAATAAATATATTTTGGAGAAAGGAGATGGCGAAGTATGATGAGGAACCTTGCTGCGACGCCACTTTGAAGCAAAATGCTCACAACTGCGCTGCCCATGAACGAACAAACGGAAGCAAACGGCTGCCGATCGTAGCACGTAACCTGTTGGCGACCGGTCGGACTTTTTAGACACACCCTTAGTCTGCCCGACGCCGGATTTATACTTTTCCTTAGTATAGGACACTGACTTTCTGCCGCCCCTACTTTCGTGATCACTTGTAAGTAATGCAATGTAAACTAAGACTATTTAGGCCATAAATAATACTTATTTAAGTAGATAAGTAAGTATTGAATAGAATAGTCAAACTAATGAAATCCGCCGCCCACTGAAATCTGCCGTCCCTAGGCCGCGGCCTAGTCGGCCTATTGGCAAATCCAGCGCTGAGTCTGCCTCAAATGTTCATGTTAATACTCTAATAACTGTTGTGTATTTGCATCGTTATACGAGACAAGGAATTTGTATTATTTTGTGTTTTAACGTGAACGCGAAGCAGTAAAACAGAAGTGAGTGTGGATAGAAGCAAAAGTATTTCCTTGGTTTATTTAAACCAACTGTAATATTGAAGTGAAATATTGAAATTTAAAATTACGTCTGTGTCACAGGTAAAGCTCCTTGGAATACTTACAAGATTTTTCCCGACAATTGCTTTGCAACAGTGATTTTTCTCTCCTAATGTTTATGGTAACTTTGATTAAGAAGGGATGAATGGAACTAGCAGTGGAAAGAACATATATGGCACAGTAGTTTAAAACATTAGATATGCGAGCATTTCTCATTTCGCGCGTGTTTGGAAAGATTCGTGTGAACGCTCCAATCGAATACGTAAATTTCATGCAATTTTTTCGCAATTGCTACATATAAAATATTACTATAATATTAAACAACAAATTTTTATATTCTTCTTTTCAGCATATTTGAAAATAGTTTTACGATTATATTCTTGTTCTATTGGCAGGTGGAAGAGAGCGGAAGCTGCTCATGATACAACAATACAGTAATTGTTCCGTGAAGCGAACGTCGCAAAGGGAATACTGTACATTCAAAGTTAATCATGAGACCAAGTCAGTTAAGGACAATGCGATATATGACCAAAAGAATGAGAGTGATTATTAAATAAAGCTCTTATTCAAAAATTTTACAATTAAATGTTATTACCTTCGAAGTAACACCTATGTGAAACAATACAGCTGTTCCAAAAGTTTTTCTGCTCGTCGTCTGTTTCTGTAAGGTGATTGAGAGTACTCGTCACGGCTTTTTGGGTGTACTCAATGGTCACAAAATGAGTCTTCTTGAGGTGGGATTTGGAAAACAAAAAGAAATCACACGGCGCGAGTTCAGGGCTGTAGGGAGAATGTGAATGCGTTCAATTTTAATATTGATCAAAAAACTCGCGGACAGACAAGGAGGCTGAGATGTTTGAAAGATTTCGATAACCCCACTTCATCAGCGATGAGTCTGACGTGGGTAAGAATTCCTGAAGTGAGTCCCTCAAAAACAAACATGTCGTGAAATTTAAAACTTTTATTATAATTAGATAGTACCTAATGGAGTATTAAAATTTACAAAATATCTTTGAAAAGTTTGCATTTGTTAAAAAGTTATAAACAGATACATTTTTTTTGTTACTTTTTGTTTAAAAAATCAGATCTCAAGCTATTTTTTAAATCTCTTTGAAATTTTAAAGATAACAAGTAATGCGTACAGGGTCGGGACACATTAATATGACCATCTGCCAGTATCCGGAATATCCACCAGTACGATTGAATAGCTTGACAAAAATTGATGGCATTCGCGTAAAAACAGATCACCAAAAATTTTTTTTAATTCTAAATCGTTAATAAATACAAATTCAATGTATTTTTTCAAAATTGTTGAAATCTATTGAGAACATTAAAAAAAATCATTTTTTTTATTAAAAATTTATTTTTTTAATCCAAATTTTTTTTTCTCATTCTTTTATGTTTTTTATGAAATATATACGCTTTACTTGTTATCTTTAAAATTTCAAAGAGATTTGAAATAAATAACTTGAGATATGATTTTTTAAACAAAAAGTACCAAAAAATGTATCTGTTTATAACTTGTTAACAAATGCAAATTTTTCAAAAATACTTTGGAAATTTTAATATTCCATTAGGTACTATGCAATTATAATAAAAGTTTTAAATTTCACGACATGTTTGTTTTTGAGGGGCCCACTTCAGGAATTCTTAACCACGTTCTAACAACGTCTGTCTGTTTCTATAACAGCGACGCGGACGACATTTTGATCGATCCTTGACGACGAAGGGCGTCCAGGACGATGATAGGATAATGACCATCATGGAATGTCACTTATGCAACAAGTCTGTACGCGAGATATTTTTTTCATTCTGCAAATACCGTAAGTGAAATCATTATCAAACCCTCGTTCAACTGTAATTGAAATCATTGTCAAACCGTCAGTGAAGAAAATGAAACCTCAAGGAGTAATCTCAGTGAAACCGTCAAGTGCTGGGCCGAAGAAAATGACAGAGAGAAATTGTCTTATGCTAGCACGTGAGACAGATGCAATCGGAAGTCTTCAGCTGAAATAATTACTACAGAATTACGAAATACCACTTCAAGTATCATAATTCGCCGGGAACTAAGGACCTTAGGTTTCCATTGCCATATCGGGTAAATTAATGCAACGCAACGTTTAGAATGGTGTATGGCTCATCAAAACTGGATCATGGAACAATGGTAAAATGATTGGGTCGAGTTTGGGTCTGGCGGACGCTCAAGAGGGTTTCAGATCTGACTAATCGCCCACAGTGCCCAATGTGAAAAGCCACGCAGGGTAATAGTGTAGGGCTATTTTTATGATTTAGATCGCGCCAACTTGTTTCCACTAGGAGGAAATATGATATCTGCAAATTATCTTGATATTTTGGACAATGCTGCATTGCTAACATCGTGGGAACAGTTTGGGATTGGCCATACCTGTACAATATGACAGTGCTCCTTATCGCACTATGCTGTGAGCAAGAATGGTTTGTTACTCTCCTGCGCAGACCTCTGGATTTAAACCCCATTGTGACAATTTAGGATGAATTAGAGCGACGACTACGGATTAGCCCACATACCCCGACATCTCATCAACATTCTTCGGTAGAATGGAAGAAATCACTGAACTTATAATAAGAAAATCATGTAAAAAAATTTCTCGAAGAGTAGGGTCATTTGATAAATTTGGATAATTTCTATGAGTCGATTTTAGAAATTTTTTTTTGTAAATGCCAATCTTCAAACCAGCTCTTACTAGATTTCAGCCAGAATTCACGTGTAGATCACGTGCTATATTCCGTTGAAGCGAGCATCGTAGCAGTTACTCAAAAAGGATTATTGTTCCCCAAGACAACGGATCATCTTAAAGATCAAAAATCGCAATGGCAAAATATTCATGCTAATTTTCTGGACTTGCCCCGTGTCACTTCTTTCAGCTTGATGAGAAAAAAATTATTTTCGATTGATGACGTTATCACCGCCGTTAACGGATATTTTGCACTTAGACGATGTTACTTTTCAGAAGGGATGAAAAAAAATGGGAAGCTAGTTGAACCATGTGTATAGCCCTAAATGGAGATTATGTAGAAGAATAATAAAGAACTTTTCCAAAAACACATATATTAATAGTACCATTTTTACCTTACTTATCAAAGGACTCGTAAAAGCAAAAGGGGCTTTTACGAGTCAACTCCACATTTATTTTGTAACATCATGGTTGCAGTGCAGCAATATGTGTTCGGAAAGATTCGATCACATACTAGTGTACTTCCGGGGTATTCTTTGCTCTCTTGGGAGACCAACCAAATGTTGGACTGATGTAACTATTTATTCTGGCACTTCAGTGTGTTATAAACGCAGGTGTCTTTGATTCGATCTCGAATTCTTGTCCATCTTTACCGATTCGGGTTTGTTTAAATCAAACAAGCGTATGAATATCCCTTATAAGTAGGAAGCCATATTTCACTTTTATGTAAACATTATGTAAGAATTGTTTTATTCAGCATTTTACTTCATGCTATACAATACTACAAAGCAAACAAACGTAGAGTGAAACATCCGACGATTTGGTGAAATTTACTGCGGCTGTTCGTTGTGCTTCACCACAAAGTAAATTTTCAGATTTTAATTAATTTCATGTATAATAATGGCGAACAATGCGCGAGTGTTATTATACAGATGGAATTTCCCTTCGACTTAGTCGGGCTTTTGTGAGTGCCAACGCCGATTAGAGCAGCCGAGTGTGGCTCGGCCGAGTGCATCTCTGCATGTCATCTGGTCGGCCAGTGTGGCATTGTAATGCCTTTGAAGAGTTTTCCATTTTTCTGTTATCACTGGGTGGTGCAGCGAACACCGGAAACCAATTCTCTCATTGTTAATTCCAGGGACGGATGCGGCTGATCGGGCGCCAATCAGATAACAGTCCCGTAACTCCCCCTCCCGCAAAATCCGTCTCTTGAAGCGTGTGCCCCCCCCCCTTCCCAACAACCACCTAGGCTAGTCCCACCCCCTCTTTACCTTCTCTTTTCACCTATTGTGGAACTACTGATAATAAACGTTATTTTAATTAAGATTTACGGATAATAGAAGAGTGAAAGAGAGTTAATCTCCTTCATTAGCGGTCATAAATTGATTCGGAAAAAAAGAAAAGAAAACGTTTGGCGCATGCGCGGACTTTGTTCGCTGGAATTAAATTAACGGAAGTTTTAAATTTTATTTCTTCACTTAAAATAGTTGTTGGAATTTTTTTGGAAGAAATTTAAAAAAATCATTCATTCACCAATCAACAAGCAAGAATGGCGAATTGTATTATTCTAGTTAAAATACTAATCTTTAATCTAACAGAACAGATATTGGCGGACCCAGATTATTTGTAACAATTGTATTGAGAATTTCATAATAAATTTAATGACAAATTTAGTTGGCAACTTCATTTCTCTTTAAACTCTATCCTCATCGAAATTCATGTCAGCGCAAATAACTTTTAAAATTCATGTACCCTAAAGGACCGATCGTAAAATGTTCATAATACTATGATTGCACTCTCGTGCGTACTCTTGAATCGAGCAATTATAAAGAATTCGCAGATAGACGTACAATTGCCATGTTTTCATTCAAATCATAAAATCCAATTAACCTAAAACTAATCCTAAATTTCGCTTTTCAGTATCAGGTGGTATATTTGCCGAATGGTTCTCATGGAGATTAATATATTTGTACTAGCTGACTAACATAGGTACCTGCAGTTACAGTAGCGCTCAGAAAATAAGGCACGAGTACAATTTTTGGCTTTTATTCTAACAGAACAATAAGACTTGCGAGTTTTTTCAACAAGTGGTAGATGACATGGAAATACAACTTTATAAATAAAAATATCTCAATTTTTTTATAACATCTTGCTGTAAAAAAGAAAATTGTCTTTTATGGTGGTTCAAAAAATAAGGCACTGGTTTAATTTTGATACATATTTCATACCAAACATGTTGCAAAACTGAAACAAAAGTGAGAAATCAAAGGAGATGATGTCATACATTAGTACTTAATCGGATAGCCGTTGCTCTTGATAACAGCTTGACATCTGCTAGGCATAGAATCGACTAACTTTGTCATGAGATGATGTCATACATCTTAAACCATGCTTCCTGAAGCATTTGAAATTTTTCATCCTCCCAGATGACGTTCGATGGGGTTGAAATCAGGGGACTGCGATGGTCAGTCAAGTAATCGAACTTTTTTGGAAGCCAGATAATGCTTAACAAGGTTGGACGTGTGTTTGGATATTGTCGTGTTGGAATAGCCAGCCTCTGGGCATGCAGTTTTTTCCGTGGGGAAGCGTGTGATTCTGTAGAATATCTCTGTACATATTCTATCCATAGTACCAACAACACGCACAAGAGGACCCATCCCACTTCTACTAAAACAACCCCAAACGATCAGAGACCCCCCTCCATGCTTCACTGTGGGCACTTGGTATTTTGGATTGAAACGCTTGTTCTTGGGGCGTCGAATATACTGTATTCCTTCTGTTCCAAAAAGTAGAAACTTAGATTCGTCACTCCAGAGGATTTTCGCCCATTCGTTGGAGTTCCAGTGCTGGTACTTTGCCTGCTATTCGATTTTAAAAACGGCCAGTCCTTTTTAGAACACCCTGTTTCTTTAGCTGTATGAGCGATAAAAGTTTTTGCTTTACCAATCCAATTTTAAAGACCAGCGAATTTTAATGCGGTCCTCATCGCGTGCAGGCTTAGTGACCAGTTTCAATATGTTCGGTGCAGTTAGTTGGTTGTGAGCCTGTGTTATAGATAAGGCGTGTTTTCAAATGTCTCTCCGTCCGGAGAAAGCGCGCGCAATCAAAATCCAACATCAAGGTTATGCTGATTGTGTTTATTGACTCGTGCGACTTCTGGCTCTTCTCTAAAGTCAAAATGTTTTGAATCTTAAGGATATCAAGTCAGCCACGACTTCCAGAACTGTTCCAGAAAGCGACAAGTTCGAAGTGAGGGGGAGTACTTTGAGGAGGACTGATAGTAATGCCTATCTATTATTACAGTGGCGCTTTTAAGGGAGTGGTAGATTCAATAGATTCAATAGCCCATTGGTCCTAAACATAAACCAGTTAGATAAATTGTAAAGATTTTTAATACTGCAATATTTTTACATTTACAAACTTCAGTATAGGAAAGACCCCAGAACCATCACTTATGAGGAGGGGAGGTGGTTATTCGAAATAACTTATAACTTATAAACCACCTGATTAGTCCCCCCCCTTGTTCTATAAGTTCTAGATCCACCACTATTATTATAATATAAAAATAAATCATTTCAGTGAGAAATTTATTCATTGAAGAAATATGAAATTTAAAAATGCTCCATTAATGATATATCTTTACAAATCTTAGATCTCTTGAATTATAATGTCTATCATTCTATATAACACATGATGACCGCGGAATAATATTCTGCTGACATTGGAAGTAAAAATTTCTCTCTAGAATGCGAGATGATTTTATCGAATTGGTAAAGTGGAAAGAAGTTGAAAGAACATGAGGAGAGAATGTGATAGAACCCCAGGGAACCATTGAGACCCCTGTACGATTTCACCGTCGCCTTCGGATTGCAGATGACACAGGGGACAGATAGATTATCCTACCTTTTCTGTCATTTTTTTTGTTATCATCTTAATCCACTTTCATTGAATTTTCAATTGGAGGGGTAGCTGTCTTTGCGTGATGAGATAGTAAATCACTCATAAACGAGCGAATGATGCTTGTCCACTTAGGAGTCGTTATTACACGTTCCGTCTTTATGGTCTCTTTTGCCTTATTGCCTTTTCAAAGACGCTGATTATGCCAGTAGCTTTGCCCTTGAGGATGTCATAAATGTTATGAGAGATGTTATACAAAGATGAAGATATAGGTGAAGAAAATTGGATAGTTTGTCTAAAATTAGGGTTATTACTCAAACGCTGTCATTTCTAAATACGTGAATGCTCGTATCGTCAACTTAATCATTGAAATTGCATCGATAATACACGTTAGGATTATTTTTATTGATGTGTTTCACGAGGGTTATTCAGAGAATATTGCGAAGCGAGGTCCGAAACAGCGAACAAATTGAGCTATCAAGAAAAAGCATAGAAAAATTTAACGGGATATAATTCTGCCAATATGGACAGGAAAATTTTATTTAGATTCAATAAATAAACCAGTTGAGAATGCGCAAGCTATGATTACCAAAACGAACTTAAAAAAGTGTTCTGAGGAATTTATACGTGAAAATATGAATTGGGTGATGCATTCGACAGCTTGTATGGCCGAGCGAAGTAGATTTTGTATGGGCATGTTTGAGTGAGAGGTGTACTGTCGATATGTATGAATAACACGCGTTTGTGAATGAGTGAATAGTGTATAAGATAATAAGGGTATATAAGTGGGTGCCTGAGAATAAAGCGTGAAACCATAAAAACAAAATATTTATGAATGAATTATATAAATTAAAAAAAGGTAGGGTCTGTTAGATTAGGTAGAGAAATTTTGCATTGAGATATAACCTCTTTCTAACATTGTTGCAATACGGCTCTCATTTCTTGAGTTGATAAATAATGAGTTAAAATAATTGTTCACTGTATCTTCGCGACCCCCTTTCACACTTAAAATTCTCGCTACCTGCCTTCACACATGAAAATTCTAAAGGCCACTACGAGGGTACACTACGAGGGGCGTTCAAATTTGACCTGGACTTCATTTTTTTGTAAATTTCGTGGTTGTAAAAATCTGAACTTTCATTGTTGGGATATCAAATACCGCCTGTCAAGCAAATGCAGTACCACTCATCCGGTTGCGTGTGAAAGCATCTGAAATTCATCAGACTTCAAAGACAGTTCACCGAGTCATGATTGTCTCGATCATCCGTCTTTGCTTGGTGCCAAAAGTTTGAAGGAGGGCGAGAATTCACCGACAATGAACCTCATAAGGCAAGGCCAACAACTGCTGCCAATGATGGCATAATCCCACGAACAAGAGAGCTGATAAGGGACAACAGGCGGATTCATGTCCGACAATTGGCTGCAATACCGAACATCAGCACTAGTAGTGTGGGGACCATCATCCACGATAAACTAAAATTCTACAAGATCTGTGCCAGATGGGTTCCTATGCAATCTCCGCGAGGATGACAAAACCACCCGGGTTGAAATATGTTCCATGCTGCTGCAGCGATAGGACAGGGAAGGTGACAGCTTCTAAGGCGTGTTGTGACCACCGACGAGACATGGATTCACCACCATACTCCTGAAAGCAAGCGTGCGAGCATGGCGTGGCGACACACTGACTCATCACGATCCAAGAAACTCAAGATGCACCGTCGGCAACGAAATGATGGCGACTGTGTTCTGGGACATTTAGGGTATCATTCATGTCGATTTTCTGGAAGAACGTTCAACAAAAAATGCACCCTACTATTGTGTGTCACGTGGATTACGTCAGAGAAGATCGTCGGTGGGAGGAGAAAACAGTAATGACGTAAGAAGAACGTCAAGAAAACGCGTTGTCATCCCGAAGGAATCACGTGGGTCGAGGAAAAGAGAAGGAGAGAAAGTAAGATGGCGACGTCGGCAACGGCACGAAAATAGTGCTCGAGCGAGAAATTGTCTGTTACCGGGAGCGAGCGACGGCTCTCGCCAAGCTAAGCAAAACCGTATGTGGTTGAAAAGCACGACCGCGAATGAAACGGCATCGAGCGAGGAGCACGGAAGCTACGGAACGACGAGCGACGATACGTTGAGAACTGCCGGCGAGAGGGGTGAACCAGAGCCGAAGAAAGCGTCGGAAGAGAAGAGTACGACAGCGAACGGTGAGAACCCGCCGGAGTCCGTGAGTTTGGAAGTGCGGCTCGCAAAAGCGTTGGACAACTTTGTAAGCTACGTAGAAGCTTCATTATATTCGACGGAAAATAGCCGACGTGAGGAAGACCAGCTTAGTCAGCAGTCAATACGTACGGAAAATAATGGAAGACGTCCAATAATTGTCGACGGCGGAGAGAGTGAAACGCCCGGACATTTGCAAAACGGTAGGATTTTCACATATTTACGAGAAGCCGTTAATTTGCAAGTAAGCGAACTTTTGCACTTATCAATATTTCGAGTGCGGATTCGTGCCTCAGTATTAATTGACTTTCAAACGATATTTACACCGGATGCAAACGAGTTAAGGAACGACGACGAAGCTATCGGAGTGTTTCCGTTTTCCATTGCCAATTACCTGTTAAACGGAACAGGCGGAATCATTCCGGAGTCTTCGTCCCCTGCGTAGTTATTTATCGCAAGCAACAAGACGTAGGGGCTGCTTTGCTTCCCTACCAAGCTAGTCGTATACCAAGCGCTGAGCCCTTCTTCAATTGGCATTAAAGACACTGCATTTCTTATGTAATGAGTATTGATCGAGCGTAAGAGCGACCTGGATGGACTGAATGCATGTATAATTTAAATTATCATGTGATATATCCATATTTATTCTCTTTTCCGGTGAAAAAGGATCAGCCCGATCGTCGCAACGGGAGTGTTTAATTGGAATTACATTTGACGGCGTATTCGTCGAGGTGTTCATTGTAATGATTTGTACGATAAGGAAAGTGCGTAGCAGAAAAAATGTGCTATTGTTGAGTGTTTGTGGTGATCGTCGGGAATTGTGAGTACCCAATTGCACCGATTGTTTAAGTGCGTATAATTCCCAATGTCATTTTCATGTGGTGGTGATAATTAGTATGTGTTAATAAAAATCGTCAGCGGCGATAAACACGTGATATGGCGAGCGAGTGCAACGTCATCATCTATCTAACCATTTCTCAAGTTAAGTACATCGGCAGGGTGCACGATTGTACGTCACTAAGTGTCATTCGACAAGGGCGTAAACTACCAAGTGGGTTGTCTACGAACATTAACTGTCAATATTCTAAATATCCTTTAAATTTTCCACTGCGAAACGTTCTAGCTTTAAGCTTCGATATTTCTACGTAACTCATTATCATAAGTTAATGATATTATTATTTATTCTAGTGAAATAAAAAGACTTATTTATGTATTATTTTTCTCGTTCCCTGTATCTTGTCAATCTACTCTGCTAATCCACGTGACATTGTGACATTTTGAAGACGTCCCTGAAGCCTCTACTAAGGAAAAAAGCGACCAGGACTCCTTACCAGTGGTGCTTGTTTTCTGCAAGACAGTGCCAGATCACACACAGCCAAACTGACTATGGACACACTGACGGAACTCAAATGGGGCATCTTACCACATCCTCGTTACAGCTCGGATCTCTCTCCTTGCGACCATTAAAAGAGTTCTTGGGAGGGCATGAGGTCGGCTCCAATGAGGAAGTGAAAAAGGCTGTCCTGACGTGGCTTCGACATCAGCCTGAAGATTTCTACAGAACCGGTATCCAGATGCTCCCAGAACGCTGGAGAAAATGTGCGTAGAGAAGTAAGGAGAGTTTTTTGAGAAATACCTGGTGTGTGTTTTTTTTGTAGTTTCCTGATTTTATAAAAAATAAAGTCCAGGTCAAACTTGAACACCCCTCGTAATATGATTTATATGTTCCATGCTGTAGTATCTTTTATTCATATGAATACGAATTTTATAGTTAGAAAATTTATTAAATAATTGAAAAACTCGTCACCCACCAAATTTTATGCGACCTCCTAAGAATTTTTTGGCGACCCCCACTTTAAGAAAAGCTGGCATGATTCGTATCTTCCAGCTGATATGCTGTATCTCCGTAACAATTGGCCCAATTATGAATTTTTTTTCAAATATATGCTCATTATTGAGTCTACACTATGTACATATACGAGATGTGATCCAAAATTTTCCGTTTTAGAGTTGTATAACCGAAATGTGAAATATTCTCAATGCACGACGATGGATGGCAATAGATGCTTGTTTTGTTAGAAGTTGTCGACGTTGCATCGCGATTTTCCATTCGTTGACGTTGCATAAAGAATTCGTGCCAATGGGTCACGTTATCAATTCACAGTTCTTCTGGTGGGTAAGGTGGGTGAAGGAGGATGGTCATCGAATTCTTGGTCAAAAACTGTTGTGTGTGCAATGAATAGTGGGTAGACGCGTTATCGTGAAGAAGCAACCCATTGCTTTGCTCGCCACATTCCGCCATTTCCTTCTGATATTTTCATGTAGGCGCTTCAGAACATCACAGTAAAACAGTAAAATTTGGATCGCACCTCGTATACGTCAGTTCGATATCGGCTGTCATATCTTGAGATAGTGAATATCGATTATCGATACTTGTGATTTTTCGATAGTACCCTTCGGAATATTGACCATTGGTCAATATAAAAATTTGTTTATTATTTTGTATATATTAAACTGCTTTGGTTTCATTTTGCTATGACTCACCACTTTCGATATATATCATCTCAAGAAATATTTGGACGCGATATCCATAATCAGCGATGAGAAACATATAGAGTAAAGTAGCCTAATATGGGCTACTTTTTTTTAAGAGCCCATACTATTTAGTCTAACTACTTTTAGGTATCCCCACCTGTAGGAATGTATAGTATATTTTCTGAGTAACCGTAAATAATAAAAAAACATTTATTACAAGTAAAATAACATAGAATAAAAAACAATTGCAAGTGCCCATATTAGGAATATCTGTTCCTACATGTAATATGGGCTACACTTGTATTAGGAATACAATTTCATAACAAAGATTGACATTGTAAACAGTTATTGGCCCTTGCTCTATAAGCATATGTCGCACGTGAAGGATCCCTCTGGGTCCCCGGCACAGGCACTGTGAACCCACTTCAGTCACATCTGACATCTCACCCGCATCTCCCCGTTTCGATCGTCCGAAAACAGCCCTGCACAGATGAGACATTCCGCATCACCATGGGCCGAGGGGAGGACTCTTTTTTTTCTTCCCAAAGAATTCTTTGATAGAGTCTTCTGGAGGGGATTCCATAGACTTGGCATACCGCTGAAGAGTTGTCCGTGGAACACAGTACAAATTCGCGGCTTTCAAAGTACCCATTTTCCCGTTTCGAACCGCAAAAACAAGTGCCTTCATGGCGGATTGGTTCCAAGATTTCCTCCTAGGTTTCGAAAGCGACATCTGTGAAATGAAAGCAAAAATTAGCCTTCCAAAAACCGTGCAATATGATTAACTCATCATTTCTATTGCAACTACATTATTATTATTATTATTATTATTATTATTATTAGCCCGTATATTATGTTTATTAAGATTCCAATATCAAATACGAACCTTCAATTTACGTGGTTTCTAAAATGGGCTAGCTCATAATAGGATCCACCCTGGTAGCCCATAATTCGCACGTCTCATCGACATGTTTACCATAGTGGAATAAGAAAGATGGGGTATTGCGCATCTCATTATAAATGCGTGACGTCATCTGGCACCCAACCGAGCTAGCAACAATCCAACTTAAAGTGTTTCCACCAAACGGAAAAACACGATAGTTAACTTCCAAGATGGAGACAATGAAGGTTGGATTGTTGCTTGCACCCCAATGGTCAGGTATTTCCTAAATTAAATAATAGGATCATAATTTTTTTCAAGAATTATGGCTTTTTAATTTTCAATTATTATTAAACGATATGCATTTAAAATGTAAAATGGCCATAACGCTTGAAATCTCCATCCGACGTCATCTGGCACCCAGATGCGCAGAACACACAAAAAACAACCGCGATGTTGCCCCACCTTTCTTTTTCCACCATGATGTTTACAACGCAATTTGCCCAACCCCAATGTCGATAAGCACCAAAGTTAATCGCGTGACATGAACTTCTTTTCGTACTCTACACGACATTAACTACGATTTTTGGTTCATCCATGTCATGTATACGTTTTCTAGAATAAGTTTCATATAACAAAAACTTTGGACCTACCTTTTTTCAATGTTTGCTTATAGCGTAACTCGTTGAATTTTCACACAACCACGTGTTCTCGTAAGCTTTTTCACTTCCTCCAGTTGTGGATACATGGCAGCACCAGATTGACGAAAAAATGGGGTAGCCCATATTAGGATCTAGACACTTTATCCTACTATATTTCATGGGTCATACGTCCCGCATCTACAAAACGTGCGGACAGAAGGAAGCATGGAATTCAGTAACGAACTTTTAAACAGACTTTCAAATTGCAGCATATTATTAGAATCCTTTATTATAGATTTCAGTGTTCTCAAAGCTATTTAAATGATTTCTTCCATTGACAAACTAAATAGCTTTATTATCTAAACTAACGATTCTAAAATATTTTTGGCCTCATTCGATCGCCCCTTTTCCTCTTTAGCTATACAGAGTGGTCTTGAAATAGTTGGTCAAAATCAAGGATTGGATTGGGCCTTTATAAGGATGAAAAAAAATCCCATAAATAGTAGTCCAGAAATGCAGAAAAACTTGACTTATAAGTAAAAAAGAAACCCTTTAAGATGTGATGGAATTTGTAAGTCATTTTATTATATCCTGAATAAATATTGGGATTAGAATACCAGTGCATTAGAAGATATTTTGATGATGTAATAGACCAAGATTGTAAGTCTTTTAATATTGCATTCAATTTTCTAGACTTACTGTAAAGCATTACACGATGGAATAAGGTTACTTGGAATCATAACTTTAAGCGACATAAGGAAAACATTTGCCAGACGAAGAACATTTATTATAAATGCACTTTGTAATGAAAAAGGAAAAAGGTGGAGGGGATTGGGGTGGTAAAGAGAGGAGGAGAAGAGGATGGAAATAGAAATGGCATCGGTGCCGGGGGTGGAAAAGATTGGAGGAAAGTCTCTCTCTCTCTCTCTCTCTCTCTCTCTCTCTTATCACTTCGTTCAAAAGTTGTCTCATCGCCCCCCAGGGAAAGAAGCGTGCGATGCAATTAGCCAAAATTAACACTCGTTTTGTAATGGTGGCGTTAGAGAAGAAATTAACTTTTCTGCTACACATGGAAGAATCTATTATTTCAAAGGCAAAGAAATCACCGTGAAATCAGCAATTTTCATCCGATGCGCCATTGGGTTAATGAAGAGAAGGAGGAAACATTCAGAAGGCATTCCTACAACTTAACGCTCGGTTCGATACCAATTAATATTTAGAAGAAGGAGAAAAATTGTATTAAATAGACCGAACGGTTGCAGCGCTCAGATATAAATTGCAACTTAATTAGTCGCACTTAACGTTTCATGGTCTTTTCCACACCCCGACTCGCTTCTTTTCTCTCTCTCTCTCTCTCTCTCTCTCTCTCTCTTTATTTTTTTTAACAGAATTTTGCAGTTGCTAGAACGAATGGCGGAAGTGTTTGTTTGAGAAAAAGCTCTTCAAGAGAAAAGTGTGAAAAGGAAAATAGAGAATTGGTGCACTCCCTGAAATTCGTGCTCGTAGGAGCGAAAGATGAATAAAAGATGAGCTGCTTTTAAATTAAAAACTATTTCAGAAGCCTTTTAAAATAACCTCTTTTAATCACACGCGAAATTTTTAAGATGCTATTATTATTAAACGTGGATAAAATTATGATAAATATCGCTTTGTTTGTTTTTAATTATTTAAGCGTTTGTATGGTTATTCATTAACTTAAGGGATTTGCTTTAACGATTCTTTTGAACTCCTAGATTCAATCTAACTATTCTTTGATAGATTTTTGGAACCTATAACCAGAAAAAGTAGTATTTTTCATATAAATTTTAATAAAACGTTATCAAACGGATCCATAAGAAAAAGAATGACATATATGTTTGCTCTAAGACACTTGAGTCTGAAAAACAGACTTCCACAAACTGATCAATAAGAGTACCACAAAACAAAGAGAAACGCAGCAAATTGGAATTCATTTGCTTCTAACTCTTTTGTTGGTAAAATTACGTAAAAATGCGTATTCTCTAAATGCATTTTGCTCAAATGCAGATTGTGTTGTTAAATTAAAATCGATAGGGATTAGAAGAACAATTTGATTGGAGTTAAATCTCCACTCTTGATTTGAATTAGACTTATTCTCAATTCTCTTCATTTGAAGCTTGCGCTACACAACCAACGAAGTCAGTGAAGTCATGTAAGAGGCAGGAAATGCGAAAATTATGCAGAATAGATTGCTACATTATTTATTAGCTAAAGAAATTACGTTGAAAGGTTTATAAAGCTGTAGCCTCTAGAGGAAGAATTGATTCTGTTCCAGCAATACAAGAATGCTCATTTAAAATGAAAGTCCATAAATCTTATTATTGGAAATTTTGCAGAGTGTGTACATTCATGAAAATGGTTTACACTTGTAACAACTTCTGTATTTTGTGTTCCAACTGGTGAATTTACGTCGCCCTTTAAGCATGAGCGATCTATAAGCTGCAACTTTAAGCACTGGGTTGTAACTTATCCACTGAATAATTTAAAAAGTCACTTAGCATAAACTTCAGAAAAATTCCGTTGGTGCTGAGAAATTTGATGATACGATATTTCGAAGCAAAATTTGTGAAACACTTGAACTTCGCCCGTCGTACATTTCCTCATCGTCGACAAGTTAAAATAAAGTGCCGCTTTAATTATTGTATTATTGATTTTTAGAATTATTATAATGGTCTGAAAGCAACATAATTGTATCTTACTATTCACTGAAATTCCATTTTATAATGACGGACACTCTTAAATTTATTAGCTATCTAAGGAGTAAGATTGGTTCCAGTTTGCATATTTGAAACAATAAATGGAACAGGTTTTAAAACTTTGATATTTAAATGGCATATGCATGTTAAAAATGTAATTACAGCCAAATGGACGTATCTTTTAATTTCGTTATGGAAGTGAATTGTTCATCAAATAACAAACAATAAATGCAAATTTTTTTTCCTCAAATAACACTTTTACAAACAGTAAGAATGTTTACAAATAATTTAATTAGATGTTTTAAAATATTTATTGACGGATGTAGAAGAAGGACGAGAACCCTAGAATAAAAAATAAAAAGAAAAATGAAAACAGGAAGGTAATACCCTGAAAAAAAAAACTAACGTATCCTTTGTCAAAGCAAAGAGGATAATATTCCTGAAAATTATCCTGAATATCATGGTCAAAAACCACTTGAAACTAAGTCGTTAACCAGGAACACAGTTTGCAGCATTGGATGAAGATGGTTAGCCAGAATACTCATATAATCCTGTGCTGTAACCCGCCCATGCAGAACAACAAATGGACCGAGACCACGGTAAGACATTGCCCACCACAGCATCACTGATCCCCCCTGCATACTTAACAGTAGGAAGGAGACAGTAAACATCATAGACTTCTTCTGGCGTTCTCCAAAGGTAAACATGCCCGTTTGTCTGAAATAATGCGAGAGACGATTCGTCTGACCATCTGACATTCTCCCTTTGTTATTGTGTCCAGTTTCTATGCTCGCGACACTATTTTCACCAATGGTTTTGGAATACCCGCTCTGTCGTATATGTTCACTGCATGCAGTTCACGCCGGATAGTTTTGTTGATACAGGTTTTGTAAATAGTTTTGTTGTTACAAGTTCACCTCAGATGTTATCTGGAATGCTGTTATCTTGTATTTCTTGGCCACAATCCACTTCAAAATCCTTCTGTCTCTGTCATTGAGCTTTGACTTTCGGCCACTGTTGTGCTTGGCAAATGATGTCTGTCCCTGTTTTTTATAGGCTATCATTACAGTCGACGCTGTACTTCTCCCGAACCAACAAGAGTGGCTGTTTCCGTTACTGAGGCTCCGACAAGACGGGCCCCAACAATCATACCTCTTTCGAAAATTGAGAGGTCAACCATAACGGAGTTTCAACGCCACAATATGTTTAGCACTCGCACGCTATCACTGCTGCTAATAGACTGATCAGTATCCATCTCACGCTAGGTGGCACGGTTGAAAACTAGAGGGCGGGACTATACGATAGGTTTTCCTAGAGCATTGTATTTACTTAGGTGTTCATATTATTTTGTCCAACCCATGTATATCTTCAATCTTTGTTCCTTTTTTTTGTAAGTTCCGTGTTTTGGTATTAATTATCGAAAGGAAAACAATATTTTTAGAAATTTATTATAGCTGGGCGAACAGTTTTAATTTCTTTCTTCTTAAATATCATCTTTTCCATTAAATATGGACCTAAAATTTAATCTATTAACAAGCCATTTTGTATTATGCATTTTCGGCTTTTCGTTTTATTATCACAATAGAAGAGAAATCGGCATTAATAAACTTTGAAACTGAGTAAGTTTAAAGAGGAGACCCAGTAAAGTTCTCACTTGGAAATTTTTATCAAGGTATGCCGTGTTGTCTTTTCCGTAAATGGCTTTAAAGACGGATGTGGCATCTCTAATGAAGGGTGTTGAGTTGTAATTTAAGTGCAGATTCGTGTCCGTCTTGAGAGTTGAACTAAGTTCGGATGCCCCGCGGATGAAACGACTAATGCCTGCGATAGAAAATCTTAAAAGAGTGAGAGAAAGCGAAACCCATTTTTAAGAAGGGCTTTGTTGCCACGGCGACGTGAATTCTTCACCGCGGACAGTGTAAAGAGATTCGCTTGTTTACATTGAATGGACGCCATTGCACTGACTTATTCCTTCGTTCATTCTCTCTCACTCACTCACTCACTCTTGCTCTGCTTCCGGACTGGAAGTTAATTAACAGATGAGAATCGAGACTTCTCTCCTTTCACCATCGCGCACTCACTCAAACCTTAACGCACTTCCGCGAAACGAAGGGGGAAATGGAGAAGAATGGCTACGAATTGACACGACATCGCCTCCAGAGTTTCGCAGCCCGAGCAGGAAAAATTAATGAGTTACTAAGTTCTTTCTTTTTATTTTTCTCATCTTATCGTTCTCCTTCTCATCATTTACCACCTTATCCTTTGTGGATTGACCGAAGCGAAAATGGAACTTGTGCGTTAGTTTTAAAGCAAAAGCAAAGAGAAAGGAGTTTGTGAAAATATTTATAAGCGTTTAAAATTACTGTATATATTATTTACTAGCAGAGGCACCCGGCGTTGCTCGGGATAATGACAGTTGTAGGTAAACAGAACAACCTCAAGAAGTTAAATAATAACTCAAGTTGGTTTTCAGTAATTGTACAATTTCCTGCTGTAGACGAAGCTCTTGTTGTTCAGATGTTTCCGACGCCTGGATAACTTTTTGTTTTCTCCGACCAATACTCATTCATTTCTTCGGTGGCATTTCAATAGATATGAATTAACATGTATTATTCAAACGATTATTATAGAGCATAATACAGTATGCGTGTTGATTTGGAGAGTCAAGTTGATTTTATGATTTGTTATCGGACTGTCGCCCGAGCGAAGGAACTGCTTCTTCTATCGCCTTTCCACTCTTTCTCAATAGTCTGATAACTCTTCATTATCTCCAATTACTGCTCATTTTTAAAGATTTTCAAGAAAATGTTAAATTCTAAGAACTATCATTTCTATGAAAAGTCCGAACAACATGAATTCTGTGTATTGTTACAAAGTTAATTTTGTTTTCTAATTCGCAGGGGTGAAATGAAATCTTAATTACATGCCTTAATGAACCTTATATGTATATATTCATACCATGTTTCTATGATGTTAATATGGTTCATTTCTGCCTTCTTTCACAAATTTCCATTTGCTTTGCTGCCTAGCTTTACGATATACAGGGAAGCATTCGCTAATAAGGCGGAGTTTTTCTGTTAATGGCTAGCTTGCACATTATTGCCTTATTAATGAATTATTTACTCAGTAAAGTAATTATTATCATGCAAGGCACACCTTTTATCCCAAAAATAGTATACGAGTAAAATAGTATCCTCATAAGTACAATGACTCATCGTATCATGCATGCTGGCGGTATTATGTTGGGGAAAAAATCTTCACAGCATGATTAGTTCCCGCCATACCTGTAGAATCGTCCCTTAACAATACATCATGGCGACCAGGTCCATTTATCCATTGTTAACAATTTAGATCGCTGGAGGTGGCATCTGTCAACAGAATACGAGTTATCAGAGATATCAGAAAGTAACGCCATTAATTTTTTTCAAAGAAAATTGCAAAAACATACAGGTAAACAACTAAGTGCAGTTGAAACTACACGTGTTTATCTACTCTTTCACATCGGCGCCTTGACGATTTAGGCATTTATCCCAATGCTTCACCATTTCTGTATACCCAGCTCATAGAATTCCGCCAAAGGCGCACGGCAGATTTGAAGGAGAAGCTTAGAATTTTTGGCGAACCGGAAAATGTGGATTTTTCCACACCATGCTTGCAGTTTTAGGCTCATGTGTGAAGTGCAAGAGCCATGATTCATCTCCTGTGACAATGCCATTCAGAAATGAATATTTCTCCGTGTTGTGCCGCTGCAGATGTTGCAGACTGCACGCCATTCTTTTGCCGGTCTGTTCTGGTGTCAGACATTTTGGAGTCCAACGCGAACAGGCTTTGCGATATCCAAGCTTCTTAATGCACCATATCCCATGCAAATCCATAGAATAAGTGATATGCGAAGGTTTTCTCTGATTGTGTTGTTAATGGCTGGTGTTGCCGCTGACCCAGGCCGCTTAGAACGGTGTTTATCGGCACGGCTAACTCTTTTTCCCGAAACATTTTACCCATTTGCACATATTGGAATAATCCAGACGTCGGCACGGTAAACTTCCACCATTTTCCCATGTATCCCAGCGGTTTTTTTTTTAACTTTTGCGAAAAGAAACCTTAAAGAGCTCGCGTGTGCAGGGAGAATTCTTGTTATGTAATGTCTGTGCATGTACTCAGCCTTCTTTTTAGCCACGTTAACTTTTACACAATGTCTATATTTCCTCCGTTAAAAAATAAATGGCGTTACTTTCTGGTATCCCCTCCTACTTCACTATTCCCAATTGTCTGCAAAGTCAGAGAATGGTTTATGGAAGACGACTGAAATACTTGTGAGAAATAGGTATTACCATTAAATTGATAAACCAGTAGAGATTATATAGAAAAATCGTTTTAATATCTGTGAATAATATAGGACGTATGTGGTTGTGTCCATCTGTCTGTCTGTCCTACGATTTCTGAAAAGCAGTTTATTGTTTTTCAAATTTTGCTTTCAGCAATCGATAAAAAATCTGCCTGAGATTAACTTGTGTATAACAGGGGTATACGAGAAATTACTTAAATATGCAATTTTTCGCGACTCTAAATTATTTTTTTTCAAGAATCTTCTCAGCGCTACAAAAATAGAAAGCTGTAGAATTTTTTTGAAAATACACCATCCGATTGACGAACCCCTCATTCTGTTTTCGTTCCAATTTTTATTTCTCAAAACTAATTGAACTTTTTTAAACGCTATTGCTAAAAATAAGGCCAAACCTAGCTTCTTTGAAAGGGGATTGCGGTTCAATTTGAGCTCTACATCCAGGAGACCTTTTTTGCTAGATAAAACGTCAGTAAAGTGAATAGAGATATTTTCCATGCATTTTATCGTCATCTTTCTAAGCTCTTAAAAACCAGTATTCAGATATAGATTTTTTTTTTCAACATGTTTATAAATTATTTCATGAACTTGTTTATTATCGGTTTATATTAAATGTATTCTGTCACCAGCTTTCACTTTTAGCATCGTATTGCCATTTAAGGCGAACCAGAACGATTCATGGAGATTTTGCACTAATGTTTTTATTAATTTATAATACTTCATCAAGAAAACTAAAATAATGACGAATGCAAAAACGTTGTAAGTCAGAATAAAGATCAGCAACGTGGAATCTAAGAAGTTGGCCAGTTTAACTTTCTTTGCTCCAAAATCGATCGGCATAGCGATTGCCACCATGAAAGGAGATGGTGGAAGTCAGAAGGCGTTTAGCAATGACCAGCAAGTCATGGTGGCCTTTGGAAGGATAACGATATCGGTCACCCAATCAGAAAATGCGATCATGTTTCCAATATGTAGCCGAAATGACGTGTTTCGGGAGCAAGCATTGCCGAATTTTCATGATTATTTCGGGTACATATGTGGCTGGATAGTCGTGTTTCGGGCAGATACTTGGCAGGATTGACGTGTTTACTGCAGGTATTTGTGGACTTTGAGGAATGTGGATAGGAAATAGATATGCACTTGTGGGAGGCGACTTCTACCGATCTCACGGACAGCAAGAGTTAACAAGGAAGATCAAAAAAATCTCTGGAAGCCAAGATTGCAAAACAAATACTATCATATTTTGGTCATATTATGAGAGCTAACTCACTCTAGAAAATAATCATGATGGGGTTGCCCAGTGGAAAAAGAGGAAAGGGAAGCCCAAAGATTTGCTGACTCGACACTATTAATGACTATAGCAGAACTAAAGGTAAATTGTACGAAATAGAAAGACAGAGCAGTGATCTATAAAGTGATCGAGAGTCGGAGCGACTGAACGGCTAAAGAAAAACGGCTAACAAATATCCATGCTTGCTGGAAAGTCTAACGCTCTCAGCCATGGGGCTCCTACCCAAGGAAGATATCAGATGACTGAATATGAAATTAAGGAGAAATATAGAATGAAAAATACGTTAGTATAGTTTGTGTGTTGCATATACGGTAGACGATTTCGTTTTAAAACGCAAATGTTTTCCTGCATCCGACGATGAAACTTCTATATCCCTTTCGGCGATTGTTTATTAAAATTAATTCTCGGATATGTAAAATATTTTCTTTCCCAAGAGCCATATTAATTATGAATTCGAGCGGAATCCTTCAACCAAAATAATCAATAGCCATGTTTCAAAAATAAACGGTCTCTGTTTTAATTAAGTAGTTGAGCCTGGAGGTTTAAATTCGTAGCAATTCACTTAATAGAATACGAGGTCTTCGGTTCACAAGTCGTAAAACTAAAGCCTTGCGTCAGTTTCCTTTGTTCCCAAGTTAGAATCAAGTGCTGATGTGTACGCACCACGAATGTTTCAGTTTCCTTTGTTGCTCAATGGTTTCCCCAATTACTCCAGTCGGCGCTCCTGTGTAGACACACATTGCTTTTATTAACTATTGTTACCTCACTGCTAGGAGAATTACCGCGAATCGAAGTGACATTTATTGCCGCCGAATGCAGAGTTTCGCATGAAATTGTTGTTGGCATTAAGTAATGAAGTGTTCTTTCATCCATGGCGCCTTCATAGAATCCTGAAAGGGGGAGAGCAAGAGGTGAAATGGGTTGGGGGAGTGGATGGCGAACTCCTTTCCTTCGCAGGTCGCTCTGCCTCGTCGGTGGCAGGCACAACCTCTTCGGCCTCCCCAACCCGACCAACTCTCCATCGGCAGAGGCAACGGTAATTAAAGTGGATCGAGGTGCTTTGTTAATATTATGGAGATCTTAAGCTAATCGTTCACTGGGGACACCGAAGCAGCTCCAATCCTAATGGCGGTCACCTCTGAAATTACTCCTATCTCTCTAAGGTGTTTAGATTAATTATTTCCTTACAGCTCTAATCAACGCAAACCAAAGATTACTTCATCTCTCTCTCTCTCTTACCCTCCCACACTTATCCTCTACCTCTTCTCCTCTTCTCTTTGCATTAACTCCTTTCTCTGCTTTTATTTGCCTATCCCTTTCATCCCTTTACACCCTTTTAATTAATCTTCTGTTTTATTTATTAGCCGCGTCCTCTTACGGTAACAGGCCAAACAATGCACGACACGAGCCGTGTAATCTGCTTTTCGGACCCATTTGGTGTTTTTGTGAGATGTACAAATTGAAATTGGATTACTCCTCATTCTACGTTAATGGCAAAAATTGCCTGTTTTTTGTTAATCGCAGAACGCGAAATTTCTTGAACAGGTGTTAACGAAGGGATTTTGTTCATATTTGCCTTGCCTTATTTAAATACGGCGTGAAAATTATTATTATTATTATTATTAAACAGATGGATCTTTATAAAACAACAAATATTTAATACTTTTACTTACAGAGAATGAATTACTACACTTTTACAATGAATTAGAAGACACAGAGGTAATTTAGAGAAACGCCTGTGGAGGAGAGTCGATGAGTGAAATGGTCTTATGAAGTGGGCCTTCTGCTCTATATAGAAATTAAAGTCTGTCTCGATTTAAAGCCGGGTATTTATCTAAAAATTTCACCAAAAAGCCGCTCTCGAATAAAGGCCTGATCTATTGGCAAAATTGTCTCAGGTCTCCGATTGGCAAAATTGTTTTATAATAACACATCTCCAGCGGTGTTTTTTCGTTTGTTGGAAACAATGAAGTTTGGATTGTTGCTCAGACTACTGTGGTCAGGTGACTTCTGAGTGTCCAGGCCTGTCTTTCTCGTGGGCTACGGTTGCTTTCAGGTGAAGTGGATTCGTGCGCATTGTTGAGTAGTGGAAGAAAGAAGTTGAGCGCAATAATACGCATACATACCGCTTTAACAACGGAGTCTTTGTATGGCTGTATCAACACCTAGGCTGTGGTCAAAAACCCTCACCGGTGAGAGAATGATGAAGTAATTTCTCACTAAGCTATTTAAAATGACGTCACAGTTTTCTCACCTGGATTTCTGACCGACTAAACGTTAACTCTTCTCACTGTGAGAGTTTTGACCTCAGCCCTAGAAAGAAAGCCAAACAAATGTGAAGTTGACCAAATTTAGGGTTTATTATTGGTAGAAATACGATTAACAATGATCGCATTATGATGATGTAACAACGAGGCCTACGAGATAACAAGGCCTGGAAGCGAAAAAGTCACCTGATCATCGGGGTGCTAGCAACAATCCAACCATCATTGTCTCCATCTTGGATATTAACAATAGATGTTTTTCCTTTTGATGTTGGATTGTTGCTAGCACCCCGATGGTCAGGTGACTTTTTCGCTTCCAGGCCTTGTTATCTCGTCGGCCTCGTGTAACAAAGTATGACGTTTCAGTTGTTTGGCTTTCTTCCTAGGAGGTGTTGGCTATATGTGCTCAAATTTTTCCGTTTTCTCGGTTTATTTTTGAAAGAAATAAAATTTAGCATGTTCTTATTTTGCAAGCATCAATAGTATTAGCTTTAGATGAGTAACATATTTCAATTTGATGTATATGCTCATGTAGTTCCCTTGTAAGTTTCATGTCAGCTTTACGTGTCTTTTCTTTGGGGGGGGGGGGGATTGCTCAACGCCGGATCTTGAATAGAAGCCCGTCTCGATTAATGGCTGAGGAGTCAAGACCATTTTTACAAATAGTAACCCGGGCATGAAATAGAGCTTTTAGGATAGGTATGTAAAGAAGTGAAATTCAGTATGTAGATTCCTAGACAAAATCTACATTATTATGAAGTTTGGACCCAATTGTCCCAGCGGGATCGGACTTGTGAAAGTAGCAATCACGTGGTCGTTAGCACTATTAACTTTTTCAAATCGCCACATACGTTTTTGAAAACGTTATGTGATATGTCATTTGACTGGAAATGACGACAAACTTCATAAGATTGAGTTCTTTTTATTTTCTAAATAGTACGTTCGAGAAATCATTTTTTGAAAAACAGGAATAAAAACAGACGAACTCTGCGCTTTCGCTACTTTCCTATAACTTCCTCAGAGAGGATTAATTTTTCTTGCTATCATTGCTGTTGTTTTGGAAAAACCAAACTCGGACCAAATCAGAATGCCAAGTCCCAAAGGCGGACCCACGAAAGGGCTAAGTCTAAGGGGCTCGAATGCAGAGAAGGGGGAAATTATGAGTTAGTGGAAGTATTAATGTGGAGGAATTTACTTATTATGTGACAAGTGTTTAGACTGTGGCTTTCTGTAAGGATTTATCTGTGGGTTTACATTCAATGTTGACAGGCTTTTGTGTAATGTGTGTGGGATAATCCCAGTGTCAGAAAGAACGATAGGAACCATGTCTACTCTGGTGATATAGTAATAATTCAATTCAATTCAATTCAATTCAATTCAATTCAATTCAGTTTATTTTACCTAACAGCCTAAAGGCCAGAGACAGATATCGAAATATTTACAGGTCGGAAAAAACCAAAAAAAACATACAAATTTAAAGATAAACAAGTGAACAATGTAAAGTTAAATTGTGAAATAAGGTAAAAATTACGAGAAAAGTTCAACAATGTCGGATATGTACATCTCCTGCATTCGGAACATTGGTGATCTGCGAGCATGGAGCTTAAGTGGTGGTTGGAACGGTGGATTTTTCTTTCTATGCTGCGTGGGAACGCGAAAGTAAACTTGTCCGTGTAGGCAAGAGTCGTTAATTTTTCCACTGACGAGTTTCTTATAAACTTGTGGTCGGCCAGGCGTCGTTTTTCTTCAAGTGACTGAAGTACAATTTGACAGGTCTCCCCAAATCTACTCCGAATAAAAAGTTTGAAAATTGATTAGACCTGCTCCAGTCGCATAGTCTGTTCCAGTGTACAACCATTCCACGCTTCTGTGCAGAACATCAAAATTGAAAGCACCAATGAATTATAGAGGGTTAGAAAGGTGTTAAGCTCTTTGAAGCCACTGCTGTTGCGCAGGATCATGCCTAGGACACACCAGGCCTTCGGTCTAATGTTACGCGTGTGTTCATTGAAGTCCAGCTTACTGTCCAAGCTAACACCTAAGAGAGCGCTAGAAGATCGGTGTTAGCAATTTTGTACGTTGTAATGATCGGGTTCGTCTTGTTTGTGAAATTCCATAATTATACAATTTTTTCACTAATAGTCCATGGTACACAAGATCATTAAGCCTTATTCAAGTCCATGAAGATTAATGTTGAAAATAGGCCATGGCGGAACGCATAGTTTATCTTATCCGTTAAATTTAGCAACAAACCTTCTGTTGATTTTTCTTTTCTTAAGTCATATAGTTCATCGTTGAACACTTTATATTTTTCACAAAAACTTTCCATTTTGTTTTTAATCTACAATTCAAATTTTTTTAGCAGAACACTAGAGACAGCAATTGGTCGACAATTACTCAACAATTGCCTTTTTTGAATATTGGTCCTATTTTAACCATTTTTGTTTTTCTGGAATTTTACTTGTAGTTATTATACAGTTATGAAAACAAGTTAGAGGTTCTATCAAAGTATCTACTGTATATTGCTTTTTATGTCCACAGATCTAATACCGTCACTAACATTTGTTTTTAACTTATGAACGATTTCATTTATTTCTTTTTTTTCCCCGCAACTGGAACAACTATTGAATTCTCAATTTATTTACCTTGCCATTCATATTCAGGTTCTTGACTTTGAGTTCTTAATTTTTGGACTTCCTTTGAGAAAAAGGTATTAAATTGGGATACATTAGTTGCAATGAATTCCTCAATTTTTTCATCCTTCTTATTGTTTTTTCCAAGCAAATGATTAATCATTGTCCAGGTTTTTTTAGTATCTCTAATAATTTTTATAAATTCTACGTTATAATAGTTTCTTTGCGTATAATAATTATTTAAGACCGAATTTAATTATTTTTTTGGAATTAAAAATTCTCGAAATTCCAAAACCAAAAAGGAAACGAGGTTGATGCTACCTCCTCCTGAGGCTTTATGCTGCCAAAACAATTTCCAGTGAGCACAAAATGGAAATAATTTAAATTCGTGAGTTCAAAATTTCTATGTATCCCCTTCGGTATTCCCTCAAGGACTCCTGTCTTTTTGTGATGACTGCAATATTCTTTTTTCCACAAGCTTCAACTTCTATAGTTGTAAGTCCCGATACATCGAGGTCTTCTCCCGCCACCCAATGTGGCAATATCATTGAGGTAACTTTTTTTTTTGAACAGCAGTTATGCCACTGTTTTGTGGGCCAAATATCTGTCTGGTTAGATTCTAAAAGTCCCACAAGATTTTTCATTATCCAGAACTTCTTGCTACATTCAAAGCCAAATTTCTAGCAGACTTTTAAATGCAATTTTCAGTTGTTAATTAATTTGTATTATTATTGTTGCATTTTTGAAACACAAAATTCGTATAAATCCGGAAGCTAATTCCCAGAGTAAACCCAAGAGAGGATCAAGGCCAAGAGGCTCAAATGCAAGGAAGGAACAATCTGGGTTTAGGAATTTCCTTACCACGTGACAAGTTATTAGGATTGTTGCTTTATGTAAGTATGGGTTAAAATTCTGACACTTTTGTATAATGACTGTGGAATAACTCCTGAGGCAGAAAGAACAATAGGAACAACGTGTACTCTGGTAACTCCTCAAAGGCGTTTGATTTCGTGTGGAAGATGTGTTATTTAGTGATTTTTATCTGTATGTCTTTTGTAAATTATATGTATTGGGGATGGAAATATCAATTACGTAGGTCACTTTGTTTTGTTTGCATACATAATTTATTTCTCCTCTTCAACGCATATGCAACCATCTTCTATCTATATTTTATCCTATTCGTAAAGTTGCTTATGACAAGATGGCTTTGGTTAACCGACGAAATTCATGTTCCACTTGAACAATGGATTCACACTTTGCATACTGTAGCACACGAAACGACTTCTCTTATGGCAACGCCATTTTTCTATTGTTTGGAATTGAATGGAACTTCCAGGCAGGCTTTTAAAACTTTGAATCTTCCTCTATCCAGTGACGAACGGAACGTGTTTCTGTCCTTTATAGTTTGTTTGAAATAAGTATTTGAAATTCTCTCCATCTTTTTGAATAACTCTATATTTCAATAAAAATTAATAATAACCTCCAGTATATTTACTTCCCATTGACAGAGATTAAAATTTAATTTTGATCTTAAATTTAATAAGAGTCCTATAAACGTGAATCCGAAGCTCGCATCATGATTGCTTTCTCCATTTTATTTATAACTTTTTTATTAATAATTTTTTTTTTCGTTTTTTAAAGATTTCCATGGAAACAGAAATTCAATTTCCGACAAAATGAATTGCTTTTTCTTACAAAAAAGGGCTTGAGTTTATTCAGAGAGTAACACAATTTTGGTCTATTTGAAAACTATCTAATTTGGATGTAGCTAAAATATTTTAATTAAATTTTTTCCTCTAATTTTCATTAAGTGACGAGCGTTTCCCTTTTTTTTTTTTAAATATATAGAGATTTTTTACTTAAAGACTTACGGTGTAAAACGGTTAAAAATAGATTTTTTTTATATAGTGCTTTTGAAGAACTAATTTTTAAAACCATTAGCATGTTAAAAAAAGATAATAAGAAATCGTCTGATCTTCTGGCAATCGCGTTAACCACTTAATTACTTGAGGAGAAACGAATGCAGTTTGTTGTAACGAATAAAATCGTTGGAGTTGAGGCAGGCAATACCCGTTTTCCTATGCCCCAAGGGATTATTTTTCGCAGAAGCTGAAGTGGCGAATCCCGTTATATTGGAAACTTCATTGCGACCTTCCTTCAAAAAACCAGATCTCCATAAAATAGAATTCTAGATAAATCGGGAGAGCGGAAAAATAAGTAATCCAATAAATCTGGAGATCAGATTTGGCAGATTGTCAACAAGATGGTTGTCATAGCAACTGCATCGCTCCTCGCCAGGAGTCTATTATGACACTTACGTCATAGGAAAGACGTGAAATTTTATTTCTTTCCTATATTCTATTTTCCGGAATGGAAGAGGGAGGCAGGGTGGAAGAGGGTAAAGGGGAGGTAAAAGAAAGGAAAACGGACAGAGAGAAAATTGTAAGAGAAAATAGTCAATTTCCGCTTTTTGTTTATGACGTTGTTGCCCTCGTTTTTTACGAATATTCTCACTACTTGCTTTCCTCGGCTTTAAATGCTTAGGAGGTGTTATTTAGCACATTTAACAAAGGTTATAAAATAAAAGTGGTCGCCTTTTTCAAGGCATACATTTATGTGTTATTTACACCATTAAACACTAGCTTCAATAAACCTACAGTTAATTTTCCATTTTCTTATTATAAATAATTGCTTTGAAATGCAACTTACACGAGGAATGTAAAATTTTTCGCATATGTGTTTATATTATAAATACTCTTTATGCAAAAGGACTGACAAAGCAAAAAATGCCCTAATAATAATTCAAATTATATATACAGCAGAATCATTAATTAAGTTCTATTTGGGAGCCTAGGCTGAAAAAAATTTTCTTACTCATGAAATTTTGAATTTAGAATCTTTTTTTTTTTTTTTAATAAAATATAAGGTGGCCCAAAAAAGTATACACACTTCAGGAAAAGAAAAAAACTAAATAACAGTTGTAATATTAAATTCATACAGACATCAAGGGATAAATATAACTCCTCTTTGACTTCTTCGATGAGGTCGTCTTCATTTAATGATGTAAGTTTTCGATTTTGCTGCTGCGGAAAATGTTATAGTTTTCGATTTTACTTAATAGTACTGTGTGTATATATTTTTGGGCCATCCTATATTTACTTGCTACATAATTAAATTCTTTTCTGATATATAATTGAATATAATAAACTGTTCTTGTTTAAGATCTGTACAGTGTACTCTACTCGCCTGTTAGCAGGCATTACGAACCGGTAGTGATGCTGATGAGTTGGTCGGCATCGTTAGACGTCTGCGGCAGACCATGAGGGTACCAAATATACAAGCCGTTAAGAATGTCATTACGTTACGTCCGAAAAGATCAGTCCGCAAAACACAAGGAAACGTACCAAAGAGAACTTCTGACCTCAACACAATCATCTCCTGCAAGAATAGCTTTAACTGTCATAGTTTGCCTGCTATTCCACTTTACAAACAGTCCTTTTTAGGTCATTCTGTAGTTAAAAAAAAGGATAAACCAAATGAATGCATGGAGAAAATAGTGATGCAGTGAGCAGAAATCCTGGACTGATGATGAGTGGAATCATCCCATATGGCTGATGAGTCTACTTTTTATAATATTCTCCTCTGCATGAGGAGAACCCGGAAATTCCACGTGCATTCATGTCAGTTTTTTGGGCACTCATGTCAGTTCTTTGCAGACCCAATTATCATCTTGAAAGGCAGAGGTTTTTTTTTGGGCAAAGACTGTCAACAAATTCTTAGTAACCATGGTACTGACCTTATTTCCAACAGCAGATGGGCCGGCCAGGTGGGCTAGTTCTCGAGTCCGCCTGGCCGTGGGTTCGAATCCCGCCGTGAGCATGAATGTTTGTGTTTGCCATGGGCTGCGTACAGATATAACTTGTGTAAAAGGCGCAAAATGACTTTAGTAGTCGACGCCTAAATTTCTAGAACCCCCCTCCCCCAACAGCAGATGGCAATTTCTATGATGACAATGGCATTGTCGAATTCAATCTTGGTTTCGGGAGCAAGAATACTAAGATTAAACACCTTTCATGGTGGCCCAGCCTATCAACAAATTTCAAGCTTAACGAATCATTGTGATTAGTATTGTAAAATAGCATTTGAAGCCAATAATAACCTTATCCGCAGAACTAAAATCATATGGATAACTAGGATTTCCATTTTCAACCTACTTTGCATGAGTACAGTGGTTTTATGCTTTACTAATAAAGATCTTTCTTACTTTACGAGATGTTTTCGTTATTTTGCCTAGCTCCTGTACACGAAGGAAATATCTGCATGTATACGATCTTATAACGAGATAAGAAGATGCGCTTATGATGATTTCATTTTATTCATTAAATCAAATTTCAAGATTTATTTCAAGAATCTGTGTCGGTATAACGTCTAATTTCTTGAAATCGACATTTCCAACAGCCCAACTTTGAACATGTGTTTGATATCAGCTTTTGATTAAAGCTCCAGTAAGCATCCTAAACTCTACAAGAGAACCATATGACAATTACATGTAATAATGAAAAAATAAAAGAAATGTATGCATCCTAAGAATATATGTACGATATTAAAGGAATTCTATCTTCTGTATCAAAAAGGTTAGATTACATTGATAAGGAATTTTTGAGAACTTACATTATCTAGAGTATAACCAAGTCGGACTATCACTATTCAAAATATTGCATCATTCAAAATATTACACTGTTTTTAATTGTGAAGAAGCATTAATTAGGGTTTCTCAAGATGCCATCCTTACAATTCAGTTATTAAAGATTATCAGAAGAGTTGTGTGTTGACTGTCTCTTTCCGACCTAAGAGATAACATCTGAACTCTTGGTTGGTATTATAAGTCCTTTGTTAGTATTAGAGCTACACTTGCCGTTTCGGTTAATCCTTCAATTGTACCGGAAAAGCCTGTTGCTAATTAGGCTTCATTTAAATAACAACTGCGTTATAATTGCGAGTTTTAGTCGTGTTTTTGTTGTAATAAGGGCTTTGAAGATAAAGAGGTGCTGAAGAAAAGAAAACTGAGCATCGTCCTATTATTTTATTATCCGAAATCCAGCGGTTGTTTAAAAAATTTTTATTTCAAACAAACCAGTCTTGGCAATATAAATAACATATCTGAGGCCGTGTACTTTCTTTTCCTCTTGGCCGGTTTACTTAGTCAGAAGCCGAAGCCTCTTCATTCTTGTGCGGTTGACCGCAGACTGTGGAAAGATAAAAGGCGGATGGTAGGAGCGGCCAAGTGATGTCCCTGTGTTTGTCGTGTGCTTTTCCATTATGGCCTTAAGCACGGATGTTGAACTGACCAAAGGAAGCCTCTTCTCTCCCTTCCCAACTCAACTATACCCCCCTCCCCCTTCCCTGATCTTTTCCTTTCCCCCCTACTGATGTCTCTAATAACGACGTTGTATGTTTGAATTCCAAAGGCAGTTTAATTAAAGAGAAATCTCATGTGCTCCTCTTAGAACGAGAAAGCGAGATGGGAGGAAGATGGGGGGTAAAGAAGATGGTTTTGAATGATTTAGCCAATTCGGTAAGTAAGAAAAAGGAATTGTCCCTTTTTTGGTTTCTTTTTTCTTTTTTTTTGTTAGTAATCAAAAGGAAATTGTTGGGTTTTTTTTTTAAGGAGGAATATTTTTCCGTTCTTCTTTTGCCCTCATCTCTCTTTAATTGCTGTTCGGCCATAAAGCTGCGGTGTCAGATGATGATGGCTAGTTGCTCTCCCCATTCCCTCCCTCCCACCCACTCCACCTGGCTCGTGGAAACACGCCGAGCCAACGGCAGCCAAAAGAAAATGAAAGAGGAGCATGAATTATGGTGTCACTTATCGTCACAATATCGAAATTCCATTTTCTCCAGATGGCGGCAAAACAAATGGTGGAAAATTGTTTGTATTTATAATTTCATCCATGAATAGCAAATGGACCTATTTAAAAAACGTTTTTCCCTCGAGCGTTTTCTCTTTCGCTCTCTCTCCAATCGATTTTCTTCTCCCGGTTGCCTGTTTTAAAGTGTTTTAAATGCGAGGAGAAGTGACTATAAAAGAGAGGGCTGCAACATTCTGTTCTAAGATAATAAGTACCCTCATAATACAGTTACCGTTATAAAATTTCGATTTAAAGTTTTAATGATATTTTTATTTACCAGGACGACTTGATTAGAACATTCTTTATAGAAACTGTTCCCATGAAGGGACACTAGCCTTGTATTAACGCGCCAATTAAACTGACATTGTCTGATAAAAAGCTAAGTTAGCCCTTTAAGTGTCATTGAATGTCCAAATTTTTCAGTTTATAGCATTGATATCTCGTCGATATCTTAATTTTTTCTAATATAAGTTTTAAATTTTTCAAAAAAGCGGATAATATCTGTAACATTATAAGGCGTTAAGAATATTTAATAAGTTTTAACGTTTCAACGCATAATCATGTATTGAAAATACACTTTAAATGTATGAAAATGATAAAAAATATTTTATTCGAAGTATTGCCCATCGCTGGCTATTATACATTTTCCCACCTGTCTGACAATTTGTGGATGCCGCGCCAAAAAAACTGTTTTTCTTTTAAGGCAAGCCAGTCATCGAGCCATTTTTGTACATTTTCGTAAGAAGTGAAGCGCTGCTCAGCAAGTGCGTGTCCCATCGATGCAAATAAGTAGTAATCGGACGGAGCCAAGTCTGGTGAGTAAGCCGCATGCGAAAATATTTCCCAACTAAAGGCCTCAATCGTTTCATTGACCAGTTTTGCAGTAGGTGATGGTGCATTATCACGAAACAGAATCAGTTTGTGTTGCCTTTTTTGATATTCTGGTCCTTTTTCGCGCAAAGCTTGATTCAAATGGATCATTTGTTGTCGGCAGCATGAGTATTAACGGTTTCGCCAGGTTTCAGCAGCTCATAATAGATCACACCCTTCTGGTCCCACCAAGCGCAGGGCATCGTTTCTCACGCCAAGATCGCCATTTTTGAAATTTTTAAACCACTCAAAGCACTGTGATTTACCAAGAGCATGCTCATCGTAAGCTTCGACAAGCATTCGATGGGATTCTGCAGCAGTTTTCTTCAAATGGTAACAGAAAATCAGTGCTGTCCGCAAATCGTAGTTTCCAGGCACAAAATTCGACATTTCGACGCTATTACAAACTATTAAACTTGTATTATTTTGAGTTGAAAATCTTTATTAGTTGTCAGAGTAAGAAAATGGCGCCAACGATGCCGTTTGACGATAACTACATTGACAGCTAGGGCCATCTATGGGCAAATTCCGGTTTCATATTTACAGACCTGGTATATCCTCGATTACTGTTCAGAGGAGATACAGGTTACCTTACTAGAGAGATGGTCAATTAATGCCTGGATGAAAATCTTTTTTTAAAGCGATCGGTGATTTTGTTTCTGCACACATGAGCTTTCTTCATGGTAACGCCATCTTCTGTTCTGTCGAAATCAGTGCCTCCTGCTGCAATAAACGAATATACAATCAACCCTCCTGTAATATGGTATTCCTCAACGCGATTTCCATATAACGTGGAACAAAAATTGCGACAATCCTCCTATAATATGGTTTCTATATCATTGTGTACAGCTTAATTGGAATGACTGTAAGCACTCTCCCTATAGCAAGAATTTTTCTACTACACTTTTATGGTTGAAATAAATTAGAATGGTGAAATGGTACATTCGCACAGACCTCCCACTTTGCCATGCAAAATAAAAAAAAATGAATGGGGAGGGGTGATTAAAAGCTTAACTCCAAAATGGCTCTTCATTGTCAAACAATTTATTCACAAAAATTTATGTCTCAATGTGAGAAATTCGTACATGTCGCATTTATTTACATTGGTTTGCTGGTATGAATGCTACAGCTATTCTTCTTATTTTAGAAAAAAAAATTAATATCTCTAAAATGTCATAAACAATATGTCAAGGCACAATTTAAGATACCCTCTAAGTATGTATTAATGTTATTTGCTTCTGCTATTTGCCGTTTCGGAAGAGTTAGCTGCACAAAATTGGTCACATACGTGCATGTTATGCACTTACGTACAGATGGAATTTTTTTTAATTCAAAATTTCAATATATCTTCTCGATTCATGAGTTTTTAAGTCGATTTCAGAGAGAGAAAAAAATTGCGTTTGGGAAACGAACACACAGGCCTTCTTACAGGTCGGCCAACAATGGAGAATTCTACTCTTTTTTTTTTTTTTTTTTCCATGCACGTACACCGCAATTTTTCAGTTATCAGGAATTCTCCTGTAAATTCATAAGCCAAAGAACATTACACAGATGGCACAAGCAGCTCGAAGAGATTCGCATGTTTATCCAATTGCATCGCAAAACTGCCTATATAATACAATTTCGATGCGGCGAATTAATTTGATTTTTCTTAGTACAGTACTCAAAATTGAACACACATACGATGACAGTGTACCGTATCTGTATGTACTAATTCCGAGCTTCTTATAACGCAGTTTCAAAATAATGCGTAACGAATGAATTGCATTGTAGGAGGGTTGGTTGTCTGTATTTGATAAAATATTACTGGAGTTTCTTTGCAAGATGCTGAATAAGATACGAGATTTTGTTATTAAATTCAAAAATTATTAAATACTGTTTATGGATACAAATCTTTTATGGATACCCTTTGTTTATTTAATTATTACAATATTTATAAATTTCAAATTGATCCTGTTTCAAACAATTTACATTTATATATAATAAATAAACGTTAATAAATTTTAACAGTAAAATTTTGTAAGGATGAGAATAGCAATTCTTTTATTGGTTTTCCAGTTCAATATGTTTGAACTGATTCTGCATTTAATTTACTGATTGAATCAAATTACATAATGTTTATTAATCTGTTGCATTATGATTAGCTTGTCGAGTGCCAATAACTAGTCTATATTAGATTATTAACTCGTCTATTCATAATGTATGGCAGCCATTCTTAATCAATTAAGAATAAATGTTGTTAAATTTTTACATTTTTATTGAAAGTTCTGTTTCATTATCAAATGGAATAGTTTATTTCTGCAGATTTATAGAACGAAATTTCCTAATTGTGAAAGAGTTTTTTGAAAAAAATTTGAGTTATTATTATTATTATTATCATTGGTATTTCATATTCACATTGGCAGATTCCGACAGAGATTAAAAAAACACAAAACAGCAGTAATAGATGAAGAAATCTATTTTAGTGAGAAAATTTTCTGCCCGCAGTTACAATACACTGTACTCAACATGCAAAACTGCTGCGATGGTAGAAACTGACATCACAGTGGTCTAAGAAATCACAAACTGCGATTCATGGTTAGCGAAACGCTTGGCTAATAATCCAAATGGCAAAGCATGGGAAAATGTGAATGAACTATTAGCAGAGAATCTGATATTATAAAGCGTTGGTTTTCTGCATGCTTCAAATAGACACAGGTGATGGTGGTCCATCGTGGAAGTTTGGATATTTGCTTTGGTGGTTCCACTTTATTGAGTCACTAAGCTATTCGTTTTTTTGTTGTCATTAAGCACCTATTTTCATCAACGGTAAGGTGAAAGAAATCCAGAAAGAGAGCACTAGCGTCATGTTTTTGGGAGGGCAGTGCATGTTTCCAGATGCCGTATCTGTTGCTGTTCGGAGAGTTCGAATGGAACCTACGTATCCAATTTTTAAACTTGCTCTAGATGCCAGATGCCTGCAAATTCGCTGGTGGCACGAGAAGGTCGACAGTGAACTCAAGTATTTTTTTTTCTTCGATTTTCTTCCTTAACTGTTTCGGCCAAAAGTTATAAAACAACCCAATAGATTAAAAAATTTTATTTACTTCAAATGGCAAATATTTCGCAAATGCTGACGTTACTGTGATGTTTTGGAAAAAAAAAAACTAGTGGCTGTTTCACTAAATATTCATTAGTCCTTCGATGAATTTCTCGTTGTCAACTAGTCGAACATAAAGCTGAAAAATCATGATCCAGTTTCATTGCCACTTCCTACTTCACGAAGCTTTTCCGGCACCACTGCGCTCTACAATTTCGAATTCAAAATTTATTTCAAAACTATTGATTATCTATTCAAATTTATTTTCTGCATATATTTTGTCGTGCTTCATAAGCAAATGCCTCCAGTTCAATCTAAAGTGAAATGCCCGAAAAGTTTTGTGATTTCTAGTTGAGTTTTCCACTTTTACGTACAACTAGTTGACAACGAGAAATTCATCGATGGACGAATGAACGAATATTCAATGGAATTGCAATCTATTTTCTTCGAATCGTCGCTTAATCTGAGCACATGTGAACTGGCCAGTTGCTTACATAAAATTTTAAAACTCGATCATGGATAAATATACAATGTTTAATAATATTATAAATTATTACTTTATTTTAATGTTAGGCTTAATAGTTTCTGGTAGTAATAAAAGCACCTCTGACTTTTGAATGTTGATATAAATTTGTAATGAATTTAAGTATAGATTTAAAATTCATCCTAGAAATGCTTTAGTGGTTGCGGTGCTCTGTTCTTTTAATGATCGATTCCAATCTTTGTATTGATTTTCAGGTGTTATCGTGATTTACTAGATGGATTAGATTCACTAGCTGGATTAAGATTTAAATTGAGACAAAATCTCATTTCGATGTCGAATAATGATTACGCATATGTAAAGGTAATTATTTATTTTGAACAAATAAATTCTATTAAAAAAGAAATCACATTTTCTCGATGGGGTTCAAATCGGGGCTTCTTGCTGGCTATTTCATAACTGGAACAATTTTGTTTTGGAACCTCTGTTTTATATTTTTTGAGTTAAGAATAGGTGCGTTGTCATTTTGGGAAATCCAGCTTGTACCGCTAAGTTCAGGTCACGCAGTTAGCAAACTTTCTTCCAGAAATTCCTGATAATCTTTGAATTTCATTCTCCCATTGATAACGGCTAACTTGTTAGTGCCATTATAGATAAAGGCTCCCTATAACATTGTTGTGCCACCATCATCCTGTCGCTTGAGAAAAATCTTTTCTTTTTTTGGAGATCATGCCCATAGCTGGCCAATCCATTGGGGCCATCGAAATTAAATTTTTTTCGTCTGAGAAGAAGTAGCCCAGTCCATTCATCTATTCAAGCCATGTGATCTCGATTCGAGATTGATCATGAGATTCTCGGGCCCATGTCAATCAATCTCATGTACGTGACCATTGCAGATGATTTTAATGATCGCCATGCGTAAAGCAGAAAGGACAGGCTTTGGTCCAGATATATCGAGCCGAATCAAAATGATTAACTTTAACCGCCATTTTGGCTATGTTCCCTAATAGGTGAAACATGTGTCGATTATAACTTTTACTTTCTGTTTGATGCTCTATCCAAATTTTAAGTCAAAATCAAAACATCCGAAAAAAAATTGGTGACGGAACGACCGACTTCGCTTATGCAGTAACGATGTTTTGTTAATATCGTTCTGGCAATGCATTCTCAACTGGTTTCTTTTGTGTAGAGATTTTTGTTTGCTAAATAAATACCTATCTCTGATTTGGACCTATGTAAATGTGTAGCAATAAATCTGATTGATTTGGACTGGCTAGCAAGGGCGTCAATCTGGCCTCTTTAAATTTTTGCTTTTGCCCGTGGTTTCTTCTCGAAAGCTTTGTAGATTATGCATATCCTATCATATTTAACTATGAAAAAGTTGTGAGGGGTAAATACATTTCAGGAAATAGGGGAATAGCAATAATAATTTTCAGTCATAGAGATTATGAACCTGTCCTTAATAATGTAAAACAGCATATTTTGTAATCTATATCTTTTATTTCGTTTCTGTTAAAAGAATTTTGAGTTTCATAATTACTTTGTATGTTAAAGGATGCATAGTGTCATTTTCAAGGAGAATATTATAAATTTTTACGAATAAATTCTTGCTAACATGAAAAAACAGGTGTCGTTAAAAATTTGAAACAGACTGTAGATGAATCATTTTGAATCACCCTGAAGTTTAGACCAATGTTACTACAGTCCACCGCATCCTGATTATACGTAAGAATATATACTTTTCCTCTGTCCTATGAATAAGTTAAAACTTTTACTTTCACAACACTTTACTCTTGAAGTGCAGTTTTTTTTCCCTTGTAGTTTTTCTTTTCATTAAATTTCCTCGCGAGTTTTCTCTTTTTCTCTCTCTAATTCAAAGAGACGTTTAGCTTGAGTGGCAATTTTTTTCCCTCCACTCCTCTATAACTTTTCCATCACACTCTTCTTTGATGCCGTTTTTCTCTTATTTACTACAACTTTCGGGCTATCTTTTGGACTTCTTTCCCCCCCTTTCCTCTCCTCTTTTTTACTTCCGGAAAAGTAAACTGGAAACGAACCCTGCAGACCCAAATAAGTCAAGCGTAATAATGGACGAGAAGGAGACTTAGTCAAGAGAGAAATGGCGGACGGGGGCCGGCAAAGGCTTCGCATGAATGAACGACCTTCAATTAGTGTCGGACGGAGTTGAAACCCCCTTTTCGTGTTGAAACCCCCTTTCGGTGACGTCACCGTCCATCGAACGAAACCCTTTTGTTTACACTCGACTGTTCATTTCTTCGCGAAGGGGCCGGCCAATGCATCTCGTGCCCTCATGAGCGGTTAATGCGATCACCAATAATTGTTGTAGTTCACCAAGCAAAACAACACGAACTGTTTCAATGGGCAATCAATTTAAATCTGAATGCAAACACATTAACACGTGATCGCGCCGTCTTGTAATCATTTTCTCCGAGATAAATGTGCGCACACAAGAAAACGGGCAAAGAGGGCAAACCGATGGATGGATGGACGGGGGAGGAAAACAAGAATAAAGGCGAAAAGGTTCTACACTTTTTTATTCCACTTTCTTTTTTTTTATACTTTTATTTTCACTCTTCTTTTGTGTAAAGACGACGAGAAATTTTTTAATTAATTGAGGCGCGGTTATTTTCATGCAAATTTGGGTTTCATAATTCATTCCAACATAATGGGAGTTGCGAACAAATGTTAATGAAATGAAATTGAAAAGAAACTCTGTTTTTTTCTCCCCGTCCAGTCGATTAATTCAGAGCAAAAGATTAGGAGATTTCAACGCATCGACATATCTCGAGTTTTAAATGCATTTATGCAGTATTTTCCATGAACTGAGCTATTTTTCAGCTAGAGTGGATCTTTGCAGAATAAAGGAAGTGTTTTTTCTAGCGATATCGAACTGTTTTTAAATGTCAGATGCTGTTTTGCTTAACAAAGATAATCTATACCGTTAATAATTTGCGTTTACGATAATACGGGATATCCATAAAAGACTGTACCGTAACAAAATTACATAACAACCATATATTGTTTTCATTATGTTATAAAGAAACTCCAAATGTTTCATCTGATATATTCGTTTATTGCAGAGACTTCTCATATAAGGCACTGACATCGACATAACTACATTTGTAATATGGCTTGCCCAAATGCATTGTTCAAAATGGTCTCCAAAAATATTTATCTAGGCGTTAATCGACCCTTTTATCTTATGGTTACTTACCGTAAGTTAACCTGTATCTCCTCTGAAGAGTAATCGGTGACTTTGGCAAGTCATATAGCACACTGCGCTTTCTCTATGGTATTAAATTTAGAACATTTCTTTTTGAATTTAATTTAACTCTATACAGGGTGCTTTTGAAAAAGCTGTCGTGAGATACCTAGCGATGTTCTGCACCTTAAAATAAACACAAGTTTCCTCCATACGTTTTGTCGAAATTGCATTCCTTAAAGGTAAACTTCACGGAAAAATCGAGTTTATTTATTTTGTATTATAACATTAATCCAGGTTAATAGAGTACATATCATTCAAAAGTTTTCGATTTTTCCTAATATTTTATTAAGAAAAATGCCTCGGAAAATTGAAAATTGGCGTGGGATCTTCCATCCCTTCTCCAGAGAACACGGCGGAACAAAGCGTCATTTCCTGCCGCGAGAACCTCGGGGAATTTCGTCGTCGAGATTCTAGTCGCTTTCTAGTTTCGCTTAGAACGATTCTACATATCGTAAGATTTTGCTAACCTGTTTTATGTCGGTATGCCTTCAATTTGTTCTCTGTTTGCATGTGTAAATAGATAGTCGGATAGAAATTTCACGTTTCATAGATTTCCACAATCAGAATCGATTAAAAAACAGTGGATTAGTTTTGACAGCGAGGGAACTGGTATCCAACTCCAAACAGCATAGTGTGCTCATTTTGAAGCGTCTTGCTTTGTCTACGCATCCGCCGTTTTAAGTTCAGTATCAATTCAAAAAGAAACTCGCTGAAACTAGATCACGTATAAGGTGGAACTAGATGCTCTTCCAACTCTAAACGAGTCTGGAGTACTTCAAGAACAAAGACCGCAACAGCATGTGCTGAACGCCGAAGGAATGAGGTAGGCCTATCTGCTGTGTATTGCAGACGCCACCCTAATGTGCACACGCCAACGCGACAAGCAGAAGATCCCGTTTTACGGTTTATTGCATAGGGCTGTAAATCAAAGAAGTTGCAGTAGCATTTAATTCTGCTAACGGTCCCTGTATATTGCTGTCACTGTTATCAAAATCGCAGTCGTCACTCGGTCTTGTTTCATATTCATAGTCCATTGTTTGCCCAACTAACAGCTAACTGATGCGTCAATGTGTGACTTCACGAAATTGAAACTCCTTCGCACTTCTAGGCAACTTGTGACGTAACAGTTGCCGAAACATGGCGCCAGTGTCGATCGCAGGGGGAGGGAAAAATGAAAGTTTTTTATATATTTTATCAATTTTGAGTTCGAATTGAAAATTTTTATCCACATGCTACGTTGTTATTGAGACCTTCATCTTTCATTTTAAACAAAGTTGTTTTGGGTGTGGAGTTTACCTTTAAAGGAGTAACCAGCTCGTGAAGTTTGGTTAAACTCCGCCCATAACGTAAACAAAAGCGCATGAAAAAAAAGTAAACACCACCACGTGTCCCATTAACAGGTTTCTTCGAACTACCTGTGCACTAATGTGTTGGCCCTAAACTCATCAGGAAACTTGTGTTCATTTTAAGGTGCAGAACATCGCTAGGTATCTCACATCCTTTTCAAAAGCACCCTGTATAATTAGAGTTTTTTACTATTCACTGATACCTTACACATTCTTCTGTGATAGATACTTACCTAAGAAGGTATAGTTTCATTCATTTCGATTTACCCTATATTATCATTGTCATGCAACTGATACCTATAAATATAAAATAGTTTGTTTTCAATATAAAACTAACTTCAAAATCTTTTAAAACAATAAAAGATATAAAATTATTCACAAAATGAAAAATGTACATGTGATTTAATTTGTTAAAAATGTTGCAGTGATTTATCTTATTTAAAGATTTTCTTGGGAGAGCTATTGGTCTAGATGAACCTTTCCTAGACTTAAGAACTATATGGGCTCTCTACACAGAGGATGAAATGATGAAATCCTGCTGTTCCGACGATGACGCCATCTTTCACTCGACTCAAAAAACACAATCCAAGAAAAATCCGTTTGGCCGATGCTATAGTCTATAACATAGACTCTATATTCTTTTTAAACAAATATGTCCTCCTGAAGGAGGTAGCTCGGGGCAAGGAAGAGATGACAGAAACCGCATTACCTCTCCGGGTGTCCAGAGAGATACTCTGGCGAAGGAATTCCTCATTGTCCATTCATTAAATTGGGGTCATTGCAAACGAAATGGCCAATGCATGTGTTATAGAAACAGCAAAAAGGAAAAGAAAGCAACATGCTTATTTAATCCCACATAGCTAACGTTCGTCATTTCGACGAGCATTTTTTTGTAATTTTTTGTAGCTTTGTTGATTAAGCTTTAATTGTAATACATAAAGGACCACTTAATAAAAATCAAATTCAAAATTAGAAATTCATTTAACGCTGACGTTATTTTTACAGATTTGTTAACAAACAACATATTTTGAAGTAGTGAGATATGATTTTATCTTTTTGGTTCTTAGTCATTATTTTCTTATAGAATTCGTATATCATCAGTCAACACTCTTCTGAAGGACATTTTACAGGCAATTAAAATCTGAAAGAAATATCAAATACTGTATTCAATTACATGTAATAGCAAAAACTAACAATTCGCCGAAACAACTAACAGTGGCGTGATATCTCAAAAATTACTTCCTGAACGAAACCTTCCGGTAAGAGAATTCAGTAGCGAATAAGTTAGCAACGTGAACTCAAGCTAAATAGCGCTAATGATAAAAATTTAGAAAAATATTTTGGACTGTCTAGGGTAAGAAAAATATTAAAGCAATCTCCATTAGATGTAATAATTTGTAGATAGAAAGTATATATAAGTGCCGATAAAGATGGTAATCCGTTAGCGAAAGATCAGAAGAATATAGAATGTGTGGCACAATTTCGTCGCCCATATGGTCATCAATGAGGTGCGTTATCCAGCACTTCTTGAAGCAACATGGCATCATGTCTATTGTAAAATGCTGGCTGGTTAATGCACAGTATTCCGTGCATCTCCTGCATTGTTGCCCACACCGAGGTATTATTACGGCTTGACATGTGGGAGGAAAGAACAGTGAATGAAACCGGCAGAGGACCACTTTCTTTAAATCCTCTTGCTTCGGAGTTCTTCCTGGAATATCTCTTACTCCCGTCCATACGTATTTTAAATATTTATTAAGTATTTAAATCGAGCTTTATAAACTTCCCTCTTTTGCTTCGAGACTGTTTCTCAGTTGTTTATAACTTATTTTTTATTTGATAATTGGAAAACGAGAATTTATTAGCTCTGTTTGTAACCGAATATTTTTTGTAATTTAATTTTAATAAATAACAATTTTAACCACATTCCTCATTTCTCATTCCTTTTAATAATAATTTCAAAATTTGTGAAAATTCTACACCACATTCTGAAAAAATTAAAAAATCACGAATTTGAATGCATATTAAAAATATAATATTGTTTTGTCAAATTACGTCAAATACTATAATTAACATACTGGGTTTTTTTTTTCAACATGATCTATTTCGGAAAAGATAGAGGCCATGAACCTTTTGCGTTGTGAATTGAAGAGAAGTTTTCGATGTTCCGTCCACGTCCATTGCCTGGAAGTGAAGTTTGCAAATTCCATTCATTTTTCTCCGGCTGGAAAGTTCATTAAAGTTAATTAAGAAATCATTACTACCACATTAACCCTATTAAAACTTTGTCGTTTTCAGCTACATAATTAAAGACTTATGTTAGAGCAAGAAGGTTATTTTAAAAGAGTTTTTTTTTTAATTCCTATAAAGTTAATGAATTTTCATAATCTTGTAAAACAAGCTGATGTTTCTAACGAGCTTTCTGGTTTTCTTAGAAGTTGATATATTAATTTTAAATAATCTTGCTAATAAGTTCGGAGCTAATTTAACGTTTTTATCAATTATTTATAATGTTTAGTCAGTATCTTATATTCTCAGTAGAGTCACAGCTAAATTAGAATTAAATCGTTCTTATAAGAGATAAGACTCTTGGCGAGAGTTTACTTTTATCATGACTACGAAAAATATTTTTTTTTCCCTGAATGGCCTTTCAATTGAATTTCTTCGCGAATTTGAGAAATTGAATTTTCAGATCCATTCTAAAAACACTATTATTGTTTATTCCGTTTTTTTAAAATAGGGATCGTGATTGACGTTGCTGTTGTATATAAGAGGCGATTGGAAGAAAATGGGAGAAAGAGATAGAGATGGAAGGAAATCACGGTACAAAAGGGGGAGAGGAGAAAAAGCTTTAAAAAAAAAGGAAAGGACAAAAGAAAGAAAGAGATCCATTGAAAATGCTGAGTAAAAGCCTTTCCTCCTCGGCGGCCTTCTGTGGTTTTTAATTGAAGATTGGGCGGAAGGATTGGCGCTCCCGTCGACTCGCCAGAATGCGCCACCTTCGACAGACTCTTTTCAATGAACTGGCTCATTCCACTTAGGCCCAATGACTATGCAGAAATGACGTACTGGAGGGGGGGGGGGTTCTATCCTGTTTACGTTTCTTAAAAATTACATCTAAATGCACAGGCGAGTAGGGAATAAAAATCTAAGGAGGTGCGCTTGGTATTACCTTTGGACGGTGCTGCTGGATTAATTTTTTCCTTTACACAATATATTTTCTATGAACGGAATTTTCAATTTTGATGAAACTTTTATTTATATATAAAAAAACTTTTACCATGATGAAGGGATAGAAGGAAATCTTATTCAGAAAGTTTGCGTCCCTTTTATTTTCAATTTTCTTTACCAAATTACATTTTGCCTGTTGACAGGTAGATAAAGTCAGTCTAATTTCCCTCCCTCGCAAATATGTAGTTAGTATAACAGAGATAGAATGAAAGGAGATCAAAGGGCTTTAGGAAATGGACAGAAGCGAGTTTTTCTTAAATCATGTAATGACGCCAGGTAATCAGGAGGAAAACGATATTTAAGCGCTCCTTCAAAGGGCATTTCATCATTTTGTCGTTGATTTTTATCACTTGCTTATTGAAAAAGTAACGAAGGCTGGGCTGGGTGGGGAAAAGAAGGCTAGTTTTTCCCATTCGAGGAATTGATGGTGAAATGTTGCTGTCAATTGATGCTGAAGACTCCTTGTCACCAGAGAAGTTGCTGGTCATCGCCTTCCAATCGACGATGGCTCCAATGCGTGATAAGAAGCCGCAAATCCAATCATGTACCTTTTTCCTTCATAAATAATGGCACCAAGAAGGGAGAAAAAAAAGAGACTAACGCATGGAAAAAATAAATAAAATAAATAACCTATCCCCTTTAGGAATTTCTCTTCCTCTTTTGTGATTTCCGCTGCTGATTATCTTATTGTGTTCCTCAAAGGTTTTTTTTATTAGCGTGTTTTTTTTTTCTTTAATCTTTCGTCGGATAGAATCCTTTTTTTATTTCTTCTTCTATATATACATTTGTTTCGCTTTCGTTTTGGTGTTTTTCTTTTGAAATATCCCAGAGAAACAGCGGTCATAAGACTGGCTTCTCCGATGGCTCAGAAGCTCATTCATCATTGAGAGTCCGTTGACACGCCCCCGCTTAACAGCCCAAAGCGATACGTAATCAGCGAAATGCATCTCTCGCTCTCTTTATTTTTTTTTTGCCACCACCCCCACTTCATCTTATCCCTCACAATCACCCACACCACCATCACAACTCCGCATTTTTTATAATTTTTTGCCGTTTTATTTTTGAGCTTTTTTCAGGAGTGAGAATGCAATTCTTCTTCTCTCCCTGTCGAAAGGATCAAAAGTTGAAGGAAAAAGCAATTCGACTGCCTACAAATTACAAATATTTGTATATAGTCTCCAATGAAAAATAGATTTTTTATTAGGAGTAATAAATCATAAAAAGGTTATTAAAAAGGGGGGGTTCAAAGTATTTTAACCATGAATCCATCTAGGAATGAATGCGCCCGACCTCCGACTGAGTCCATCGGCAAAATTATTTATTTAAATAATTACATGCTGAAATCGACTGCTAATATGAACCACACAATTGCGCTCACGTTTAATCGTATTCAAAAAGCTCCTTTTTAAGGCTAATATTTCAAAGCGGGATGCACGTAGAAAATTTTATGACTTCGCAGAAAGAAAAGCCATTTAATAAATTTCATGATTTATTTTTGAACATAATTCTTAAGAAAAGGTGAAACTGCAGATAGCCAGATATAGCATGAAAAAATAAAGTGATAAATGTTTATAATTTACATATACTTATAGAATATTGAGTATGTAGAAGGAATTGAATAGTAGCTACGTTTTCTTTTAACTCTGTAAATTACTTCCCACAGAACATGTGCATTTTCCTTGCTTGCACGAGGGATCGTAATCAATACAATCAAGGTTTCATTTGCCGGGTTGAAAAAACATCGTTTTTGTGATGGTCTTAATGACTGAAGGGATCCCAAGGAACTGTGATCATAATATCGAAATATTAAGATGGTTGTTTCTAAAAATTCTGTGCGTATCCCTTGGGCTACATCTAAAGAAGACTAGAGAATAATGTTTAGTGCTTTAAATAACTATATAGACGGTACACAGTTAGAATATTGCGTACGAGAATGTTGTATTGGATGATAAAAAAACTGTCTAAGCCTATTTCAAAAGATCATCTATCCAATAGTTCCCTTCCTCGTGTTAGCATGTCTGCTGTGAATGATCGACAGAATGGCTGCAAAAATCGGGTTTTGAAATTCAGGGAGATTGGATAGTAACTGTGTCTCGTAAATATGATATTTGATAAATTTCCAGGAAAAAAAATCACATGGACGAGGTCGGAAGAACGTGGTGGCCACAGTGGGATAACTTGGTTCCTCAAACGCCGTGGCCAATACACATTTGCGCGCGGTATTAGAAGAACAAGAAATTCGGCGGATATGCTTAAAATCTCTCGTAGTCTTCTTTCATCCAGTATTGTTCAGATAATTTTTTACTTTAAGAAAAAAAATTGTTCAAACCGCGATATTCTTTTGTGTACACCCTGTATATTCCTATTCTTATATGTCGCCATAGACAATAACGCGCTACTAATTTCCAAATCTTTTTATTTTTAATAAATGCTTTGATCCCTCTTCCTGTATATAAAGGGCGAAAAATGATACTTAAACACACAGTCCTCCAAAAACAGGAAATATGAGGATGAATCAAAAAGTAAGTTACACTCAGCACCATCTGTGGTCGAAGAGCACTGACATCATTCGCCGTTTTTAAAGATGTTGCCGGTATGTCTACAATTGCAACGTGGCATGATCCCATGTGTTCACGCTTTTACTGCGTACGCAAGAGTATTGTTGTCATGGAAATTTGTCAAGGCGCAGCAACTTGTTGTACACTCCCAAGTTGGAGATTAGCGGAACAATCCGTTTTTTGTGGACGAAAGGCTTAAATTGCACTGAAATCCATAAGAAAATTTGAAGTGTCTACGGGGATAATATGATTTCTCGTCCTGAATTGTGAAGTGGTGCCAGCAGTTCGAAAATGGGCGCTCAGATTTGACGGACGAATACCGCGCAGGAAGACTATCCACGTCCAACACTCCCGAGCACATTGCCCGCATTAATGAGATGGTTCTGGACAATCGACGAATCAGAATTAAAGATATTGCCAGAACGCTTATACTCTGTTCAACGAAAGAAAAACTGGGCGTGTCTAATTAAATTCCCAATTTCAATTGTTAGACATTGTTGCTAAATAAAATTAACAATGTTTAACAATTGAAATTGGAAATTTAACTGGACACGTCCAGTTTTTCTTTCGTTGGACAGAGTATAGTGTTTCTTATGGGAGTGTGCACTCGATTATTCACGACGCTGGAGCGGATTTTTACTGCAGCGGCATGAAAAAGTTAATTTCACGTTTGGACAAGTGTTTACAATTGTTGGGTGATTATGTAGAAAAGTGAAATAAATGGTGCACGCTTCCTCAGAATGTGTGTATGGGATTTTAACTTACATCTGTTTTTACTGTTTCAGAGTGTAACTTACTTTTTAATTCACCCTCGTACAATTAAAGGTACGTGTTCCTCGGTGTGACTATCACGATGATCGTGCAACGATGATCGTTGAACATATTTCTTTTTATTTCCTATGGAGCTGTTTTGCTCCGAGCGACTGCCGCTTGAGTCGTCAACGATGATCGTACATCATGAATAGTCGTTCAGGAAAAGGGTGAATATAATCGTTGGTCGTTAACGATTTTTGTTGTGAGAAGACTATGTGCATCATGACTCCTTCGCTTTCTACGCCGATGATGAAATTCTTCTCGAAGAAGTGGCGAATCACTGTCACATGCGTCCTACAAGGATCAAAGAGTCAAGGACCATATATGGGCTGAGATTGCCAATACAGTTGGAAACCAAATTGTTCTTTAGTTATTTAAATACTTGTATTTTCTTTTAACAATTACTTATATAATTTTAATGTAAAATTTTTTGATGAAACAATATTATGCAACATTGTGTAATTCGTGCACAAAGTAGTCAAAAATATCGATTTTTTTAAATGTCCATGACATTTTATTCGTAATTCAGATCAATGAATCAATGATTTTTTTCGATATACATATGAGCTCAAACATACGGCGTTTTTTGGCTCTTTTCATTCCATACGTCGTCTTCGCTCTCCTCAATCAAAAGGCATTTAGTTAATAATTTTTTACGTCTATTCAATTTTACACTCATTCTGTTAAACACAACCTTCCTGTAGATGTGACTGCGAATGAAAGGACGCGACTAGTGAAAAATCAAAAAATCGCAGACGCTCCGAGCAAAGCGGTAACCAACGAGTATCGTTCAACGATCATTGTAATAATCGCGCCAAGGAACATGTAGCTTACCAGTAAGTTCCATAAGATTGAAGCTACTTATACCAGTTCGTTAATTTCAAAAATTGATATTTTTAAAGCAATGTAAGAAGATTGCTAATATGAAAAAAAAAAGAATGAGAAACAGCAATTTCGACTAAAAATAGTTTTCTGAAAAGATTACCAGAAAAGTAGAACAATCTGCAAAATTTCAATAAACCGTAAAAAAAAAAAAAAAAAAAAATCGAGAATATGACAAATTTTTTTCCCTTTCTACGAGGAAATTTGTCAATGTCTCACAACTGAAAAGTTTTATTCCAGAGGAAGATTTCTGTATCTGGAGATTCATTTATTAAGGTTTATAAACGTATAATTTTTTTTAAATTTCGTGTTTTTGATTGTCGGTAACTCTTTATAAAGCTTAATATTGTTTTATTTATATAAGAGTGGGAGTTGTAATAATGATAATTAATTAAAAAATATGAACTCCAATTTAATTAGAATAAATAAAAACAAATAAATATTAAAAACACTTGAATAAAGGTCACCCGATGTGGAGAAATACACAAAGCTCCACAAGACCTTCGTTTCATCAGTGTTTCGTCCACATCAACTTTGTATTTGTATCCAGAACAGGACACCTTCATTGAGTCTTCAGTTGTACCAAACAGTTTCCCACAGAGTGGTTACTGCTTGGTGAACAAATCAGAGGCTGAAAGTAAAGTGAGGAGATTTGTCCCTCAAACTGAAGCAAACGCGGAAAACGTTTAGTACAATTGAAACAGATTTTGGAGAGGTCATCGGATAATCAGAGCTCAACAATGAAGGTAGCTTCTCCTATAAACAAACGTTGGGAATCTGCGATCACAGTATAAGGAATAAGGAACAATAAGTTTATTCCTTATACTGTGGCTGCGATAAGGAACACAAGAGAGATTGCATTGAAGGTTTACAAAGTGATTTTACAGTAGGCAAAACCTTTGAAATGTCCATATAGATGATATGCATGTTTATATGCAAAGAAAAAAAATTATCTAAATCTCTATGTATAACTTAAATGAAAAAATATTAAGCTATACAAAACTTGCCCAAACGTTGGGAAGCTGTGATAAGGAACAATACAGATTACATAAGAAGGCTTGTAAAGCTTTTTTGAAAAATAAAATTGTCTTATTCCATTTAAACTTACAGTGCACAAAACTTTTAAAATGTCCCTCGTAATTTAAATAATATTGACGAAAATAAAATGGCTCAATTTAAGGCTGAATTGAAATTTTCATTATTTAAAAAAGAAATTAATTCCATTTTAAAAAAAGTATCCATAGATCTAATGTTTTTCGAAAAGAAGCCATTTTCAAATTTAAAAAATAAATTATTAGATCATACTGAAGGTATCTTAAAAATTCATAACATCTGGGTTTTTTTGTTCAATTTTGCAAAAATAAGTTCTCTGTGTCTCTTGATGGAGATAACTTGTTTTCAAACTCAGCGATTCAATTTTGTTGAATTTTTCATCATTGTGAAAATATTAGATAATTAAATTTGAGTAATAATAATGACATTTGAGCATCACTAAGTTCTATTCGATAATCTATGCTGGAGGCCAACGCAACAGATTCTGATTAAACATCTGATAATTTCCAGTCGATATGTTTACAACAAATGTGCATAATTAATTCCTTTTAAAATTCGAATATCCATCACCATGTGATAATTCATTAATTACCGAATAAGCACTTGCCTTGCGGAGAAATATTCTGCGAGGTTTATACTTCTCAGATTATGGTTCGGTCCTCTTACTTGGCTTCCAAGGGTTTTTCCGAGGGAAATTCTGAGGTCACGCCTTTCTTCGGGGAGAAAATGAAGCGGTCGACCCCGTGCAGTGGTTGGCCACCAATTTTGCTAAACCACGAAATAAAGCAAAGTTTCGTGTTTCACCAGCGGCTCTACATGTATTTTCTGTCAAGCAGATACATGCAGTTTTGAAAAATCATTAAAACATCATAATCAAATGTAAATTCTAAATGAACTTTTATGCTCTGCTTGATTGATCGCTTTATTTTTAATAATAATCAGAAACTTCAATTTGGTAATCAAAAGGAAAAACTATCATTGTCATTGGCACTCGGTGATGGAATGACGACCATTTAATGAAAATATATATGAATGATGATGCTTCTTTAGTTAATGTGAAAAACAATAATTCACACTTAATGTCCTCTTTATTATGACTGCCAGATCATTTTATGTAAAATAACTATTATATTCCACTGTCACCTGTTATAATATTTATTATAGTATGTAATCTATTTACACTAGCTAGCGAATTAGTATGAAAAGTGACTTTTGGGATGATTGTAGAGATTAATGAAGTGCAATAGAAGCATGGTGATTTCACAGATTTAAAGAGGAATGACCGTGAGAGTTCCCAGTAGTAGTGCGATTAATACCAAAACAATTACGATTTTGTGAACCAATTTTTTGTAGGTAAGAATAACAGAAAAATTTTTGGACCATCTTAGTGGAAGTCGTGAAAAAAAAATGGTCTTAAGTGAAGTCGTGTGTTCGTCCATAACTGCTGGATGCTCGAACTGAGAAGAGAATTGCCAGACTTGTTCATGAAAAAAATTAAGAAGAAAATGTGATACAGATGAAATAAGCCAAGAAACTGTGGACACAACTATCAACAAACGACGCCACGAAACCACAAATCCACAAAAGATAATTTTAATGCCTCAGATGTACATTCCGGGGTCATTAAAATTATCTTTTGTGGATTTGTGGTTTCATGGCGTCATTTGTTGGAAGAAACTGATGCCGAAATACTTATATAAGAAAGAAAAACTTTTAACTACAATCAACATCCGAGATAGAAAACACCGTATGCGTGTTTCGAAGGCTATGCGTTTATGCTCAAGGCAAGATTGAGTACCTTTTCGGCACTTCGTATCTTGGATGTTTTTTTGTGGTTAGAAGGTTTTTCCTTCCCATACAAATTTGTTCAAGCCAACAGAAGGGCAACGTTTTATTACAGCTAGGCTTAATCAGGAACCAGCTCGGACGCCCTCTCAACGAAAAGTTCGCTACGCATTACACCATTCCTAGTAGGGAAGCAGAAGGTATGTCTATAAGCCTTTGTTAACCACACTGAACAAGAGCAACATTGCAGACTATTTCAGACAAGTTCGATTGATGATTTGCCTGGTGGCGATGGTAACTTTCATAACGCTCTTTCTGCGCAAATACTGTAAACCGAAGCGCATGGCAGAGAGTCTACTTTCTTGAACTAACCTCCACAATCACCAGAATATGAGCATTTATGGAGCGAGTTCCACAGGGGCATCAGGCAACTGGATCCACAAACGCCAAATCTTAGAGTTGGAAATGCAATGCCTCGGAAGTGGCATGTTATCTTTTACTCCATCTAATCTAACTAAGCCTATATGGCACAACGTCTTACTTAGAAAACTATAATAAATTGGCCACTAAGTGAAATCTTAAATACAGTTTCTGCCAAAACAACTTAATATAATAGAATTTCATTGATAAAGTGCAGAAGATTATTTAAGGTTTTGTATTGTGAAAACGTCGTCTGTTATTGAAGTCGAATTGAGTATCTGTCATTTTTATCAGAACAAGGATTAAGTCTTTAGCAGGATTTGGAAAAACCTTACCATTTCATGCTCTTAGTGACAAATTTACCCAATTTACCCAATCAATTACTCAATCATCGATTTCATTTACATTTAATGGTATAGCACATATGTTGTTATCTCTAACAATAACTAATTAAATATGATGATTTGAACTGGCCAATCAATCAACCAGTTCCATCAAGCCATTTCCAGTTGGGAGAAAGACTGAAGAGTGTCTGAGGTGTAGGGTACATATTTCTTGCCCACCACAGCACCATTGTACATACATGCTCCTTCTTGCATACATGCTCCTCTGGCATTCTCACCACATGCCCGAACCAAACCAAACAGTTATGTTCTGATTCTCTCCACAACAACCACAGTCACGCCGCACTGCAGATGTACAGAATCATTGCTCACACCGTACATTTCACTCCACACAGAAGTCTCTGATAATTTATCTTAAATGCACCGCAAGTCTCAGGTCCATACTCGCTTCTTTCATTAGAACAGCACTTTTAAAGAGCAGAAAGTATTAGCTAAGAATGAAAACAGTTAAAGCGTGTTAATAATCGTCTTTAATAGGAATGGCAAGATTTTTTAACTTTTTAAACATTCCGTTAACCTGAAAACATAGCAGTATGTTTTTAAGGCGTGTAAACCCAGCTTCGGTGCAATTGGCGCTGCCCTTCCTGTAATGAAATTCATTCATAAATATGAGTGAGTGTTTGTTTAGTTTTGTTTTAAAGTTCGGCTGCGTGTTTGTTGATGTGAAATGTTTAACTTTTCTTCTAAGAACGCGCGCCATTTCTTCTCTTCCACCTTGTTCAAACACTTTCTTTTTTTTCTTTTTCTACACCACTTTCTGATGTAGCGAAACAATTTCCCCGAGTTACAAAGTTTAATATATGGAAAAGGGTTTTCGGGGATGGAAGCGTGCCCACAAACGCGAGCGGCACGTGCATTTTGCACTCGCTGTGTACACAAGGCAGATTGGAACTGTTTATTTTATTTTTTTAAACCGAAAGGTGTTGGCAAAGGGACGAGCGGATCTGCCACGAGCTGATAGGAATGGAGAGAAGGTGGAAGAAGGATAGGAGGAATGAAGGAAAAAAAAAAAAAAAGAACGTTCGAGGTTGCTCCTCGTGCTCTCTGAAGAGTGCTGAAGCCTGTCGGATTTTCAAAAGAGTTTTCTTATGATATTTCATCGATAGGTATCTGTAATCCAAAATTTAAGTGTGTAATGCATTGCGTAAGCTTCTGAGACTCGCTTCATTGAACCACTCTCTCTCATCATTGATGTTTCAATTGTTATATGAAATTAGCAAAATCTGAACTAGTTTTTTTACATTTTGCTTCGGCTAAATCCGATTATTTTGTTTCTATTTTTAAGTTCTATTATTTTAGGAAAATAAATATTTCTGAAAAGACTAGTTCTCATTATGAGATGTACAAAAAAATTTGAAGATTTTCTGTGAACGAAATTGGAATGCGTATGCTTAGCTTGATTGTTGTCACGATTCCATATTATCATTGTCACGCATCATTTCAAATTCTAATTCAGCTTAAACCATTTTAAAAAGTTAAACGGTTATGTAAGGAGCAAGGAAGTGTATTATAAATAACCATATACTTAATGTTTGGTTCTTATGCTGTTGTCTTTTATGAATCTAGGGTTGCATTTAATTCACGATCTGGAATATTCAAATTAAAGAACTTCAGTAGGAAATATAAAAAATAAATACAACCAAAAGGATACAAAGGATTCTTTTTAATAACGCAAGGGCCGATATAGCACTCGTTCTCTTCTTGAATTGTCTTCACACAAGTTGATCCTTTCTGAAATGGCGATATGCTGTTATTGGAAGTGAAACATCCGACGATAAGTAAACGTAACGATTTCAAAACACTTATTTTTAAAATTAAAATTATCGGAAAAAATTCATTATGTGTTTACCTCATTATGGATCAAGTTTCAGTGTTTAACTACTGCAGAAGGTAGCATTTGAATTTCACCCAGCGAATTCATGACATTATTGTCATAGGTGATGGTGAATATTTTCCAAAGTCTTTGATAAAGCGACCTGCATAAAATATTAAAGCACATTAAATATTTCCTAAATAGGCAAATAGGAATTTCTTGGTTTTAATACATAATTAATAATTCAGAAATGCCGAACATTCTACGGCAAAATAAACGGTAAAATGATGCAAGTATGTACATTTCAAATGCAAGCAAGAGCGATAGTATGACAATCACAGGGCTAACTTTTTTACCTTCTGGTAAGTATTCCAGATAAATTACTTGACGGGATGGATTATTGTGGAGTTCCTCACGGATTCTTATTAAAGTTTAGAGTAGACCTCGAGTTTCTCCGATGTAAGTTGCAAATGCTCCTAAATCTGGGGAAAAATCTAACGAAACAACACTTTAACGGAATCAGATAACTGAGCGATTGTAATTACACTGGTGAACAAAAAAAAACTTCTTGTCAGCTACTTTGACAAATGTAGATGTTCAAGACTAATTTGAGTGTGCTAATTCCAAATCTGAACTCTATATTTCTCTATCACGTCAGGATGTAAAGTTATTGCCATCCTGCTGTTTTTGTACCTTTAAACATCATACAGACCTACTCGAGTGATTACTTGTAATTTATTTAATTATGATAATAAATTCATGTAAACGCGCTTGTATCAATCTTCCAGACAACTTCTGTTATATCTATAGACGTTTTATACCTCGTGATCAACGTAAAAACTGCTTACCCTAATTACTTTGGTGTGGAGATCAGGACAAATGGTGGGCACCACATATATACTGTACTTTGTGAAATACAGGGCTAACACAATTGTTAAGAGGTAAAAGAAAAGCAATGCCTTTTTCTGTGCCCATGATATGGCATGAACCGAAAATTCACCTCTCAAGACTTAGAGAATAAATCATGAAAAAAACCCTTCTCGGAAACATCTTTTGGTAACATCCAAAGTATAATTCCATGAACCCAACCCTTCGAAGTTGCAGAATACACACACAACACAAATAGACACAGACACCTATACACAGAAAAAAAGACAAAATTGTTGCCAAATATTACAAGATTTACATTGTTCCTTTACGGATTAAACAGCATTGGAGCAAATTCAGAAGCATGTGCAAAGAATCCGGTGTCAACAGGATGAGCAATATCTTCAGCCAAATAGAGAACCAATGTTCGGTCAAGTAGCATCCGGAAAATTAAAGCTAAAACCACAACAGATGTTTTAGCGACACATAAGCTAATATTTGATAAGTGAAATTATACGAACAGCGTTCATATTCTTGATTCTTGAGATTGGATAAACAGTTGAACACAATTTACTCTATGTGATCCCATTATGAACTGCTCTGTGCTACATTTTCCTTTCATTTTCACATTATGTTGTTGAAGAATTCATGAAATTTACAATCAACTTCTTTACTTGAAAGTTGACGGATCTGGTTCCTGTAAAGTTGAATTTGTTCAAAACATAAGGCACGATCCAAGCAACACGAAACATAACATGAAATTTGACAATTACCACCATTCAAATAAAAAATTGAACAATAGCGAAACAAGAAACGTAACATGAAATTTGACAATTACAGCCTTTCCCCCATACAAATACAGTAACCCCCTATCCTTAAACAGGATCGCACTTTTCAAAACCCATTACAAAGACTTCTCATTAACAATGTTCAGTTCAAAAATTCACTAAAGTTCTGTCTTGACAACTTCCTCAGCCGTCAGCCATGATATCGAAGATGAAAAAACGAATTTAGAGGAAGTAGTACGAATTCGAAACCAGATCAAAACTAGTAAGATGCATAATGTGAATTTTACTTTCGATGACAAGGGCCGGCCAGGTGGCCGAGAGGGCTAGGGCATAGGCTTTCTAGTTCTCGAATCCACCTGGTTGTGGGTTCAAATCCCGCCGTGGGCATGGATGTTTGTGTTTGTCCCGGGCTGCGTGCAGATATAACTGGTGTAAAAGGCGCAAAATGATCTTAGTAGTCGACGCCAAAAATTCTAATAAACCAACCAACCAACCGATGACAAGGTGAGTAGAAGATAGGGACGAAGCTCTTCTGATTTTGACCCAGTTTTGAGTAGCACTATCTTGTTTCACATTCATTGGCATCACCATAAAAAAACTAGAGGAAAACACTGGCGCAGTTTTAGATACTTTGAAAACTACAGCTTATTCGATACCACAAATTAATTTCATGAGCTGTCATCTTTATTGCGACTTCTGAAAAAGAAAACGCGCTATACACCCTTTCCCGTAAGAACCCCGTTCCCTAGGTGATCACAATTTTCAACGTCCTATTTTGCAGTTCAAAAAGTCACTTGAAGCAGAAGAAACGAAACTTATTTTAAACGCATATAGCAGCCAAACTCATGTTACAAAGCTAACATGTCCTCAACCAAATCCTTGTATTCTTCTGCCTTGACATTTCTCGAGAAAGTTTGTAGTGACCTCACAAAGCGCACTTCATACTTCCCGTTCATCACCTTGTAGGATTTCTCAAAATTCATGTCTCTGAAGAGTTGCGTGATTTGAGGACCCACAACACTCCCTGCTTAATTTTTGCTTCGTTGAGTTTGGGATTATTTTCCGACACGTACTTGAAAGCTGATCCGTTCCGTCCATGGCTTTGCCAAGTTTTTAACAAACTGGAACTTGATGTGTAGAGGAGGTAAGATAATTTTATTGGATTTCAGCCAATGGCGGTTTTGCACATTTTCTCCATCCTAGACTCTCTCGAAAGCCAGTCTCTTTTGATGTAGTACATATCAGCTGCTCTACTGTTCTATTTTAGTCTTTTGGGTCACTGGCTTGCCCCAATCCAATCCTGTCCCATTGGCAAATAAAAGAAGAGCACTTTGCTTGATGGGTCTCCAGCAGGTATATAATGATCCTTTGTAAAGGCACTTTTGGACGAAAATATACATACGATAATGTGAGAGCAGGGCCTGTCAAAAAGACTAACGACTTGGTTACAGTAGGGCCCTTTGGTACCACCTTCCTTCAGCACTACGCAGAAAGTTTCCATCCCACTCAAGGTCGTGCTCGATGATACGGGGATAAAGGAATACGCAATTTCTAAGTATCTAACGAATTAAATTTATTAATACAAAAAGGAATGCTCTAAAAGGAACAATTTCACTAGATAAACCAACTCCATTTACTAAACCTTTTTAAATCAATTAAGGCGTAGAGAGAAATGACCCGAGATCGTCACTCCTTCGATCGTCTCAGTTTCATCTTTCGCCTCCGTTGATAGAGTAGTGGTTTCGCTGAAGGCTCCGTTTCTTGTGTTACTAACTTCTCCTTAACATTAGTTAGCAAATAATAAGACTGTTTTTTTATAAACTGAGAAATAACTGGCCTCCGTTTAACACATATAATATCCGTGTTTAACACAGGTTAACATCAACTTCGGACAAACAGTTGCTTTCAAACTCATATCTATTCTTCTAAACAGAACAGCATTGACTTACACGTCTGTCTGGCTTAGCCACTGCGTCCTGACTGCTTACATCGTAATCTTTCAAATCTTATTAAGTAATTCTAATGCAAATCTTTCGATGGGGCAGAATAGGATATAGCCCCACCTATTAAATCATCTCCACATCATGTGATTACAAAAACATTTCGTCATCTTTTAGACTAATGCGTTATAGAGTTCAATAGCTTGTCCTCGAAGACAAAAGGATGTAAAACAATATGTTCGCCCGGTATAACTAATACTGATTCAGGGTATTGAATGATACTTTCGTTTACTAACGCCCCTTTTCTAATATAATTAGAAAATCCCTAAAGCAACAATTTTATATTAACAACTTATTGGCAAAGATTATAATATGTGCGTTTCTGATTCTAATTCCCATTAAAATGGTTTTAATAATAATGACTAGTAATTAGATTTATATATGAAGCAAAATTTATAAGTAAATTTGAAGGTTAAAAATTTCAGATTATCTCGAATCATTATGCGCGTTCGTCTGTCCATAAAATATTGTGCTTTATGATGAAAACTCCTATGTTCATTTACGTTTGTTTTTCAATAAATAATTAAATTAAGAATAATCCAAATAACTTGTCTCTTAGAAAAATTAAGATTTTCTTCCAAGTCAAAAATGACAACTATTGAAAAATAGCTGGGGAAAATCTTTAATTCAAATCAACTACAATTAAAAAGAGGGAGATGGGTCTGGTAATCCCGGCGTCCCACAATAATGCTGTCCACAGATTTTTAAAATTTTCCTATTCAACCGAAATAAATAATGGTTATGAGGGCCTTGTGTAAAATATGTGAAATATATTAATGGAGAATTTTATAACAGAGAGACATCATCAATTCAAACATCTTTTGGCAATGTCAATATATATGTATAAACATAAAACTCTCTTCACTTTAGAACGAACGAAATTTACATACAATCTGTTTCCTATTTTACTGGACAGGTGAACACTCAAACTTACACATATAATTCTACAATAAAAACATACATGCATGTTTATTTTACGCTACATCATGTTGACATTGTACAGAGTTATTCAAAATGAATGATGCAAAAAGAAAACGTAGCTGTGACCAGTATAATCGGTATATTTACAAAATACGGATATAACATGAAAGATAAATATCCAAGTTTGGGAGCCCTTTGTGACACGACCTCTAAACGATTTCAGATTCTTCCCACAGTCGCGCCAGCACTCCTTCACCAATTGCGTCAATCGCTTGTGATATTCGCTGCTTTAAATCTCTTATGATTCATGCGGTAATGGGGTACGAAGGCGCTCTCCTTCACGTAGCTCCACAGAAAGAAATCACAGGCCGTTGGGCCGGGTGGGCGGGGGGGGGGGGGGGCGCACAGCATCAGTGGCACATCATTGGCCCCAACAAACACTGAGATAGCATGTCGAGATAGGTGGTTGAAACGCGTCTCTACTGAGCGTTTTCGAAGTAGCGGGTTTTTCAGCGTTGCCAAATGAAAGTTGGAGAGTTTACCTTTCATTTAATACATGTTTTTTTTTAATATCTTGATTATACTGGTCACCGCTACATTTTCATTTTGGATCATTCATTCTGAATAATCCTGTACTTTGAAACAAACGAACGTATAATTTCAGATATTAATGAAAAAAACCCGAGCTTTTTTGTGAAAACACTCGTTTCCTATTTAGTGGACAGGTAGTTCAACGTGAACAACTTCTCTCGTTTTCATCACATCCAGAATGAACTCGAAAATGTATCAGGATCTGCACCTGAAATCTGCGGTGATTCTTGGATTATATACAGCAGGATAATGCACCCTGCCACAAAATAGTGGTTATCATCCAAAAAAAAAAGTCCACCTGATGATTGGCCCACCAAGGAGTCTGGATTTAGATCCAAATGAGAACCTGTGGGGAATAATTGTACGCAAAGTCAATGAAGATGGCCAGCATTTTGACAAGCTGAAAACAATCACTGAAGCTTGGTATAACTTGATTCCAAAACCTTGCAAACACTATGAAGGACAAAGTGTTTAAGGTTATTCTGAAAAATGGAGGATCGATTGATTATTAGTTATTTTAACATGATAATAAACATGTGCGTGAAATTGTATTGTTAAATTATAAGTATAAATTTGAGTGGTCACCTATCCACTAAAATAGGAATCAGGCTGTAAATATTAAGACATACTATATACAAGTAATACAATTTTATAAAACAGCACTGCTCTCGTTTGTGATTCGCTTTATACTGCTAAATTTATGAAAGAATGGCTACAACGACGAAATATGTGTTACCACGGAACTAATTCAACAGATATTAATCCAACGAAGTAAATTTATGGAAGGAGATGAAGGAGATGAAGCTATCAGATACCACTTTAAAATTTTTCGCCTCCCCGCAGAATTTAATAAACTTCAAAAATCAAAAGGCAAATTTTATCGTATCACTAAAGTCTTCTTCTCCTGATCATCACATAAAGAAGAGTACAACTCTGTTTGCAAAGTAAATATTAGGGAATCCTTTGATGTTCTGATATAAAATTTAATGTTGTTATTTCCCCCCGCTTCAAGAAGCCCATATGTAGACTCTTCTGTTGTTGACCAGAGTTTGACATAGATACATAGCAATAGTAAATACTCGAAAGACGAGCCGTCGAAAGACGAATACCTTTGCGGTCTTAGCTAATGGATTTCTTCTGTTTTCCACTTTCAACGATTCGCTGCGACAACAGCAGCGTAATTAAATTCGTTCAAGGGTCGGTATGGGGGAAGAAGGAAAAAAAAACCGGGTGAAACAATTCGTGCAATTTGGAAGTGGCCGATGTAAGAAAATAAGAGGAAAAGATAAGCGGAGTCTGCGAACATTTATCACGTGGCTAATGAAACCGTCAGCTGATTGGAGGGAGAAAGGTTTCCGCGTAAGGATTTTCCAAAGTGACTATCAATTAGCATAGAGCGAGCAAATTAATAGAGGCTAAAGGATCGGTTTTCAAAGAAATTTTAAAAAAGTTAGATTTTTCTACTTTTCTCACTCACTCGCTTTAAATTCATTCTAAATTAAAAGGGAAATTTATATGAGGTTGGTTTCGTGGTTTGCAATCCGCCTACGCTCCGTGTTTCTTTTTGCTTGCATACCCTCCGACCTTATTTAGCGCCAGCTGCAAAAGAGCGAATTAACTCCACAAATGGATGACGAATGAGTTCGGAGGAATTCCTGATGATCCATAAAGAATAATGGTTGGGGTTGCTTACCTTGCAGAGAGAAAGAAGGAAGAAAAGCGGGAATAGGAGAAGGAGGAAAAAAAAAAACTAAATGAAACTGATCTCTCGAATCGAAATTGCTTGAAAATTCAGCTGCAATAAAGTGGAGGAGGGAAAAAGAACAAACCACTTTATTCTTTTATTCTAAAGAAGAATGCAGATAAAAAAGTTTATTTTTATTCCTTCTTTTTAGATAGTTTAAGTCATTCATTTACTTGATTTAACGGGCTCCTAAGAGATTACATTTGAAAACTCTTTTTCAGAGTTCTTTCGATTTTCATTGCTTTTGAAGACATCTTTTCCTTTAAAGATTTCTCTTTAAATCACTTTGTTCACTACGAAACTCTTGATTGATGATTGGTTAGTATAAAGATATTAAGTTTTATTTAAAATTAAGCCGTGCGCATGTACAATATGTTTACAAAAGTAGATTGTCATCAAGGAGGACATCAATATCCATTTATTGGCGGTTATAAAATTTTGTTTCATTTCAGCGATGAATTTGCACCATTTCAATTTTACATGGGTAAATATGAAGTCGACAGCTCTCGATTGAGCAATAAAGATTAATTTTATAAATTGCTTAATGTGCAGCAGTTAAATGGAAATCGTTGAAGTGGATGTCGGACGAACAATTTTTAAACAAAAAGAAATGGAATATGAATTTTAGTTGTAGATAAAATTAAAGAGAATCTAAAAGGATATTTCATTTTTTTTAGGAAGGGGTTTATTTACGTAGGAAAAAGAGGAAATAAATTTATTTTGACTTCAATTACCTAAAAGGCCAGTGATACGTACTTTCCTCAAATTTTCTTTGTGCCTATTCTCACTTTCATAAAATGCACAAAGTTCAGATAAATTATCCAGGCTCTGGAAAAGATGGTAGTCGGTAGGGGAGAGGTCCGGAGAGTATGGGGGGGGGGTGGAAGAGCCTGTAGCGCCTGCACGGTCGTTCCTGCAACGTGCGGACGCGCGTTGTCATGCAGCAGAAGGACGACTTTGCGATGCACAAGTGCAGGTTGTTGCTGACACAGTTTTGTGTGCATACGATGCAGTTCACGACAGTAGGTCGCAGCGGAAGATCGTCTCCCCTGCTGCAGGAAGCTGTTCCACCAAACTGTAACCATGAGCTTCCTGGGTACAACGGGGGGTTTAGGGAACTGTCGCGAAACTGTTCATCAGCAGCCAGCCACTGTGCTGGCCGTTTCCTATTGGCGTATAGGAGACACTTCTCGTCGCAGGTGACAATGCGATCAAGAATCCCCGCTTCTTCATGGCGCAAAAGCAATTCTGTACACACCTCCAACCAACGCTCTTTTTGGTTTTCCGTAAGTTCATGTGGGACCCATTTGTCCTGCTTTTTCACCTTGCCGATGGTCCTAAGGTGTCTACTGGCAGTCGACGCTGATATACAGCATGATCCCCTGCAAGGTCCCGAACAGTTTTGACCTTCAGATCAGCGTCATTCAACACGTTGGGCGGCCTGCCGCGTGGCTCATTTGCCAGGTCCGTCACTCCCGCCCGGAATTTTCGGAACCAATTGAACAGTACGTTCATTTATGGTGCCTACACCGAATACCTTATTGATGTTTCGAGAGGCGTTAGATGCAGTGTGATTCAACCTGAACTCGTAATGCATTATCACACGTAATTCGTATGAAGTCATGACTATCTTCGCTTGGGTTTTTTCAAACGCTATTAAATATCATCTCAGACATGCAAATTTCAGGCAGCTGGTTGCTGATAGGTTTATCTCTGGGAATGTACCACTTTGTTATGGGTACTTGCTACTAAACGTTGAAACCGTGCTGAAGCGCGAAACCTACCTCGAAGTCCGACATTTGATATGCAACGACCTGATAAATCAAACAAATCGTCACGACGTATCATGAACGAATATATGAGTAACTAGTGATAGCAGATATTGATCTAGCGGCTCGTGTAAATGTGTGGATGTCTGGCTGGCGGTACCATATGGTACCGTTGGAACTTTCAATGCTATGATTTGGCATGTAATATATCAAACAACCCGTAACAACGTTTCAAGAGTGAATATAACGAGTAAATAATGATAGTGGGAATTGGTTTAGTAGCACGTGCCCTAATGGTACAGTATGGTACCGCCGGCCAGGTGGCCGAGAGAGCTAGGGCGTAGGCTTTCTAGTTCTCAAGTCTGCCTGGTCGTGGGTTCGAATCCCGCCGTGGACATGGATGTTTGTGTTTGTCCCGGGCTGCGTACAGATATAACTTATGTAAAAGGCGCAAAATGACCTTAGTAGTCGACGCCAAAAATTCTAATAAACCAACCAACCAAACCATATGGTACCATTGGAACTTTCAGTGCTAGGATTTTTTTTTTTTTTTAAAGGATCCAATACGTCCATCCAGGGCCTGTATGGCCAGAGGCTGACGAGTTGGGTCCCTGGATGGACCTGGATTCACGACTGC